>OX419339.1:22121281-22148781 GCA_948470475.1 Galaxea fascicularis
TCCTCCAATATTCACTTGCTTCCTCTACGTTGTTCAACATCTCTCTCTCTCCTCTTGTGTATTCTGATCACTCGTCGTCCTCCACACATGTCCAATATACACGAACTGAGTCGGGTCGTCAATTGCTGTTGACGACCCGTCTCACCGGAAGTCGGGTCGTGAAGTTTAAAATGGAAGTAAGTTTTACTACCGGAAGTCAAACGGCCTGGGGCAACTTCAACTATCTCGACGGATCGTGACGATCCGATCAGGTCGTGACAACCCGTCATTTGAAAAGTCGACCCGACTATTCGAAATGTCAGGTGGTGAGAGACAAGAAAAAGCCTCGATGAACACTGGAGACCGTGAAAAGAATAGCGTTCCGAAATGTTGAATGCTTCGTTCTTCAAGCTAAAAGCATCCAAACTCGTTCTACAAGCGTGAGGCCACAAACACGCTGCGCCGATGTATATTCTTCGTTCTAAAAGCGCGAGGCCACAAACCCGCTACGCACAGTGTTTATTCCTCGTTCTATAGCTTGAGGTCACAAACACGCTACGCACAATGTATATTCTTCGTTCTAAAAGCGCGAGGCCACAAACACGCTACGCACAGTGTTTATTCCTCGTTCTGTAGCGTGAGGTCACAAACACGCTACGCACAATGTATATCCTTCATTCTAAAAGCGCGAGGCCACAAACACGCTACACACAGTTTGTAACCGCCGGAGGCGAACACTTCTAATTCACGCAATTAATTAAAAAAGACTTTCCACTTTGTCGTGCTACAGCTACTGACGAGGGCGAACAAGGTTTTACATTGTTGTGGCGCGTTTAGAGGAAGCTTAGTACGATTTTCTGGCAGGCTACCGGTGACTGAAAGAACTGACAATTACGAGCAGTGCGTCTCGTTGAAGGTTCAAACGTGTAAAAACAGAAAATGACATTTGCCAAGTGTCGCTTACAAAATGCAAATTGCGGACCTAAATTCCCGCGTAAAACAGGCCCAGGGGAATACTAACTGAGGCCACTAAAACAAATAAGGTGTTCGATCCAACACAGTGTATATTCCTCGTTCTATAAGCGTGAGGTCACAAACACGCTGCGCACACTGTTAATTCCTCGTTCAATAAGCGTGAAGTCCGAGCAAGCTGCGCACAATATATATTTTTGTTCTATAAGCGTGAGGCCACAAACTCTCTACACACTATATTCCTCGTTGTATAAGCGTGAGGCCACTAACGCGCTCCGCACAATGTATTGATTCCGCGTTCTATAAAAGTGGGGCCACAAACACGCTATACACATCCTCCGTTGGCTCGACATACCCGAATTTTTCAAAGACTCCCACCACCAGCATTTCCGAAAGGCGGGTCGACCTTTCAAATGCAACTCATCACAAACGGTACGATACAACCGACAACACTTTCCACGGTCTCGCGGCCTCCGGTGAACTCAACATACGCAATTTTTCTGAGTCTCTCACCACCAGACATCTCCAAAAGTCAGGTCGACTTTTCAAATGACGGCTCGTCACAAACTAGACGGGTCGTCACGACTACTACTCGCTCCTCGTACACTCTCTTCCTTCTCTTCCACTTCTGTTGTTTACTTGCGCGGCGCGGTGGGTTCTACCCTGGGGACGCTTGATTCTGCTTCATTAGCTCCGCTATTGTCTGGTTGATGTTGACCAGGTCGTGCTTAGTAGGTCTTCCTTTTAAACGCGTATCAAACTCACGTTCACCAAACTCTCCCGGTGGGATGTTTACACGGGCGAGAATTAAGTTTGATGAGTCACTGAGGTCGCGTGTGTCTTGACTAAGCAAAAGCCTCAACAGATGGTTCAGGAACCCTTTCATTTATTGCGCTTCGAATTTCCTCAAGCCACTTGGCTGAAGTGTCTCCAGTCCCTTCGACTCCCATAAAGACTTCCAAAACTCCGTCGCCTCTTCCCAAACAACGACTCACCATTACCATCAACCCTTATGCCCGCATCATATGTAGGATTCTCAGTAAGAAAGGTAGATCTGTATTTATTTTGTGGTTTTAAGGGTAGATTTCGATTAGTTAGCGTGACTTTAACTCGACCAGCATCCAAATGAAACTGTTTGTTCAGTTTTCTTGCCTCTTCATGTTTTACCTTGCCTTTGTAACTTCGCTTTAATTTTCTCAGCTTGGATTTCTCCTTCTCCATATATGATACTTGGCATGCAATCGAAAGTGTTCCGCATTCTTTCATCAGCTGTGTGCGATTCCTCTTTCCTTTTTTTGTGATTTTCCCATTTGATTTTAGTCTCTCCAATTCCGCTTAAGCTTTGGAAAGCTTTCCACGTATAGCTCGTGCTTTTGCCTCAAACTGCTCTCTTGCCTTTGAACTCCAATTTGGTCTTCCCATCTGATCTCTTTCTCCCTGCTGTTTTTTCCATCCTTTGCTGATATAGAATGCAATAATCACTGAGTACACGATGCAATTCACAAGCCATAGAAACCCAAAAGGATTCTCCACTGGGTCTGGGGCGGAGCTCTGTTTTATAATTTCCCTTACAGTTGTGTTTACATTCGCGATATCCTTAATGTTCGGCCTCTGCTTTGTTCTCGTATCCTAGCAGCGCTCTTTAAATTCTGCCGGGACCTGTGTCACGATGCGAGAATCGGGAGTGTTAATTGAATTATCTCAGTCGTTTCAGCGTTTTCCTCGGGGACTTGTGAGCTGGACGTATGCAAATCTGCTTCAGTGTCTTGATTTAATAGGTCATATTCGTATTCTCGGTATTGAACTGGATCTAGCATGAAGTGGAGGCTCTTGCGGGGGAAGACATTTACATATGAAAAGATTCCCCCGCAAGAGCCTCCACTTCATGCTAGATCCAGTTCAATACCGAGAATACGAATATGGCCTATTGTTCAACATTCACTTCGGCTCTAGAATCACAAATTAAATCATCCTGTACTTGTTCGCCAGCCCTGCCACCTAAACTGGTCACAATTTCGTCTCTAACATTCCCCAATGATCTCTCCACCTGAGCCGCTTGATCCCTCAGGTTCTGACAAGATAGATTTAAACCTGCATAACCTTTTCCATTCCATAATTCTTGCATAACTTTCATGTACACTTTCTTCCAACCGTCTGTGTTTCTAGGTGGGTCATCAGATGCTACCAACATTTGAGCCTCTCTCTTACACTTCAACAGATCTCTGTTCATTTCACTCGTCCATTTCAATCTACCCACCGGTCGTCCCGTCCTGTCTTGCCCTGTGTCGCCCACTTCTACGCCATCCGCCATTTTCTCGAAACACAACCAATTCACTACAACTGTAAAACTTGTAAATCCGCTTCAGGACACCTTCTTGTTCCGTAACAAAACAATTCAACAGTACTCCGAGTACTTTAGGGTATATTCTGGTGCCTTAGCTTGGTCAACTTTCGGTTGGGAACACGCCAAGATCAATTATGCGAGAGCTTGAAACTCACACGTCCTTCCTACTCGCCGCTATATTATTATTATTATTATTGGGGGTCTTGTGTGCGGGTGTTCCTTTTCCCTTCTCCTCGCCAGGTCCCCACCACTTTCTCTCATTTTCTCACTCCCCATCCCCCTCCCCTTTTACCTGAGCTCTGTTTAGGATTACTATTTCTTCCCAGAATCAATGACATCAGTTGGAGGTGAGACTAAATCCTTCTTTATAATAGTCCCCTATATCATGTCCAAAACCCATACAGTTTAATTTAGCTGTGTAGTTCTAATCTGGATTGCAAGCACAGTACATTCCTGGAACAACGTCAAAAGTGGCAATGTTTGACAGTGGGTGCTTCAGAAACAAACAGACTTAGATCAGTTGGTTAAATCACAATTTACAATCAAAGCAGCAATTTCTAGAGTGACATCAGCCATTGCGTCAATATGAGTGATTATTTTTTTCTAATTTTTAGCAAATGCCTGCAAAGCACACAAACTAATTTAAAGCAAAAAATTTGGAGACCACTAATGCACAGCAAAACAAACTTAGAATAACATACAAAATAATGGCAATCAGCCGCAAGTATGTCTGTCTGAGAAGTGTCAGTCATTTCAAATCAAGAGTCCTAACGTTCATCTCTGTTCAATTCCCATCCACTGTTAAAGCAGCTCCTGAAACTTTTCATCTTTCCCCAGCATCATATGCATTGCAACTTTCAATGAACAAAATGCCTTACAATATTATCACAAATCACTTACGTGTGGAAAAGGTGCAATTTTTATGTTGTTTGATCTGCCAAAATCTTTGGTGGAATACAATATGATGTTAGGGTCAAGACCTGGTGATAAAAATTTAATCTGTGATGCAGCATAATATTTTCAACTTTTGCAAAAACTGGTGACGAGACGTAATCCTAAGGGATCACCTCTCTTCACAAAATATTCAGGGGACACAAAAATTGGTCCCGAATTTAAACAAAGACCTGCTTTATCCTCCATTTAGGCAACACTATAACCACTCAGGATGCAGCTGACAAAACATGACCTTGTTAATACTCTGCATTAATTAATGATACATTCCCTGAGTACCAGAGGTTAAAAATTGCCTGATTTCTTCTTCCAAAATCAAAGCATGTCAGCAGCAGGTTAAAGTATTGATTGTATTTAGCCAGCCTAGCTATCTGTCATATCAATCCAAAGTGGGACAAAGCCAAGCCGAGACAAAAAATGGTAACGTTATTTTAATTGATTAATTTTCAACGTCCCCAACCTAACCTCTATTTATGGGACACTTGGTCCCCGAGTGGAGGCTCCACTGTATTAAGATTGCAATTATGGAACGCAAACGAAGGATGATCCTTGCACAAGAGCACAAAACTGGATGAATGAACTTCAGTTACTAAGATGTCACCACAAGCTGAATCAGCATACAAAGCCTAAGAAGGCAGGAAGTTTCAACTTTTAAAACATGCACATTCCCCTTTCCTGCAAATAACCTTACCTCCAGAGATCAAAATGTTTTGATTTCCACCCAGTGTAGCAAGGCAACGGACATCTTGTGAAAACATGCGTTGAGATGCTGCTTTCACCCAGGTGGAAACACCATCCTGTTTAGAAGCAAAGTACAAATTACAATAATTCACTTGGTTTTGACACTTTTAAGGTTAACACATAGCAACTGTAATTACTGCAATAAACACAAACACAGTACAATTAAATAGCAAGAGTTAATACTATCCTTCCCAGCTGTAATATAATTTAGGCATAAATTCTTATGAACATTTAACACACATAAAAAAATTTGATTACATGTGCAGCAGTTAAGCAAAATAATCTATTTATATCATTTTTGAAGGGCCCAATACATATGCAGCCAACCTATAGTGTCGGGTGTCATGAAAACACAGACCTTGAGAACAAAGGCCACATACCACAGACCTTCAAAAATGCAGACCCCCTTCAAAATAAAGACCCCCAAATTAAAACTTCAATGAAAACTGGACCTCAACGTGAAAAAAATAACTAGCACATTTTATTGTGACATCAAATCACTTAAGGAATGAACAATGTCTAGTATGCACCTATCCAATTCCAGGTGCACAAGGATAGCTGGGAGAGCACGGAGGGAGTGTAAGAAATGCTCAAGGCGCAGGTGAGAGAATCTCTATAAGTTACTTAAGTGCTCTCCCAACTATCCAAGTGAATCCCGAATTGGATGGATGCACACTAAACATTGTCCAAGAATAGCTCCCCTTTTCTACAGGAGTTTGGTCTCCGACTAAAGCTTAAAACAATAAAAGGCAATTAAACAAGTCCTTTTAATGAGTTAAATATAGCACAAGGGTATTGACTGATAAAGGCTGTTAACAGAAATGCTGAATTGACCACCATGAACAACAGCATCCGTAAATACCGACATTGCTTGCGGACCATGTTGATAATAATATCATATACCGGTATACCAACTCTCCTGTATTATCCAGGAGTCCCCTGGATACAGAGCTAATATCCTGGTCTCCCGTAACTAAATCTCCTAGATAGAAGTAAATTGGATCAATCCTCCACAGAAATCTAAGCTTTGAACTACATATTTTCCAAAAATCCAAATCATCTGGCTTCTTATGCTTATATATTACAGTTCTTGGCTTCATTTTCTGTCTTGTGTGTAATTGTCGTAATTGGGTTCTGTTGCAGGATTTGTTTATTGATTGGATGAGCATTCAACAAATTTTAGTCCAACAGATAGACTTGAAATGTTGCTGGGAGGGGGCGGCGGGCGTTTAACGTCACTGAAGGAATTTTCAAGGGCATGGTCAGAATAGGTGGGTTGGGGGCAGGGGTTGGCACAGAAGAAAAAATATCAAGATTTGAAATCACCAAGCAAGGTGAACGAAATCAAGGTTGACCATTCAGCAAAGGGACATTCTGTGGAGTTTCCTTGGCCCTTGATGAATACCTCCATCTGTAAATCTTAACCGGCTTTAATGAGAAGCCACGACTTAGAGGGAATAATGAAAGCTGCGTTCATGTTTTGGCTTCAAAAGCCCTCCTGAAAGGTATGAAAATGTTTTTTTTCCTTCACCAGTGGAAAATTTCATATGCAACCTGTGATTGGTCAGATGTTTTTTTTTATTATGAAGAAAAATTTAATGATGAATCAGATTGTTTCTAGTCATTGACATACCATTTTTATTTGACACCCTTGTTTAGAGTAAATTTTCGTACTTAAATCCAAGAGTTAGCCCTGTTAACTGGCTCAGGGGCACCATGTTGTGGTGGCAGAGTATATGGCTTTTGTCTACTAATCATTCACTTTTTTACCCTTCCAAACATCCAAAAAATCATCAAATAACTCAAACATTTACTGAGCCAAGAACTTCAACCCAATGAAGCCATTTTTGGTTGAATTAAATCTAGGCAAGATTTTAGAGGAAAGAGAAAATTAAGAAGTAGTAATTCGTCTAGCAGCTCTGTAGAAGTTTCACCCGAAGAAAAAAAGTCGAAGTCGTCGATTTCCCCGCGCGACGAAGTAATGGCGGCATTAAATCTCACGGACAGTGTGAACGAGAAACTAGATCTTATCTTATTTAAGCTTATAAGTTTGGATTCAAGGATGGAGGAACTTAACCGGACAGTGAAGGGACTGCAAGAGAAAGTTTCTTCTTTGGAGATAGAAGTTGTCGGCGTCAAAGATAAGCAGTGCACTCTCGCCAAAGATTTCTCACACATGGAAGAGAACGCAAAATTTGTGGATGAGCAAATCAAAGAGCTTCAAGGAAGTATGAATGAGAAAAAGGTGGATATCAGCGAATGCCGTAAGCAAATCCTTTACTTGGAAGCTTATAGCCGCCGGGAGAATATAAAGTTTGACGGCATACCGGAACTAACCTCCAGCCGACAACAAGATGCACCGACAGCGACTGAAGATACAACCAACGTGCTGGTTAATTTCATGGAAGATGTCCTGGGAATCGAGGATGCTAAAAGTATCGAATTTCAACGGGTGCACAGGATGGGTAAGCCAAGGAACGGTAGTCGTACAATCATTGCTCGTTTTTAAGGTATTCGGATAGAGACAGAGTGTTTAAATGCGGCCGAAAACTTAAAGACACGAACTATAAAATGTTTGAAGACATTCCAAAAGAATTACACGAATTGAGGAAAAAGCAGATGGATAAGTTGAAGAAAGCAAGGAAAGACGGAAAACGGGCATATTTTAGCAAATCAGAGCCGGACAAGCTTTTTATTGACGGCAAATATGTTCAGTTGTAAGACTTTATTGTAAATAATTAATTTTTCTCAGCTTTGGCATCCGGCCGTAGGCATTTCTGTTATTAGGCTGTATGATACAACGGTGAAGGAGCGGTTTGTGAAATAGCTTGGAAACAGAAGGTAACGAAAGGTAATTTATTGGAAAGGCTTGTAGTTAATCTTTGGAGCATAAGGTAAGGGTTTTTTTTTCTCCGAACCTGTGTTTGTTTAGTTTTATTCATGTTGAGTTTTTGTAGCGTTTCTCTTTCAATTTTAAATTTAAGTTTATTGATAGATTTATCGGTTCTTTGCCTTATAATTAGGGTATTACTTGTTTACTTGTATGTGTTAATTTTTTGCATCGATATGTACAGTGTAATTTGCATGTGTTTTGATTTGGATTTTAGGTGCTCATCCCAAAGGAACGCACTTCGTTTTTTACACTGCATATGCTTTATCTATGCGGCTTATTTTATTTCTAAAGGTTTATTGTCTTATAATCTTCTGCAATCCTCGTTATGTATGGTTGATTGGGACTTAGATGACATTAGACACTTGTAAATTGGTCTCTTTGAATGTGAGGGGCATTAATAACTTTCGTAAAAGGCGAGCAATTTATACGTGGTGTCGAAAACAAAAGGCAGACTTCATCTATCTGCAGGAAACTCATTCAAAAGTAGATTCTGAAAGACAATGGAAAAATGAATGGGGTGCCGATATGATTATGTCACATGGAACTTCGAATTCATGTGGTGTTGCCATTCTTTTTAAAAAAGGTGTCGATTGCACTGTCCATTCAAAGTTTTTGGATCCCTCAGGACGTTATGTGATTCTTAAGGCGGAGATTAAAGACAAACTGTATGTTTTGATAAACATTTACGCACCTAATAAGGATTCAAATATTGTCAATTTTCTGAACAATTTAAGAACGATCCTGCAAAAGGAAAATTTAGACGATGAGGACAATCTAATTATAGGGGGAGATTTTAATTGTCCGTTAAATCCGGTCCTTGATAAGAAAGGAGGCACACTTTTACCTAGGAAATCAGTAATTGAAACCATTGATTGTTTACGGGATGAACTCGACTTGATCGACATTTGGAGGGTAAAAAATCCTACTACTAAAAGCTATACTTGGAGCCAAAACTCGCCAATGATTCTTTGTCACTTAGATTATTGGCTAATTTCGAATAATTTACAGGATTCAGTTAAGGTAACGAATATTATTCCTGCCATCAAAACTGACCATGCAGCTATTTCCTTAGAGTTTAATATTAGTAGTGATCACATTAAAGGACCGGGTTACTGGAAAATGAATTGTTCACTTTTAGATGATGACGACTACATTAAAGAAGTTACAGCTAAAATGCCTGTCTGGCTGGCTGAGGGTCGCAGTGATTTGTCGGACAATAGAAGTATTTAGGATTGGATTAAATTTAACATTAGAGCACACGCAATCCAGCATTCAAAACGTAAAGCGAGGGAAAGAAAAGAAAAAGAAAACATTCTTCAAAAGGAATTTACCGATGCAAAGCAAAAGTTTGAATGGGACCCTACTGATGAAAACGTGATCAATTTTAATTCGGCTAAAGAAAAATTGGAACTTTTTTATGAGAAAAAACTCCAAGGGATTATTATTCGCGCACGAGCTCGTTGGTGTGAATATGGTGAAAAGAGCTCTAAATATTTTCTTAATCTAGAGAAAAGGAACCACGTTAAAAAACATGTTCGAAAATTGGGAATCAGTGGTTCAATCACTACAGACCCCTTTAAGATACTTTCTGAACAAAAGCGTTTTTATCAAGAGTTATATACAAGCAAGAATAAGAATGCAGGTAACATGGAAGCAATGGAATCCTTTTTAAAGAATTTAAATATCCCTAGAATTTCAGATGAACAAATGTTATCGTGTGAGGGCAATATTACTGTGGAGGAATGTGCTAAGGTTCTACAGAGTTTTCAGCTTAATAAAACTCCTGGCAATGACGGGATTCCAGTTGAATTTTACATCAAATTTTGGCAAATTATTAGTGAACCTTTTATTAACTGTGCCAATGAATGTTTTGCTAAAGGCGAAATGTCGTACTCACAGAAACAAGCTGTAATAACTCTTGTTGAAAAGAAGGGAAAGGATCGTTCATTTTTAGAAAACTGGAGACCGATTTCGCTTGTTAACGTAGATGCTAAAATTATCTCTAAGGTCTTAGCGACAAGGATAAAAAACGTCCTTCCAAGTATCATTCATCACAACCAGAGTGGCTTCGTGAAAGACCGCTACATAGGCGAAACTGTTCGATCGATCTTTGATTTAATGGAGTTTTCTCTCAAAGAAAGTATTCCTGGTTTAATGATCTTTATTGACTTCCATAAAGCATTTGATTCCTTAGAATGGAGCTTTTTAGTTACTTGCTTAAAATCATTTGGTTTTGGTCCCGAGTTTATTCGTTGGGTTAAGACATTGTACAGTAACATTCAAAGTTGTGTTATTAATAATGGCCTTACAACAGATTACTTTACTCTGGAAAGGGGTGTGAGACAAGGTGATCCCTTATCTCCATATTTGTTTGTGATTGCAGTTGAAACTCTTGCAATCGCAATTCGCCAAAATACAGAAATTAGAGGTATTAGAATTGGTGATGATGATACAAAGCTTCTCCAATATGCTGATGATACTACGGCTGTGTTGTCGGATATTGATTCGGCTCGTGCTCTTTTTAATCTCCTTGACGTTTTTAAGAAGCTCTCAGGGCTAGTAATAAATTCATCTAAAACTGAAGGGATGTGGATTGGGTCCTCCAGAGGAAAAACCTTAAAACCTTTTGGTATTAAATGGCCAGAAGAACCAATCAAAGCGCTGGGGGTCTACTATTCCTATGACATTAAATTGCTGCACGAAAAAAATTTTATTGAGAGATTAGATAGTATTAGAAAACTTATAAACGCTTGGTCTCTACGAGGCCTTTCTGTTCACGGGAGGTTTACAATTATTAAGTCTCTAATCATTCCAAAATTTATTTATATTTCTTCACTTTTGCCGGTTCCTAATGAAATCGTCATAGAGTTAAACCGTACGTTATTTAAGTTTTTGTGGAAAGGACCGGATAAAATAACAAGCCTATCCACGATAAATGAATATGATAACGGTGGTTTAAAAATGATCGACCTGGTAAGCATGATAAAATCCTTACGGTTAGCGTGGATGAAAAGAATCTTCGGGACTAGCGAGGGTGCTTGGAAACGCTATTTATGTTTTCTACTTGAACGCTTTGGTGGTCTCTTCTTGTTTTACTGTAACTATGATGTTAAAGATCTCTCTATCTCCTCTCAATTTTATTCCGATTTACTTCATTGGTGGTCAGAATTTCGTTGTGATTTCGACACAAGAAAGGAATGGAAATTTATAGTGTGGAACAACAAGGAGATACGTGTAAACAATAAGCCCATATTTTATAGGAATTTTTTTGAAAACGGCATCATCCATGTAAGCGATCTTTTATTCGACATGGATACATTGAATTCCCTTACGATTGTTTCAAGGAAAATCAGGAAAATTAACTTCTTAACTTGGGCAGGACTTCGCCATAGTGTACCAGCGCACCTAAAAACAAACAGCTTTTCTCATTCCGAGACTACCTCAATATTGACGATTGACAACAAAGAATTTGATGTTTTAAAAAAGAAATCTAAAGATTACTACATGTTATTTACAAGAACAATTGCTCAGTTTCCAAAAAATTCGCAACATTTGAGTCAATTGTTCAGTTTATCGGAAGAACAGTTGAATAAGGTGTTTCTGCTTCCTCATAAGGTGTCCTTTGAGTCTTATATTAAAGCTTTTCAATATAAAGTCCTCAATTCGATATTATTTACCAACACTAAGTTATGTAAAATAGGTTATATCCCAGATGATAAATGCTCGTTTTGCAAATCGGAACCCGAAACCCTTAACCACGTCTTTTTCAACTGCAGACATGCACGGCACTTTTGGAAGGAATTTGAATGGTATTATTATTCATTGACAAGAGAATTTGTCCACCTTACTCTGAAAGACGTTATAATTGGAATAATAGACGCACAGTGCCCCTTGCTAAATTATTTGATACTGATTGCAAAATCTTATATCTGGGGTTGCAGAAGAAATCAGACTTTTCCAAGCATAAACGCTTTTAAGCCAAAGGTTAAAATCTGGTATGAAATAGAAAAGTTCATATGTACTAAAACAAGCAATATGGAAAAATTTAATAAGAAGTGGGCTTTTTCCTTGGGCTCTGCACCGTAGTAATTAGATTTTTTCTTTGTTGTTTTTGCTTTGTTTGTTTGTTTGTTTTTTTTTATAGTGTCTTGTTTAGTTATTTGTTGTAGTTTTAGATTAGGTAGTATTTTAATGTAATGTTAGTATAGGGTTAGTAATCATCTTGTAAATCGTGTTTGAAGTTTTGTCAACTAATAAAATTATTACTATTATTAAAAAAAAAAAAAGATTTTAGAGGAAAAGTGCTGAAATATACAAAGAACAAAGAATTTAACCATAGTGCCACATAGACCGCTTTGCATGGTGTCGCTTATCACGCAAACTGACCAGTTTTAGTTTGTCTTCTTGCAGTGTGCACCCCTGCCATTCCTTTAAGTCTCAAAATGTCTCACAAAGGACAAATTGTTGTTATTAGTTTTCCAATTTTATATTTACTACTTAGAGGACGTAAGTTAGGAGCTAGGTTTAGGACAAGAAAAAGCATTGGAAGTGAATGAATCTTTCCAGCCAGAGAGCAGTGATCCCACAACTTGGCTCTAAAAGCGGCGTACACTGCCATTTGGAGGTACAGTTGTTGTTTTTAGTTTAATTATGTACAGTGTTGCATTATATTAAAATGACTCCAATTGCCTTTTATCGTTTTCTACTTTAGTAAGTGAACAATCTCCCATAGAAAATGGGAGCTACTCCTGAATCCACTATTTACTTTGTAAGAATAATTTAATGACTTGGTGTCCCATTAAAAACAAAATGTTTCAGCTATCGTTTTCACATATTTCAGGTCCTGTTGTCAAGAAAAACAAAAAGTACATCATAGATTTGTCAACCATGTTTCTTATATAAATTGGACTCCGGTTCCAGAAAAACACGTAGTATTCCTGTCGATACTTTGCTGGAGTACTTTACAAGTTTAGTAATTTCTGTTATCATCCAATTTCAATTCTACAATATCTTTTGCTAGCAATCTATATTTTCAGTAATTTCATTTCTTTTTTCATTCAGATTTTTCTAAATTTCCTATTCACATTTCATTGTTTTTATTATTATTTTCTATAATTTATTTATTGCTCTTATTTAAATTCACTTTTTAAATTTTCTTCTATCCTCACTTTTCTATCCTCCTTTTGTGATCTGCCATCTACAGGTCCATCATTTACAGTCACCAAGTTCTGATTACTAAAATCATAAGCTAATGAAAGTTTGACAGCGGCTATGATTACAGTATGGATAAAACGTACGTTGTGTATTGCAAAAAGGAGAAGTAAATAATGTCCTAGTTTCAGGTGTTCTTCAAATGATGACTATAGAACCATCAGTTGATAACTGAGTAAAACTATAACAATGAACTGCATTTAAATTATGTGGAGAAGGACACAGTATCGAGGACATGACACCAGTGTCGGGGAATGATGCAAACAGGGACATGTTGAATTCAGAGTGTCCCAATGTCTTTTCACTAGGTGTTAAATTGGGTTTTGACAGGCCCACACAACTCCTTTGAATGTGGTCTGGCTTTCACACCTTTATTACAATGATAATGTAACTCTCATGAGTAACTCTGTCTTTGAGTGAATGCCCCTTTCTTTTCGATTTTGCAGGTGGTACTTAAAGATTCTGTTTAGCAGTGCTTATTGCCATATGTGATGGCACTTTTTTGTTAGAATTTCTGGATCAATTTTTGTTTCTGGGCAACCGAGCTAGAGTCGTGTCAATCGAGCTCACGATCCAATTCAAGCTCAAATGAGAAACACAGTCGAAATATCGAGCTTGACAACCGTTAAGTCGGGGTCGATTGTAATGGAGCTTGGGGTTTTAATTTTGTGCTCAGTGCACTATGGAGCACGATTGTCAAAATCGTACATGATCAATGACTCGAGCTCGATATTAGTCGAGCTCGGTCTAAACTCATTTTCCGGGGGGACACAGCCTTTGCTCGATTATGAAATCGAGCTCCATCAACACAAATCGAGCTCGAATTAGACGGTTTAAGGGAATTGAGATTGGAAGAAAGGAAGGGAAACAAAGGGAAAATATGGAAATCTAGGTAACAAAATGAAAAGGTTGGAGTTATCATTAATTCAGTCTGTCTACATCCTTCAGATGGAATGAAGAAAACAAAAAATAGTTTCAATTTATTTCACATAAAGGGATGTAAATGGTACGTGTCCTTTTCGAATAAATTTCCATTTTACACCATTGCATAAACAGTAACACCTACCATTATATTCAGTGTTTGACCTAACTGCAAAAGCCAATTTCGACAAGGATTTGAGAAATATAAACACTTTCAAAAACCTTTAGCTTTAACTAACTGTTTCCCGCCAGTCACCCTCACGTCTGGAGATGCTAAAATTAGCTTATTTACTCTAACAACAAAACCTTACGTATAAAAGCCCAACTTCTCCGACTGCACGAGCACTTTCTCTACTCCACAACCTCGTGTTTTGAGCGTTTTACTACCGGTATTGTTTCGTGTACCGCAACGACTACACCATAACTGCACAAAGATAAAGACGTTGTAGTTAATGTGATATTTTTTCTTCAAAGCACAAAAATGGGGTGATGCGTCATTGGGGAAGTAAACCAGATAATTTGGGAAATATCACTTGAGTTGATAGGGTAAATTGGCCGCAACCGTAACCAAACTCGAAGGCTGCCACTATTACCAGTACGTGCGATTAGGAGAAGAAAAACACCATTTAACACGATTAATTTTCTCAGTACAACAAAGGGAGAAGAGCTGCTAGAGACACGTGGGTGTTCGGAATTGTCACGACAGAGTTTAGTCCAGCAAGGGGCTATTTTGAAGTCGTCGATAGGCGTGATGTGGCCACTCTACACCCCATCATATCAAGGTGCGTCTGACCCGGTATGCAAAACTTTTTGGCCATCATTCCTCTTCAGTATGCAGTACATAATCCCGTACTGTAAATAGCGTTCAGGGGCATAGCTAGTTAAGGGATGGGACCGGGGATGGGGACGGGACACTGTGCCACCCGCAGGATACCTACCAGCATCCACGGTTTGTTTTACTAAAAGTGAATTTTTTTTCTCACTAAGGGGATCATGGTCGTTTCAGAATCCCCCTCTACCTCCAGCTACGCCCCTATGCCATAAAGTTAAAAACTGTGACCACATTCTTTTCTTCTGTGGCAAGCCAATACCTTACCGCTGATTACGGTATACCTTTAGTTCCGTGAAAAATTGTTATACAGGTTTTTGTACTTCTGTTTTTGATAGTTGCTGCTGGTCAATTTAATTCAAAGGGGAATCTAATGCTTTTTTCTCACAAATGGGGATCACAGGTAGTCCCGAGAAACCCCCGGCTAGTTACGCCCTGTCTTGTCTTAAAATAATCAAAAAAGAAGCTGTTCAGTTCAGCAACGTAATTACAACAATAGTTAGTTGAATTTGTAAGCATTTAGCCTGCATTTTTTCAGATGATTGCTTGATAAATTTAGTACTTTTGCAATAAAGGCTGTGGAGGAACAATATAAACTTGGCCATTATTTTGAAACAATTTAGTTACGTTGCTCTCAGATGGAAATTTACAAACCGTATTTTCTAGATTAAACTCCTCTGGCGTTTATTTAAAACTCGTCAGTTTCACACGGCTTTTATACGAGGCCGGCGTTTAATTGGGGCCTGGCGTTTATTAATGAAATGCCATTTTCAGCCATTTTTTTCACGTTGATTTATTATTACCGATCCTCGGAAACCTAGGGGCAGTTTGTCAGTGTGGGATTATTTTTCCCTGGATTACCCGAAGTTACAGTATTATGGTACTGTACATACAGCACGAGAAGCATGTTGTACTGATCAAGATTTGTATCACTAGCAAACTTTAATAGCATATTACAAAAAATGAATGATGTATGAGCAAGTTTTAAGTAACCGGTCCTTGTGACTTCTACCCCTAATAAACGCCACCAGCGTTTATAGGGGTCCGGCGTTTAATAGAGAAAATACGGTACGTCAGGTTTCGTTATTACAGGAAAAAAGTTAATTTTAGCGTCTCCAGACATGAGGGTGACTGAGGGGAAACAGTTAATTAAAGATAAAGGTTTTGGAAAGTGTTTATATTTCTCGAACTTTTTTTGAAATTGGCTTTTGCACTTGGGTCAAACATTGAGTATATGTTAGATGTTACTGTTTATGCATGGTGTAAAAGGACAATTGTTTCGTCAAGTACACGTACCATTTCAAGAATTTTTTCTTAACAGTTATAAATATAAATTATATACTTATTAACATCCCTTTACGTGAAATAAATTTTAAAAAAAATAGACTGAAACTCATTTTTGTTTTCTTCAGTGTG
This sequence comes from Galaxea fascicularis, assembly GCA_948470475.1. Taxonomy (NCBI): domain Eukaryota; kingdom Metazoa; phylum Cnidaria; class Anthozoa; order Scleractinia; family Euphylliidae; genus Galaxea; species Galaxea fascicularis. The sequence continues at coordinate 22,137,539 of OX419339.1, forward strand.
TCTGAAGGAATTTGAACTTGGAAACTTTCTAAAATTAAAATGGCCAGGGAAGGGGGATGTTAAAACTTCGCCAATAGTTACAGGAAGCAGACAGTTAACAATAACTCAAACCTTGTCATTTTGTCACTTAGATTTCCATATTTTCCTTTTCTTTCCCCTCCTTTCTTTCAATCTCAATTGAAAATCTCAAATCCCTTAAACCGTCTAATTTGAGCACAATTTGTGTTCATAATCAAGCTCGAATTCTGTGTCCCCCCGGAAAGTAGGTATGGACCGAGCTCGACCAGAATCTAGTTCGAGTCATTGTCTGTGTGTGATTTTCAATCAGGCTCCATCGTTTATCGAGCATGATTTTGTGAACTTGAGCTCCAATAAAACTGACCTCGATTTAATTCCGAGTGTAATTTTCATTCGAGCTCGAATTGGATATCAAGCTCGATTGACATGACTCAAGCTCGGTTGCCCAGAAACGAAAATTGATCTGAATTTCTTTTAGGTTTGGAACTGCTGGATGGCATTTTGTTACAAAGGGCAATATTTGTTTCATTGTTTAGTTTTGTTTGAGGTGGGTCTGCTTTCTTTTCTAAATTTATGTGGTCTGCATTTTCAAGGGGATCTGCAGTCTGTGGTAACAATTTGTTTGCAAGCTCTGCATTTCCATGACACTCCTATAATAATAATAATAATAATAATAATAATAGTAATAGTAATAATAATAATAATAATAATAATAATAATAATAATAATAACAACAATAATAATAATAATAATAATATTCTGGAATTAAAAGAAAAAGGTAAAGACACTGTAACAATTTTAAAGCTGTAAGCTTGTGGAGCCATGTGGGAGAAATGTTAGTTTTTGGGGAGGAGGGGAAACAAGAGTACCCAGAGAAAAACCTCTCGGAGCAAGGAAGAGAACCAACAAACACAGCCCACATGAGACACTGGATCAGAGAACCAAACCCAGGCCACATTGGTGGGAGACGAGTGCTCTCACCACTACACCATCTCTGCTCCCCTTTATACTGTGCAGTTTCCACGACTGTACTTTGCAACAATAGATAGAATCAGGTGACTAAATAATAAACAAAAGTTACCTCATGTGTTGTGTATGCTAGTACTGTTTTAAATAAACCCAACTAAGGATAAAAAATCTTACTAAAAGATATACCTTCAAATGTTTTCTAAAATAAATAAAAGTTCCATGCATTGTGTACAGGTATTGAATACAGCTAACTAAGAATGAAAAGCAATACTTAAAAGTTTCTTAAAAGTGTCACCAGATTTGGCCAACCCTGGTAATATGGCAAAATTTGCCCTGTATAATTAACTTCTATGTATGTGTACAAATTGAAAACAAAAACACAAAATAAAACAAAGGAATTACTATTTAGATCGTTCCCTTTTTCTTCTTCAGGATTGCCTTTATTTCTGCCAGCTGTTCATAATTTGAAAAACACAAAGTAAAACAGGAGTCAGGGTTACCTTATTGGTAATCTGTCGAAACTGGACAATCTTGCTGTCCACACCTCCACTGAAAACCATGCTTTCATCCTAACAAGAGGATTTGAAAACACCTAATTATTCCTTTTTTACCTTGCAGTTTGGAAGTAAATAGTATAATTTATAACCTAGTCTATGAAGATATCCTTGACCAACATATTGTGTTTGTATGAGTGAGATTTATATGCTGAGCTACTTGCCGAGTGTTAAAGTCAAAATCAGCCTCACTGATATTCAAATGAAAATAGTAGAATGAGGGAAGAACTAATCAATGTGGTCCTCCAACATGGTGGACAGTAAAATTCAGGGGTCATGTGATTGTAAACCCACTTTTATCATGTACAAATACAAACCTCATTCACACAAACAGCAAGTACATCTGCTAAATGTGTCTTGAAACTCTGCAAAGAATGATACAGTGCAAACAGTTATGTGTGTATATCAGGCTAGAATGGCTTATTCATTTGAGTGGTTTTCAAAATTACTGAGTGTCAATAGTAATTCGCATGGTTTTGCTTAACATCACACTGTGATTGGTTAACAAAACTTATACCACTTTCTCAGCCAATAAAAAGCAAGAGACTAGTTCCATGTGCTCATTTTCCCCTTGGTTGAAGCCGGATGCATGCAATAGATGGTTTTTACAGTGACATCATCAAATTTTAAAATCAAAATCGATAGGTCTTCGGAATTTTTATCTATACGACATTGAAGATTACCTATAAATAAATATTTTTAGAAGTTACCAGTTCCATAACGTCTTTTGTTTTGGAAATACAGCATTTTGAATTTCCGAATTGTCACCTTGTGTGACACCAAGATACAAACCTGTTTGGTTGAAAAAAATTGTTATGATTCTCCCAGTTTACCCATTTCAAGTATATCAGGAGATGTGTTTGTATACATATGTACTGTCTCACAAGTGGAAAGTAAGTGCTTTCATCGCAAAGTGAACTCCAGATGTTTTTGTTGATTTCCAGCCACCATATTGGTGTCAGTCCACCAACATGGCAATTCCACACAAAACTCTATAAAGTTGCATGGCACGCTTGGGCAAATAACTCGGAAACAATGTATCACACAGACATAAGACCTGGTAGGGTTGTTTATGCATTGGTCTTCTACAACATTTTCATGTTCTTGGCTTTTTTTCATTGAACAGCTACAAAACAATCTATTACTCCAGTTTCTGATTGGTTCAATAAACTGTCTTTGTTTCTTGTTAATGGTCACAGTAAATGATAAATTATTGCTTTGGTTTTGGTTTTGGCATCTTCGTACATTTTCAGAGGTCTTCGTCCTCGGAGACCCAGGGGTGAGTGATAAAGTACTTTTTGGTTGAGTAGAGGTTAAATTTGTGGGCCCCTTTACCCCAAAACTTTCTTCATATGACACCGTGTAAAACGGGAGAGATTGGAAATATAGCCGACAACAAATTTAACATTTTCCAATGCCACAAAAGTTTGTGCCCAAACAGAAAAACAGATTTGAATGGGTTCTGGAACTAGTTCAAAATCAAATCAAAATCAAATCAATTTATTTAAGCTCGGTAACGTAAGCGTAAACGTCCGAGCATTCCAGATCGAATTGGAATTTAGAAGTGTTGGTTTTTGAGGAGAGGGGAAAACCGGAGTACCCGGAGAAATACCTCTCGGAGCAGAGGATGGAGGTCTTCAGAAACTTTCAGATATGGTCATGCCATCTTCAAAAAATCCTGACACTCCCAAGATAAAAATTCTCATGCCTTTGAATCAGGAAAAGTTGCTAGGTACATAAACAGAAAGTGAGTGTGGTAGGGAAGAGTAATGTGCCTTAATTGCCAAGTTTCCACATGTCTTTTGTAGCTCAGTAGATCTGAAATGGTAAAATCTTTGTCCAAGCAGGCATATGACAATTCTGATTCATGTTAGCTTAGATTATATCTTTGAATTCATAGCTCAGCTAACATGATTCAGGTTAAAAGAAAGACATGAATATGGGAAAAAGCAGAATCACAGAAAAAGAAAGACATTTGTTCATAGTTCGGCAAACACAAATCAGGGTAAAGGATACTTGCTTATTGCAAATTTTAGCCATTTTTGCTAATGAATTGTTCAACAAAACAATAAAAGTTTAAGGCTTTCTTAGATGTCATATACATGCATTATTTGTTTTGCATTATTCATTGACCTGCAACAGAGTTCCATGTAATCCATCCCAAAACTGAGTATTCCCTAAAGAGTCACCTGTAATAATCACAAAGTTCCTGAAACAAACAAAACAGTGAATATGGATTAGGAAATACAAACTGCACACATAGGTGAAGTCTTGCTAGTTCACTTTCATTTATGCAAAACTGTGCAGTCTCTACCTTTCACTCTCTGTCAACCCTTACATTGGTGCAGTTTATAGTGTTAGGTAATGTTCTTAACTTGTCTTGAAAACTAATCTACTGTAAACACCAGCGTATAAGCGGCACTCACAGACAAGCTGCATCCTGAGTTTGACATCCCAAATGTTGGAAAAAATTCCCCCCCCCCCCCCAAAAAAAAAACAAAAACAAAAAAACACCGAAGACAGAAAATGCTCAAGTGTTTTCAAGTGCTAATCAAAGTCTAGTTCTCATCGATCGTAATTACATTAGTTCCACGGTTATGTGCAGATTTTGGTGATAATAATTATGTATTCAAATCATGCAAAAGGTGAAATTAATAAGTTATTCCAAACAAACTGGAACTGCACATTCTTAAGCCAGGTGTGAGTCGCAATGTCATTAGTTTATTTTCTGTACTGCACTAATATTGATTTTCAAACTTCCTTAATAATTAATATTTTGGAGATATTTCCCAAAATAGCTAAGTTGGTAGAGCATCGCACCAGATTCGTGAGGTCATGGGTTCAGGCCACGTTGAAGTCCTGAATTTTTTTCAGGCTTCTTTATGCAATAATTGTAAAAATTGTGATCACAACTGCGATGATCATTCTTCATTGAAAGGTTGGACGAAAAATCATCTGTTGATGGCAGTGAAGCAGGTGGAAGTGCTTGGTGATGAACAGTTTCAAATGTTCATAACTGAATGTTTAATAAACAGGGAAGAACCACTATCTCAGCCAATCAAACGCAACAAGCTGCCCTTATTCAGATATCCCAGGCCAAAAGGTGTTTCCAAGAGCAAGCAACAAATAACATCCCTAAAGAATGATTGCTCGTTGTTTTCAGGGGTTTCAAAAAGAAAAAAAGTAGAAGGATATTCAGAAGTACCCGGAGCCGAGGTTTGTGCCAAAGTATCTGGCGCAAATGCTCAAAGTAGCCAGTTACTTGTGTGGGGCGCCCGCTTAAATTGAAAACCCTGTGTTTTCAAGGCTCTATATTTCGTGACAAACCAGAGACGGTGATCTAGATGAATTCTTTAAAAATGAATATCAGGCATGCCCCCCGCCCCCCACCCCTGCTCCCCGTCTTGGCAAACTGCATCTTCCAGGGATGAATGCTGAGCTCACAGACTGCTTGCAGTCTTATTGTGACCCCAGTGTTGAATTGCCAGAAGGCATTGAAGTCATCATAATTGACGGTGCTGCTCTGGTGAACATGTTAAACCCAGGAACTGTGAAAACATTTTCTGAGTATGCTTCTCAATCGCTTTTGCCTTATCTTCAAGTTCAGCTCCACCATGCAAGCCAAGTAGACATCCAAATAGTCTTAAAGCAATAGCTAGAAGAAAGAGAGGAGGTTGTATCTGAAGGTGAGTGAATGCTACCAATCTGCTGCCATGAGTGGTTTCCTGCCAGTCAATGAGAGCAGAAAAGAGCTTTTCAAATTGCTGGCAGAGGAAGCAATTACCTTGGGTGGTGAGAAGCGAGTCATTTCTACCTTTGGAGAAGGCATTATCTGTAATCACTTCCCATGTTGATGTTTCCAACCTAGCCCCTTGTAACCATGAAGAAGCTCGCACGCAAATGATGTGGTCGTTTTGTCCCTAGCAACTGTTGCAAAGTTTCAGTAAGTTGACCTGTGCATTTGGAGTTGGTGCCAACTTCTGTTACTTGCCTGCTCATGAAATTATCCCAGACATCAGGGAAGAGATGTCCAAAGCACTACGGTAACCATTTTTTCACGCCTTCACAGGGTGTGATACAGTTTCCTGCTTTTCCAGACGTGGAAAGAAGACTGTATGGGCAACCTGAAAATTATTGAGTAATGCAACTACCTACTGTTTTTCTTGTGTTGAGTGACATCCACTGTCAAGTAGATGACACTGTTATGGAAATAGTAGAAAGATTTGTTATCCTGTACGATGGTCGTCTAGTGCAGACAGTTGGAAACCACTCTGGACAACACTTCCAGATGTTACAGCCTGTAGCAGGGAGCTAGTCAAGTGTGGTTGTAAGAAGGGATGTCATGCATTTAAGCTGCCTTGAAGTGCACAGCACTTTGTGCTGGCATTGGAGCACGTCAATAGGCCACTGAATATTGAGAACTGTGTTTATATCAATGCTACATGTTGTTTATTGCAAAAACAGAACAAGAAAAACACGGTAAAAATGACCCAAAAAGAATGAACAAATGTGAAATGTTCAACTTCCAGTTCAAGAATTTCCATTCATCAAAGTATGTTATCATGAATGGAAAAATGTAATGTTTTTGACTCACTGTTTTATCAGCAATACACATTGAATAAAAATGAGTTTGTAAGAGTTATTTTGAAAATAAAACAAATTAATGACATCTGCCAACTTTCGGCTGTTATAATTTTCACTTCCCGTTTTGCTGAGCGGCCATTTTGAAAAACCCTTAAAACACTCCAATTTCTTGTCTTTCAGAATGGCTTCATATCTAAAATTGAGCAGTACGTAGAAACAGTCTTTTGTGCCAAATTTGACGCTTTTATCACAAAGTGCACAATTTTTGCACATGACTGCGTAGCTAAATCTGGCTAAATGAAGACAATGCCATGCAAGTAAAACTTTACCTTTCCAATTTAACTGATATGTTCTTTGCAACATTAATTACCAAGGCATACTTCAGATCTTTAAGTCGATTGATTTAAAGAATGGATTTGTGCCAAAAGGTCACTCAACAATCTTGAATTACGAATGTATTAGCAGGAAAGTAATTGGAAGACAGAGAACTGGCAACACAGGGAAAGATTTGCACACAGCCTCCTTTCATTAATCATACATGCATCACTCTGCTTCATAATAATCCTGTTCCAAAACCAAAGAGTTTGAGTCACAAAATGACAGAGAGCTGTCTGGAACCAACTGGTGGCAACACTGTAAACACTTCTGCAGTGGAATGGAAGTTCCCTTGCTTGTGATCTTCAGCTGTTCGTGAAAGGTGACTCCAAATTGCTTATTACAAAAAAAGATCTGTCTGCGAAGACAAATTCAAATCATTTTATCGAAGCCGCCAGAATTGCAAAAGCAGTGACCAATTCTCATTTTCTTGTATATTACAGATTATTCAACATTGTTTAAGATTGAAGTCCTGTTTTGTACTTAAGAAGGTGATTAAACAAGATTTATGAAAGCATCTCCAACTGACCGGTGGTAGAGCACTGGACTACTGTGCGGGAGGTCAGGGGTTCAAGCCCCGGCCGGACCAACACTCAGAGTCCTTAAATAACTGAGGAGAAAGTGCTACCTTTGTAATAACATCTGCAAATGGTTAGACTTTCTAGTCTTCTTGGATAAGGAAGATAAAACCGGAGGTCCTGTCTCACAGTACTAGTGTGGGACGTTAAAGAACCCACACACTGATCGGAAAGAGTAGGGGACGTAGTCCCCAGTGTGATGGTCTATAACTTGTTCTCTTCGGGAGGCACCTGTGTTGATCCTACTATTCAAATAAGATTGTAAACTGCATGGCTGCAAATTGCGCCTAAAAAAGCAGTCTGGCAAAGTTCCCCAAAAAGTGTTGTAAAGCTCTTTGAGCCCTTTGGATAAAAGTGCTATATAAATCCTCATCATCATTCTCACATATAAGCCACACCCCCAATTTGAAGGTATTTTTTGGGAAAAGCCCAAAGGATGTCTGCATAGGATACTTCTTATATGCTGGTGTTTATGGTAAATGTAAATAACACTTCACCACATTTCATGTCCTAACAAAGATAATGCTACCTTGTTATACATATGGTCCATATAAGTGTACTCCTTGATTGAAATTCATCCACGGTGATCCTTAAACTGCAGTGCCCTGGTTCAATAAAGCACATCACTTAGAATCATAACCCAAAGTCAGAGTCCATAACAAACACATTCAAAAGATTTTAGAATGATATACCAAGCCTTTGTAGTGCCTTATATATTTTCAGAAATAAAAGTCAACTCTGTACACATACCCTGACAATTAAAACCAATCAACCATGATTACAACATGCAAAAACATATATAGTGGAACCCCACCTTACGGTCACTTTGCTAATCCCATCACCTAATTATTATGGACACCTTTTTTAAAACGGCCATAGATTTTCTTATAAGAAAAGCCTGTTAAAGCGGCTGGTTCATTAATACCGCCAACGGCCACATTCTGAAATCCCAAGCTGTATAATCCTTCATAAATTTACCCCATTAATATGGCCTCTCAAACCAAACACGCACTCATAATTGGCAAAACAAAACAAATACTGTGGTGAGAAACAATATTGAACAATACTCTTGAAAAATATATCTTATCTTCAAATTATATCTGCATTCAGGATGTATTAAATAAATAACAAACTTGTTTTGCGTGAATTAATTCCAAGTTATTTTTACTTTTCTGACCCATACATGAGAGCATGAGTGCATGATAAAGGTGTATTCGTCGATAGAGAACCCTTTGTCTGGAAACCATGAAATACAAGCACAAAACCGTGACAATGAGATTGCAAGAATCAAAGTGACACTATCATTAACTCGTGGATATCATGGCTTTAACTAAAAGGTGGCTTTAATTTATAATAGTTTTGAGTGGTCTTTTAAATGCAATAGTGACCATTTCTAAACTTTTTCAAAAAGGTATTTTAGATTTCATTGCGGGCAATCCTAAACATGACCTTTGTGACTAAAAGTACTGGCTTTTTTTTTTTACCCAAATCCAGAATTAACACCATAAGCAAGACAAGCACTCCCCACTTCCCATCCCCCCCGCAATCCATATGGGAGTCCCCCCTGGGTTTCCTAGTAGGGATGGAACTTTGCATACTAGCAAGAAATATTTTATCATGGTGAAACACAAAGTACAGTAGAATGTCATACCAGTTTCCAAGTCAATTACTGTTGATATAGTTTGAATCTGCAATTTCCCAGGTTTTGAACGATTATGTGTAGGCAGTGAAAGTTTGTGCTTATTTGAGGGAAGTGCTCTTTGATGACAGGGTCCGACATTGCGACTGACTGGTCGCCAATGCGACCAAAAATTGAGCGTTGGCGACCAGAAATTTAGAACTGGTCGCCAGGAGGCGACTAACCTTTTGTCCCCTCGGCATTTGGAATTCCAAGGTAAATGGGCTTTTTTTAAAAGAAAACATAAAGCTGCCGTGGAGAATTGTAGTAAAACAAAGCGACGATTTTACGATCACCATAATTACCCGGCGCCATATTGTTTCAGCGGCTTCTCGCAATTCTGATATCGCGGGCAAAAACGTGACGTGGCGAAAATCGTGACGAGTCGTGACGAATAAAGCGTCAGCCGAAACAAGCGCGCTTAATTTAAATCTTTTCATACTTTACCTAAATACCAGTAAACAGAGTAAATGCCATTGCGATTGTATTGGTCAATAATCAACTCAATTAGTTTTTATAGTTTTTATCATGGCCACTGACTTAGGTGGGGGACTGGTTCGAGCAATAAAAGAGTGTGAGCGCCTGGCACTAGAACATTTCTCGTCATTGCGTTTTCGTTGCGTCTCGGCGAAGAACAGATACTTGAGTTGCACACTTGATTAAATCTAAGTATTGAAAGAGGCCCCCCATACGTCTAGTACACAGAACTTAACAGGAGACCAGTATAGTTCCTGCTAAATGGAAATAATAAGAAAAAGAAATCCGAAGCCCTCGCATGAACGTTGACAAACACGCTCATTGAGATGTAGGACTATGTTATCGTTACACGGCTTTAATAGCTGTATGTAATAATATTGTGTTAAGGTTACTCCAAACCTTCGCGGGTGTCCTTCAGAAAAAAATTCGTACGCGCGCCGTCTTCAAGGAAACCCCCACAAACTATATATCAAAAGAAAGGTTATAAAGTGTCGAATTCGATAAAATTATGTTTTGTTTTGGATTTTGCTTTCCGAAGGCGGCAGAGACCGTCAACTCCAAACTGACCGACTGACGTTCAAGCGAATTAATCGGGTATCAAATGCGATTGTTCATGCAAAATAACTGCGTAGTGTTGATCACAAGGCATCAATCTCCAAAAACGTGTCAGCATTTTCTTTTATTTCTATTGGTTATCTTTTTATAGATCTGTCAAGTTCGACTATCGAAAAAATCGCGTACCCTGTTGCGTTAAAGGCCGCCACGAGGAAAGTATTTAAAATAAGGGAAATCGCCGACACGTTTTTGTTCTATATCTATCAGGGAATGTTCTGACCAAATTTCACCGAAAACCGTCAAATCTACATACCCTATTAATTCATTTAAGGAGAAGGGTTTCTGTCGAAAAACGAGTGCGAGTTTTCGCCTTCTAAAGATTTATACACATATCACGCCCTCACAGAGGAATGTGTCAACTTGAAAAGCCGCAAGCCAATGAAATAACAGCGCCCTAAGCGTTGACAGCACGCAAAATTGAACTTCGCGGGAAAGCGATGGTGTCGCAGTCACGTTTCAGGCGCACTCGTTTTTAGCTGTGGTCAATCATGGGGAAAACAAAAGGAAAGCGACGTGCTGGCACATCCAGAGATAAAGCACTATCCGCTTCGCTTTCCGAGGGTTGATTGAACCACGAGCCCTTGTCACTTTCGGCGAGATTTTTCCTTCTATCCGGATGAAATTCATCGATCTTCTTCTTCTTTGGTCCTGGCTTTGCTTTGCTTTTAATCCAAGGACTTTTCTCCGTTCTGGAACGTTTCATGCCGACGAAATCGAGAAGATTTGGCTCTTACTTCTTGTAGAAGACACAGCTGACGTACAACAGTAGAAGATTTGGTTTTGAAAGCGTGACACAGTTGAGTGTAAAATAGAAATGCTAATGAGTTGAAATAGGATTTGCCGCGAAAAGGAGACAATGACTGAAAGGATTATGACACCTTGGCGGTTTATTAACTTTTATTAAAAAAATCTCTTTTTCTCAATAACTCGCGCGCGTTTTAATATTTTACTTACTTTTTTTCGGGAAATGATACCTTAACTGACGACCTTTCATATTCTTGACAAAAAAGAAAATCGACCAATGTAGCCCCGCGAAGGTTTGGAGTAACCTTAAATGGAAACATTTTGTTTAATTATAAAGAAAGAAATTTTGCTTTTACTATAAATTAACGTAAATTAAAACTACTGGAGTAAAACGAAAAATTAATACAACCAAACCAAAAAAACTAACACTTGTCTTTGGCGACCAAACCCTTCCATTTGGCGACCAAAATTTTTAGGTTAGTCGCCAATTGGCTCCCTTACAAAAAAGTTAATTTCGGACCCTGGATGACATTAATTTTGTCAGAGCGATAATATTTTTGCATTTTGTTACTGGCCCCTCTGATAATTTAGCATAATGTTAATGCTACCACAAGAGGAATAAACATTGATTTACAGACAAGTGTTAGTGAC
>OX419339.1:22153781-22161281 GCA_948470475.1 Galaxea fascicularis
CACCAACTGCAAAACTATGATAATCAATGTCACACAAGATTTTTCGTCTCAACCTTAAGTTGCTTTTCGCGGTAGTATGTTTGAATCGGCTTGCTGACGACCTGTTTATAAAAGCTTTATCATTAACCTTTTGGTTGCCCAATTTCACAGTGCACCAAACTGCGTGATTGCAAACAAATAAATTTATGTGCCCGTGCAGTCAAAAGTCTCCCTTATGCCATTCCTTGCTAGTGGAGTGGGATCGGGTAATTTGTTCACTTCCGGTTACACCAGAGTAAGTAATTCATTTGCAAACGGGACGCCACTATCACTTGTGGATGCTAAAAGCATATCCACGAGTAAAAACAAGCTACCTTTGGAGTGTAGACAGCTTATACAGGTTACTTGACGTGGACCATAAAACAGTGAATGCATTTTTTAACTTAATGTGAAATTTGAATTACTTGATTGGGAATTATCCATGATGCGTGAAAAGACTCAATAATTTTACATCAATGCATTTTGCAAAGTGGTATAGGGGACCCTCGTATATATGGTCCAAAGTACCTCAAGGAATGTTTCCTGTACTGTACATTATTAAATCTGGGTAAACGAAAATCCTTATTTCTTGAGTGATATTTTGATGGCTTAACACTAAAAATGTCAACAACATTACTAGCTGCCAAACATATTTTGCTTCATACATTGATGTTGTAAATGCCTATTTGAACTCAACCTCTCCTGCTTTAAGGCAACCTCCATATCCACCTAACTATCCATACAAGGTATAGCTGATGAGGTCATAATAGCCTTTATTTCAAATGTCTAAATGTAATGGTTCACAAGCGACAAACATTTGCAATTTCTGATGATTGTTTAAGTCAAGAAATGCTTATCAAACAACTTAGGATTCAAAATATGGAACAAAAACAAAATAATTAAGGCGGGATTTCAAAACATCTTTGCAAGATGGCCAACCATGCAGTGTAGAGTTTTTATTTAGTGCTCGCTCACACACCAATGTGAGTGTCAAGCCTGTCAGGTGAGTGGAAATCGCAGATTACTCGCCCAGTTTGGTGAGTTTTTCAAGAAAATAAAACTGTAACTGATTTTTGTGACAAGATATAATCTAAACATGAACATACTAGTACTTTTCACATTTGTAAGATTTAGAAATGTGGTATATGTACACGCAAATTTCCCGTTTCATAACTAAAATGTTATAGCTTCTCTTCAAATCATTATAATTACATGAGGTACCTAATAGTAGCCATGATACATTACTGCTGATCATTAACAAACTGTGGCGCTGAGAGCAAGATCTGACAACGACGATGGCGACAATAACTCCAGACACTGTAACAATCACGAAGAATTTTACTCATAAAGTAAGGATTGTAAGCTACATTTATCAATTATTTTGACTTAAGAGTTGAAAGTGAGAGTCTTTGTCTGCTGAGCAAGAGGATGAAAAGGATGACAATGTCAGAGATGATGAGGGAGTGGTATCTGACTGCGAGTCAGATGCCGAGATAACAGAAGAAATTATTTAAAAAACTTAATCATCTGTAATATTCAATAGTCTAGCAATGGCAGAGTGGTGCTTACCATAAACAACATGAAAAAATAACGACAACGGCACAGTTGTGGCCTGCCCTTTGTTTAACTTGGTTTGACTTGGGCGGGGGGTGGTATTCAGTGAGTAAAAAGGTTTCTGGGTCAGGCGAGTGTAATTTGAATGGCACTCGCCCAGATGGTGAGTGCTCCCAAAATTTAGTTTTCAACCCTGCAGTGGTGCGTGTTAAATTACTCAAGTCATATGCAGTATACATGCACTGGGAAATTTGTGCCACAAAGACAAAGACAAAAAAGGATCAGAGCCCATTCTTAGACCTGTGACTGCGTATGAGTAAAAAGTGTAGTTTATACGCCAGTGTTAACTGGGTAACTTTGTCTAATCTGTCATTACAGGGAAATCTCAAACCTCAGCCTTGGTATTGACCTCCCCACCACTCTGTCAATACATCAAGGCCGCAGTCTGAGAATTCCTTGTAATGATCAAATGGCCGAGGTTAATAAGTAGCATATATAATTATTTATAATACAAGTAACTATTACTTACAGAAAATGTATGCAGCATCACATTTAAAACAAAAAAATAATCAGGAAAAGTACTACAGTCCCAGAGCAGAAGAAAGATTCAAAATGTCATTCCCAGTATTATATACATAATATACATGTATATTACTATGTTTACGCCAAAGTTATTTCTGAGCATAATTTTCGAACTACAGCTGTAGTTTGATTTACAAAAAAATGAGTATTTTTAGAGGGGCTTCAGTTATCAAATTCATCTCATATGTCAAACTGACAGGAAAAAACTAAATTTAAAATACTGTAATAAAAATGGTTTGGTATTACATTGCATACATACCAGATATAACATTGTAGACTCTAACTGTACTGTCTGAAGCTCCAGTCACCAAAGTGATATCACTTTCATGCCAATAAAGACACAAAACTCTACCTGCATCACAGAATGAAAAGTTCAAGATGACTTTCAAGGAATGCACAAAATACAATATTATGCTGGTGATACTTGTAACTTTTAAGGTATCAACATAACCCCAAAATTGACCATTTTGTACAAAAAATGTTTTTTTGGGATTTTCAGATACACCTTATTGAGATTTTTCATCTAAAAAAATTATACAGAAAACATTGATTCCAAACAAAGTTTCCTTCATTTACTTAAATGTCAATTGAACAAAGTTAGCCCCTACGAGCTTAGTGCATGCCTGCCCAGCGGTCAATCTCACTAGTGCAGGTTCACATGGAATGCTGTGGCTCGATCTTTGTGTTTCAGTGCAGTTTTGGAGTGGTTTGGAGCAGTTGTTTTCAAGCATTCCTGAGCAATATGAAGTGGTTATCTTCACGTGTTCCTGAGCAGTTTTGTAGTGGTTGCCTTCAAGCGTTCCTGAGTGGTTTTGTAGTGGTTGCCTTCAAGTGTTCCTGGGCGGTTTTGTAGTGGTTGTCTTCGAGCATTCCTGAGCCGTTTTTGTAGCGGTTGCATTTAAGAATTCCTGAGTGGTTTTGTAGCGGTTGTCTATAAGTGTTCCCGAGCGGTGTGCAGGATTTTCAATTTAAGCCAGCGCCTGACACAAGTCACCAGCTACTTTAAGCATTTGCACCAGATACTTCGGCATAAACCTCAGCTCCACCGCAATAGTCCTCCGCATTCTTCTAAACATCCTCCTGCTACTTTTTTTCTTTTTGAAACCCCTGGCTTATCCTCAAGCGTTCCTCAGTGGCTTGGCAGCGGTTGTCTTCAAGCATTGCTGAGTGTATTTTTGTAGTGGTTGTCCTCAAGTGTTCCTGAGCAGTTTGTAGTGGTTGTCTTCAAGGTTTCCGAGCAGTTTCATAGTTGTTGTCTTCAAGAGTTCATGAGCTTTTGTCATCGTGGTGGTTTTTCAGCATTCCTGAGTGGTTTCATAGCAGTGTTTTCAAGTGCTTTTTCATGCTGCAGGACTCATTTACAGCAACAATTTACAGCATGCTTTTTTTTTTCTGCCTCCCTCGTCTCCGTGTCACTGGATAAACTTCGCAAGGGACACAATCACAAAGCAAACGACAAATAACAGTATGTCAACCATTTCTCCACTGGCTACCGCAGCCGCGAATAGCGCTAAACAGCAGTTCAACACCCTTGGCAGCCCCACCAGCTTCACCATCACTTCAACCTACCTCCCTTCCTGACAATAGCGCTCTCGTTCAGGCTATCTCTACAGCTTTCGAGGCATCACTACCCGCCATGCTGTCTTCCCTTTGTTACCACGTGGGGCGAAATACGCCGGCATCTGGAGATCAAACTGCGTTGACCTTACCCTCTCAACTGCCGTCATCCTTGATCTCTACTTCCACCACTGCCTCAGCAGCATCCAGGCACCCTTGTTGTCCCGTTGTTTATTTCAACATTGAGCATGTTAGGCTAGATTCTCCTGTGTTTTCCTCTCAACTTCCCGCCACATCTATTGCAAACTCACCAATGATGGTCAGAGGCTCTTCAAGTGGGTCTGCAGCAAACTTCTCCACACTGCGTACCCTAAATAAGGCGTTTGTTATCGGTTCAGGATATGCTCCAATTCCCTACAAGCTGGTGGCTAAGATTACTGGAGATCAATTCATAAGACCTGGCAGACATGTTGCCTGACAACATTTGGGCCCAAAAGATAGAGCCCCAAGCCTTTCTAGAAGGTAAGCTGGTGGTGGCAGGTTCTGAGAAGCGGATTGTTGAAATCGAAGACATTGTAACAGGGATTGAAGCCTTCACAATTTTTTCTATGATTCTCTGCAATTCATTTCCAGCCCGTTGGAGCCAATATTAGCTCATAATTCAGATGACAGGCAAGTCCTGGCTGAACTAGAGTATTGCATTCCGGAAGGATGCAGCACACTGGATAAAGTACTATTTAGGCCATCAAGATCAACATCATTAAAGTTCCAGATCTCTCTAGAAAAAGATTTGGGTTTCTGTTTTTGACAATTAAAATTAGCATAAATAATGCAGTGCTCACAATTAGCTGGCGGACTGAGAGTACCAGAAGAAACAAAAAAGCCAGGTGAGTGATATAATTAGGTCAAGAATGGATTCCCTAGTCTGAGTAATTTGTGTTGGATTATCTACCAGATGATATAAGTTGTTGCTTTCCAAAAAATTAAACACCCTGATGCCAATGTCAGTGTTTGGAGATGAAGTATGACCATAATTGAAGTGAGCATTAAAGTCAACCAAAAGACCAACAGCCGAGAAGATTTGGCCCCAACTTTTAATGTTATCAAAGCACAATTGCAACAACTCAAAAAAGGCCTTTTCCTCATTCACTGATTGATTCAGAGGGCGATAGCAAACTTCACAAAGAAAAACAAAGTTATCAACATTGTATTGAACTCACAGGAATTCTAACCCAGCAGAATATTCAAATTCAACATGTCTTTTTACAACAATGTGGTCCTTGGCATAGAGAGCAACACCTACTCCATGCTTCCCAACCCTGTCTTTCCTCAAGGGATAACTGTATCCAGCAATAGAGTCATTAGTTATGCTAGAATTAAACAAGGTTTCCAAAAAAGCAAAAACATCAAATCCATACAAGCTTGCCAAAGCAGATATTTCACTTAGCCTATCACTAACATTTAGGCTCCTAGCATACAAATGAGCGATTGAAAAATGAATGCTGTTGGGCCCAGGATTTGGATTGAACTGAACCAGATATGAGTAATAATATACTAAGACTCGATATTAAAACCAAAAGAATAACAACAGATGATATTGAAGGCAAAAAAAAACAATGAATGCAACACAAAATAAACTTGAAACAGTTGGAAAGCCCAATTGCTGCTCTGTATTGAACTAGGCTATCCCCCATCAATAAAAAGAAAAAACATAAAAGTGCTTACCTCCCACTGCACCATCCATATAAAAACCAAAGGACTAAATACAATACAAAGAACACATGTACTAAGATGTAACAAAATGGTAACAGATTGTAAAGCACACAAGAACAAAGTACAAGCGTTCATTCAACATTAGCGGCATCCTGGGTTGTGTTTGGAGTTGTTTTGAAAGAAACCATGACTTTTGAGGTCATCAATTTTCTCAAACTCTTTGTGATTGAGTACCTGGCCATAACATTGCTGTCAACAGTGTATACTGCCACTCCACTGACGCAAAGGGAAAATTGTAATTAGCCTTGGTCAAATCCTCCTTGATGTAAATTTGTTTACCTCTAAGACCCCTGTGAGCTTTCATGAATTTCACTTTGGTACCATAGCCACTGAGTTTCACGATCATGGTGCATGGAGGTGGATTCTCACCACCAACCACAGCCTCTCTTGGTCTGCCCACACAATGTGCTCTATCTATCTCATCCCTATGTACAGTACCTGTATTTCCAACACATTCTTGCAAAGGTTAAGGACTTTATCACAGCAATCCTCCCCATCTTCCTCATTAAGCCCAAAGATGCAAATAAAGTTACATCTGGAATACTGCTCATTGCTGTTGGCCTTGACCTTCACTTCGTTAAGTTCACTCCTTAATTTAGCAAGTTCATCTTTGAGATTTATAATCTCCTCTTGTAATGGGAGAACTGCTGCTTGAACTGTGGTGACTATAGCATTTTTAAAAGGTTCTGAGTTCTTAATGTTATTATCCAAGTGCTTGGTGAAATCTTCAACTGTACTGTTCGAACAACTCTTACCCACCATCTTGAAACCACAAGAACAATTTCAATTCCATTGCTTAAATTGACCACAAATGACTATCATATGAATAAATGATGCTCCAAAACCACCAGATGCCAAACAAGAACCTAAAAAAACTTCATAAAGGCTCTGAGAAGCAAATTAAGTTACAAAAGTTCGCAATATCCCAGAGCTAAACAAAAAACACATCCCACCTTTTTGATGGACTACCATGATGACTTCCATACTCTTGGTCCGCCCGGCTCATCCGTTTGTCAAAACAATCTGGACAGCATGCATGTAAGGTCGTACCTCAAGGCCGGTCTTTCCTGCTTTGGATGATTAATTTGTTGTGCGCCTTCCGTCGGAATGACCACCCCATTCATCTCAACCGGGGATTCTTTCTTGACTTACAGTAAACTGGTGGACAGAGTTCTTCAAATGCTGGAGTGGTTGCAGTTTCCTTCAGTATCCACAATGGGCTCCTCTGCCAGACTTCCATGTCTCATCTGATGCCTCTAGAGCTTTGGCTTGAGGGGCCATGTTCCAGAATCACTGGTTCTCAGGCTTGTGGCTTCCAAAACAGGTCTCCCAATCGATTGAGTACAAAGAAATGTTCCCTACCGTGGTTACAGTGTACATTTGGGACACACAGTGGGTCTCCAAGAGGGTCCTCTTCGTATCAGATAGTAGCTCAGTGTTTGAAATTCTGCAGTCAGGCACTTCTAGGGCCCGACCATCATGTCTCTGGTTCGTTATCTTTGCCTTTTAGCAGCTTGTCACTCCTTCTCATTCACTGCCCCCTAATTAGTGGAAAGTGAACCTAAATGCCGACTTTATCACACTTTCAGTTTCCGCACTTCCAGAGACTAGCCCCTGATGCAGACTGCGATCTGACACTGATCCCACAGCAGCTACTTTTGGACTTGAACCTACTCTGACCAAGAAATGCCATTTCAACCTGACTAATGGTCTTGTTCCCTATATGTGAA
The DNA here is from genome assembly GCA_948470475.1 of Galaxea fascicularis. NCBI lineage: Eukaryota > Metazoa > Cnidaria > Anthozoa > Scleractinia > Euphylliidae > Galaxea > Galaxea fascicularis. Next base: position 22,160,996 of record OX419339.1, read on the forward strand.
ACATTTATTCCTCAGCTCAGCCGCACTTCCAAGTTGTTTGCATTCGGGACAATCATCTTTCTCCATCTGGTTTGGTGCTACATGCCAGTGAAGAGATGCTCATTTGTTTCTGCACCCATCTTGCCAATACCGTTCACCACTCTACAATAAAGGTTTACCTTTCAGCCGTACGTTCCCTTCACATTGAGGAGGGCCTTCCTGATCCTTTGGTAGGCTGCCTGCAGCTACAATGTGTACTCAGGGGTATCAAGTGCCACCATGGCTCACATCAGGCTAAGCGCCAACC
>OX419339.1:22166281-22178781 GCA_948470475.1 Galaxea fascicularis
ATATAAGAAAAAGCATGGGACCAATGATGGTTCCCTGTGGAATACCTTGGTTGATTGGTAACCGAGAAGATGTACCGGTAATAATAATAATTATTATTATTATTATAATAGCTTTATCAATCTCTTCGAAAGGCTTTTCAGCTTAATTTACAATGTCAGATATTTAAAACTTAGTTTTCCAAAAATATCCTTAAAAAATGCTGTTTTATTTTTACTTTAAATACATCTAAATTAGTGATAGACTGAAACTAATCTGGCAGACTATTCCACAGCTTTTGGCCTCTGAAGGTAAACACGCGCTGACCTACAGCCATCCTACAGAGTGGGTCCCTATTCCTAGTGTTGCAGTTGTGCACTTCCGATCTGGCTTTAAACTTCTGACAAAGATATGGAGGTGCAAGTCCATTTAAGCATTTAAATACCATGGTAGCATCCCTAACCGCAAGTTGTTTAATAATTGGCAGCCACTGTAACTGTTTAAGAATAGGTGTAACATGATCAAATTTCCTCGTCCCAGAAACTATCAGGCTGCAAAGTTTTGCACTGCTTGTAATAGCTCAATGTTTTTCTTGGTGGTATTAGCCCATACTGATGAACAATACAATAATTTACTGAATACAAGAGAATTGATTATAGTGACCAACGTGTACTTATCAAGCAGATATTTTACTCGATTAATTTGACAAAGGCTACCTATACATTTCGAGGTTACTTGAGTTACATGTTCGTCATACGTTAAATTACAGTCCATTGTAACTCCCAGGTTTTTTGCAGACTTAGATGGTGTAATCTCCTTGCTGAGTAGTGTAATGCTTAGATCATCTGGTATCTTCATCAGCATCTGCAGAGTCCCCAGAACCAGAAGTTTTGTCTTGTCAGGATTAATGAGTAGACTATTCTGGCAACACCATGCGGCTATGTTCCAAAGATCTTCTGTAGGCTGCTCTGTGGCTAAGGTGGCATCGCGTACAGGAAATGAGAGGTATAACTGTGAATCATCAACATAGCACTCTAACGACCCTACCTTAGGCACAGATGGTAGATTGTTGACGTAGATGTTAAACAGTGCCGGACCCAAGATAGATCCTTGTGGTACACCATACAAGACTAGGGGGGGTTCAGATGTCTCGCAACCAATTCTCACCGACTGATTTCTTCTGGTCAAATAGCTTCTAAACCATTCTGTTGCTTCTTTAGAGGTACCCATTGCACGTAGCTTCTTTAATAAGGACGTGATCAATGCTGTCAACAATCCTATTGATCTCGAAAGAGGTAGCAGCTCGAAATTGAAACTCATTTTCTTCGGGTATAAAACTGGCAGGGGGTTCCTGATATGAAGTAGGTAGATCACTGACTGATGTGAGTCTTATGGCTTCTTCTGCCGCACGCACTCCCACCTCCATAAAGAATTCATTAAATTCAGTCGCAAGATCTTTCATGTCCCTAGAATAAGCTGAGCGTGACTTCTCCCTAGTTGGTATGCAATTCCGTATCACCTTCCACCGTTCACTAGAGCTCTGATTCTTTTTTATCTCATTCTGGACATACTCCTTCTCCGCCTCGCATAATACCCTCTTAATGTCATTACGACAGTCCCAATAATACTGCCAATCCACAAGAGCACCCGTCTCTCGTGCAATTTTATGAGCTTGATCTCTTTTTACCATTTTCTCTTTGATCTCTTCATTTATAAATTGACATCTCTCTGACGTTTGATTTTAATTTTCTTAATGGGTGCATGATCAGTGTTTTCAAAATGAGCGGTCGGCCGTCGCATCCAACGCCAACTATTCCATTTGCGACGCCTACTTTCCCTTGGGTAAATAAATTCTGAAGTAAATAAAGTTTTCCTAAAAGAGCCAAGTGTCCACAAAGGTTTTTGAGTAAATAAACTTGAAAGTTTTGTTGAGAATTTTGCCACAACATCGCTTGAATCATCTGAATCTGCTTGCATACGTCTATCAGGTTCAGATTGCAAGCCAGCGGTTTCCAACAGTAAGTAGTCTATTTAAGACAAGATGTTCTGTATTCCAACACGAACAAAATGGCGGAGAAGCGACAGCGTGGGCTAGCTAAGATGTGGCAGCTAGCAGTGCCAAAAACCAAACAGAAAAAGGATGTACCAGATAATCATATAATGTAATCCACATTTAATAAATACTTTTGTTGTTTTAGTGTTTTATCAAGCAGTATCCAATTAATTTACATAATTTTTTCCGAGCAACATCGTACTGTAAGTCACGTTGACACATGCAAAAATTATGCGACGGATTTAAACACAAACTATGGTTTAAAAGAAATTGTTACAAATGAATTTTTTTAATAATCATTTTTGTGTACTATATCGACGTTCTAGCAAAGCTGAGTACTGAAAAACACTGATGAGCTTAATACCCACAGTTCATATAACACAAATTTATACACTACATCTCTTGTATACATGATCTGACATGGTGTTTGAAAATTTTTCACATGAGTGTCATAAGACGTGGTTTGGTTGTGTAGGTGACAAATCCTCACAGGCAAAGGAATTGGAAACAGGAAACAGTTGCAAAACAGCAAATTCAGAAACAACAACTCCTGAAACGACAGCTTCAGTAACAAGATCGAAACCATTGCAGCCAACCCCTGGGATGTCAACACAGTCTCAATTTGGAAATTCTAAAAGCCAGTTCGAGAAAACATGTGACCAAGTTCAGATTGCAGAGATCTACAAACAGTTCCATGATACCACCTCTTCCAAACTCCATCACTACTTGCTGTGCACGCAAAAGCAGTGTTCTGACATCTCAAGCGAAGAGCATAACAGAATAAAAGTCGAAAGAAACAGGGAAAAGTTCCATCACAGTTGGCTTGGAAACAAATCAATATCTTTCTGTCAGCAAACTGCAATGTTCTGGCCAGTGTATAATTATTGAAGGAGAAGGGTTTTATTGCCTTCTGTGTAAAAAGCACCAGACAGCAAATGCTCAGAACAAAGAGGTTACATTGACAATGGAACCCTCGGTGAGGATAAAGGAGCAATCCCTTAAGAGTCATGGTGAGTGTAGTGCACACCAAAGAGCAGTGTCGGGAGAGCTGCTGAATCGTGTGTCGTACTTTCAGCATCAATTAGACCGTGAGCAGAAGTTGCAGATGACGTATACTTCAATGCCTTCTATGCTATGTATTGGCTGGCAAAACACTGCATTGCAAACAAGCAGGTTAACAGCCTCATCATGTCACTTGAACATCTTAGATGTGAAGTTAAGGGGATTTCAACATAGAGAAGCAGGTTCGGAAAGAGAAATTATTCAGCTCATTGCCAAAATCATCCAGGACCAAATTGTTGATCAAGTGAACTCATGTCCTACCTGTGGTATCCTTATGGATGATATGACAGATGTCACAAGTAAAGAACAGATGATCCTTTTCAAACAGTACTACTGTAGGAAAGAAGAAAAAGTTTCTCTCAGTGGAAAGTGTGCTGGATCAGAGCGATAGCTGCTCTGCCAATGCTCAAACATTGTTTCAAGTGTTTTCTAAGAAACTAAATGAATTGGGTCTTGAGGTAAGCAAAGTTGGTGGCATGGCATCAGATTGTGCTTCAGTTATGCTAGGCCACAACAATGATGTGGCAGCCAAATTAAAAGCCGTTGCACCTTCTGTTATTGCTGTTCATTGCGTTTGCCATCGGCTCGCTCTCGCTTGTGCAGATTCCGACGAGTTAAGCTACATAGAGAAAGTCACAACCTATCTGACTGAGCTCTGGAAGCTTTTTAAGTATTCAAACCAGAAGATGGCAGTATTTATGAAGACGCAGTTGAACCTTATCAACCTTCAGCTCCTGCCACATGTGAAGAAGACCGCTAAGAAGATTAAAAAAGCATGCAAAACACAGTGGGTTTCGACAGACAGTGCCGTCAGATCAGCTGTGGAAAATGACCCTGCCATCATACAAACCCTTCTCAAACTAGAGGGAAAATGTGCTACATCAGCAGGACTATTACGACACATGAACACTGCCAAGAATCTCAGTACAATGTACATTCTACGTTCTGTTCTGCCCATACTCTCTGATGTCTCCAAAGCTTTCCAATGGTCAGTGGTCAATTTCAGTCGTATGAAACCGTGTCTGGATTCTGCAAAGGCTGCCTTGAAAGAAATACAAAGATCTCCAAGTCCAACTAAGGAGTTTAAATCTGCCACAGAAAAGCTGAAAGAAGCAGATCTTCCTGATTTTGAAGTCCCTGACAGCGTTGTGGAGGACATGAAAAGACTGTTAGTGAAATACACTGATTACTTAGTGAGAAATATTGATAACCGGTTTAAGGAGTCCTTGCCAATTGTCACAGCACTGTCCATATTCGACCCTCTTTTGATGCCCTCAGCCAGTGATGTCAAGTCATATGGCCTTCTAGAGATAAAGTTGATCGCATTTCTTCCCTGATGATGTTGATCAGCAGGAAAGAGTGAAGCTGAATGGGGGAAACTAAAGTACGACATTCTTGACTGGAAGACCAAGATCCCTAAAGAGATCAAGGAAGGGACCACAAAGACTACAGAACAGCTGCCAACCCCAACTGAGTGGTGTTTGCCCACAATATTGCAGATGTGATGTGCCCTTGGATCACTGTATCCATGTATCTCAAAGATTGCAGAGGTTGCACTGAAGATTATAAAAATACTTTCGCACAAATGGAGTCTGATTGCACGGTGAGATTTGGCTTCTTTTTTTTTTAGTGTACGAAATGCTTTTTATAAGAACTTTTCCCTGTTTCCAATGCATGGCCCGAAAGAGGCGCAAGCGAGATCAAATTAATAAAGTCGAGGCTGCGAAGTCGTTTGAAGAATGATCTGCTTAACTCCCTACTGCAAATAAACAATCAATGGCCCTGATGTCTTTTCCAAGGAGAGAAACGATGTGATCAGAAGAGCAGTAGAGCTCTGGATGAAGGTGAAGAAAAGGAGTTGTGCAGTGCGGACGCAGTGCAGTGCGGACGCAGTAAAACGCTCTGCAAATTTTACAAAATTTATCATTAGTTTCTTAAAGGTGAGTCCCTATTTATCTGTTATTCAACATGGGAGACAATGTTAAGTCTTTAAGAAAAGCCAACAATAACCTCAAGAGGCAGTTGCAAGATTTAGCGACAGATTTCCAAACTTTCAAGAACAAGATGGCGCAAAAGAACGAGGCTGCGATAGCATCTTTGCCGACTGAAAATGATGTTCAGTACCTCAGTGATGGTTATGATGCTCTTGTGCAAACCAAAACGAATATGGTAGAAGATTTACAAAAGCCATCGCGGTGACTGGATATATTGACGGAGAATGTCACAAGGATCGACAAAGCCATCGACGAAATGCTGTTCTACAGTTACCAATATAATGTAAAAATAGTCGGTGTCCCACACGTTAGTGAGAATGAATCTTCCAAAGAGACTGTGGAACTATGTGTCAAATTATTCTCCGCCTTGGGGGTCGAAACACCAATCTCTGATATAGACATAGCACACAGGGTCCCTCAACGAAACAACATGAGCAGCAATGGCCGCCGTAGACCTAATCCAATCATCTGCAAATTCACGAGAAGGATGACACGTGAAAAAGTCTTAGCTGCGAAGAGCAATACCAGTACTCTAACAGTAGATAATTTGGGTCTGCCCACTACGGCAACTGTTGACCGTATCGCGATTTACAGCCACTTAACACCTAAGTTACAGGAGTTGCTGTATGCCGCAAAAGACCACCAGAAGTCGTTCAATTACAAGTGGTGTTGGGCGAAGGGGGCAGCTGTATATCTTTGCAAGACAGATACATCTACATCACTCCGGCTGAGATCAACAAATGATTTGGTAAACCTAAGAGCATGCGAATCTTCTCCATCTGGTCATCAATCCAGGGATGACTGAAGCTCGATCTGTAAACAACCCATTCTCAGCAGCTAAGTGCACTCTTTTTTAATTTACCCTTCGTAATATTGTAATTCCTATAATATGGTAGGTATGAGTAAAGACACTGATAAATCTAAACAATCTTTTTTGAAGGAACTGCCATATTTTAGCTGCAGAGGAGATTTATCTATGATTAATGGACAATTTAATAATTCTTTTGTGATTCCTTGGAAAACTAGGAGAGACTTGGAGAAGTTGTCAAGTATTTATGACCTAGATTTATTTACTCTTAACACCAGTATAGATCATAATCTTTCTCCCATGGGGCAGTCTCATATGCAAATACACAGCCGATATTTTCCCCCACATAGTTTCAGGGAATTGAAAACCAAGCAATTGGAAGATGAAATTGAGACAAGTTTTTCTGTTTTTCACAATAATATAGTTAGTTTAAACCGGAACCTTGAAAATCTTCAAACTCATCTCTTGCATGAACTTGACTTTCACTTTAATGTTATTGGTGTCACCAAGACAAAAATTACAAATTCCAATTTCCACACCTGCAATGCAAATATTCCTGGCTATGTTTTCGAATGTGTTCCCACACCTCTAGCGTCAGGTGGTGTTGGGTTGTTTACTGACGAAACTTTACGCTATTGTGTTCTAGAAAAGATCTCGAACGAAGCCTTTCAGTCGCTGTGGATTGAGATTTCTTTTATCAAAAAGAAAAGTGTTATTTGCAGCATCTTATACAGGCAGCATAATTCACCTAAACGCTTTCAGCAATATTTTGATGAAACAATTGAAAAATTTACTTCTTCGAGAAAACACGTTGTAATCAGGGGTGATTTCAACATAGATCTCCTTAAATGTGACTCGTCCTCTTATAGCCATGACTTTGTGTCTTCTCTTCAAAGCTGTTATCTTATCCCCACAATTGACAAACCAACCCGAGTTCGTAGCTCTTCTGCTACTCTCATTGACAATATCTTTATTAACAATCCTGACCAAATTCTGACTTGCGGAAACATAATATCTGATATTTGTGATCATTTCTCTCAATTTTGCATCTTAAAATCTGTGAAGGATAAAGCAAAGGTTAGCAAATTTAAAGTGCAAAACTTCTCACAGTTTTCTGCTGAATGCTTCAATAACGAACTTTCTCAAGTGGACTGGAATGCTATTGTTGAAGCGAAATCGTGCGATGTGAATGATTTGTTCTCTTCTTTTTATAACAAGTTTAATAAGCTTGTCAACAAACATGCACCAATGAAGACAATCTCAAATCGTAAAGCAAAACTCTTGAAACCATGGATAACTCAAGGCTTACGCACCTCCATTAAGATTAAAAACAAATTATATGCATCTGGTGATGTCTCTAAGTATAAAATTTATAGAAACAAAATTTGTAGCTTAACACGTATAAGCAAACAACAATACTTTTTAAAATTCTTTGATTCTAACCTGACTAATATAAAAAAAACGTGGGAAGGAATTAATAGCATTCTTGCACGTAAATCAAAGAGAAGTAAATCCATCACTTCTATTCAAGATCCTTCGGATTCGGACAAAGTTACCAGAGACCCTATCAGTATAGCTAATGTCCTCAACAAACATTTTGCCTCTATTGGACCAACTCTAGCAAATAACCTGCCACCCGCTAAGCGCCATTATGTTGACTTTCTTAAAATAACTAAATCAACTGATTCCTAGTTTGCTTTTAACCTAGTTACTCCAGAGGAAGTTAGACTAGAAATTTCTTGCATACCAAAAAATAAATCTTACGGCTTAAACTCGGGTCTGACGCAGATATTAAAGTGCTCTTCAAATCTTATAAGTGGCATTCTGGCGGATATTCTTAATATATCTATTTCAACTGGAGTGTATCCCTTTAAGCTAAAAATGGCAAAGATTATTCCGATTTTCAAACAAGATGATGATACTGACGTTAACAATTATAGGCCGATCGCTCTGCTTTCTAATTTTAACAGGATCTTTGAAAAAATAGTGTTTAAAAGAATGGAGTCTTTTATTGAACAGAAGAATCTGCTCACTCCATCTCAATATGGCTTTCGCAAGGCACATTCTACTCAGCATGCAATTCTAGATATTGTGAATGCAATACAGACAAATATGAATAACCGTTTATTTTCGTGCGGACTTTTCATTGATCTGAAAAAGGCTTTTGATACTGTAGATCACGAAATTCTTTTGCGCAAGTTAGATCATTATGGTTTTTGCGGCATTATAAACATCTGGTTTTCTTCGTACTTGCAAGGGCGAACTCAAACAACTCAAATTGGTCCTCATATTTCTGCAAGGTTAGATTCTACTTGTGGAGTACCTCAGGGTTCTGTTCTAGGCCCACTACTTTTTTTGTTATATATCAATGATATACAGGAATCATCAGATAAGCTTAGTTTTTACCTTTTTGCGGATGATACTAATATCCTTCTTGCTGATAATCTGAAATAGTTGGAACTCTCCGTAAATCAAGAACTAAGTAAAGTATATGATTGGCTAACTGCAAACAAATTGACCTTGAATATTAAAAAAAGTAATTTCGTTATATTTTGCCCTGCCCAAAGGAAACTTACTTATGAACCTAAAATCGTGGTATTTGATAACAAACAGAACAAGAAGGTGGCTTTGGAGAATGTTACGAAAATTATTGCGTGACTCGCGTTACTGTCTGGAAGTGTCTAGAATCTTCTGCATATTTAATTAGTGTTTTATCATTGTGATTCAGTAATTCTATTTATAAGCCGTTTGCGTAGTAACTGTAAATAGTTTCTTATTGTAATGTTTTTTTATTTAGTCGAGTCGGAAAGTTCTAGAATCTTTTGTTGTGAAGTATATAAGCCAATCGGTGTAGCTTTGGAGTTTCTCTAAGAGAAGAGAGTGTCTTAGAGTCTAAAAGTGGAGAAGTAAGTCTGAGAGTCTTAGAGAGAAGAGCTCAGAGCTAAGAGCGTTGACGGAGGTCGTTTATACATTTGGCGGAGGCCGTGTTTATTGAAGTGTGACAGAGGTCGTTTATACAGTTGGCGGAGGCCGTGTTTATTGAAGTGCGACAGAGGTCGTTTATACAGTTGGCGGAGGCCGTGTTTATTGAAGTGTGACAGAGGTCGTTTATACAGTTGGCGGAGGCCGTGTTTATTGAAGTTGACAGAGGTCGTTTATACATTTGGCGGAGGCCGTGAGTATTTAAGTTTGACGGAGGTCGAGTATAATTTTATAAGCCTTGTGTGAGCTTATTGTGAAGTCTTGTGCGGAGTTTACTACTTTCGTTTGGAATAAATAACCTTGTTGCTGTTCCGACAACCCTGCGTTCTGTTTAGTCTGCAAACAACCCACTTCTCACTCATCAACACAATCGAACTCGTAACAGAGAATAAAGATTATGTCAAATACCTTGGGATTTTAATTGACAAAAATTTGTCTTGGAAACACCACATTGACCATATAATCTTTAAAGTAAGCAGAATTGTAGGATTAATCACAAAAATAAGACACTTTCTGCCAACGCATACCCTCCTAAATATATACCAAGCTCTTATAGCTCCTTACTTAACGTACAGTCTGACAGTATGGGGCCAGGCTTGTAAATCTTACCTTGACAAGCTCCTAAAGTTGCAGAAACGAGCTCTTTGTTTTGTCTATTTTTCTGATCATAATGAGTATGCAATTCCTTTATTTGTTGACGCTAATATCTTACCGCTAAAATTTGTTTATTATGAATCTATAGCTAATTTGATGTTTGACGTTCGAAAAAGAATAGCTCCGTCCAATATCCAAGATCTATTTCAAGATATATCTAATGTTCATTCTTATAATACGCGTTCCTCTGCCTCTAATAACTTCTATACCAAAGCTTCTAGGCTATCCATTCAAGCGAATTCTTTTTCTCGAATAGGAGTAAAGGTGTGGAATGAAATACCTCAAGCATTAAGAAATCTTTCCAAAAATGCCTTTAAAAGAAAACTCAAACAAATTTTATTCAATATATTAGGTTTGCAAAACTCTTATATAGATTTATCTGAGATTATTCAAAATATAAAGTCCTGCTAAATACTTCTCCTGATCCGCCCTGTCTATTTTTATAAACAGTAGCTGTGCTTTTCACATTTTAATTAGGTCAATGTAACGGTTTTTCTTGTTGTTTTTTAATACTGTCTCTTTCCCCTTTACTTTATTAGTTAATTTCTGTTTTAATGTATTTTGTAAAAATGTTAAAATGTAAATCGTATGTTTAACGGACATGTACCTTTTTTTTTGTAATTCGGCTATTAAGGCATGGCCCGCCTAGATTAGCCCTCGCTAGTTGCGGGCATGCCCTTTTTTGTTAATTTTTATTGAAAATTAATAAAGTATAAGTGTGTGTAAGTGTGTGTGTGAAGAAGATTACCTACGACACAAGTGGAGGAGCAGCAGGACCACAAGTGGGGCAAAATGACACAGCTGTAGCACCACAAGAAGGCCAGAATGAACAAGTTAAGTCAGTTATCCAGGCTGAAGCAGTACCAAAACAGAACAGGACTTTGTTGGACTTGTGGAGTCAGAGAGAGAACAAGAAGCAATGGCAGCAAAAGTTTTCTGTTTGGATGATGAAAATGAAGGATCTGACAGTGAAGCAGATGATAGCGGATGGGAGGATGATGATGATGATGATGCTGGAGACTACTTTTAATTTATGACTGTTAAAACTACATGTAGCCTGTGTGTTTTCAATAATTAACACAAATTAGACACAGATCTCAGATAGATCGGTAATTTCTAACTGTACTTTTTCATTCCAAATTAAAGATAAGGGACCAGCGCCTCACGATGGACACAACAAATAATAATAATAAAAAAACGGGTATTACTAGAAGTGGCATGCCGCTATGCTACAGCCACTTAATAACTTTCCTTACCAAGACAATGGACAGCATTCTCAAGTTATAACAATAATTATAAACGAAATGTTATTTTATTTTATGGACATGAAAATTGTCACCACTGTATTAGTAATGAATACAATGTAACTATTTCAGGTTAATTCTCAACTTACAGTTTCTTGGTACCACCCATCTTTGACATTCCAAATTTCTATACTACCATCTGCCCTGAAAGGAGATAACATTCTGAAATCTTAGATCCATAAGGACACTTAAATACTGCTAGCAAGTTAGTAAATGTAACTGTACATGTAAACGCTTAGTGGCAGTACTTTGGTATCTTCACAAGTGATAAAGTACAGTACATGTGTTTATTTATTTACCAGATAGGTCTGTTGCTCAACACTGAGCATTTTTTAGACTGCTCTAAAATAAATAATAAATTTAATAACCTAATAAAATGTTTAAAATAGTGTTTGTTTCATCAGTGAAGTAGATAGCACTGTTTCCTTTGATAGTTGATTCCAATCCATGATAATAAACACAAAATAATATGAATACATTAAAACCAGAGAATAAAATAAGATAGATCATTAAATGATGATAACACTACATGTATTTTACTAGAGCACAGGGAGTTTGAGCACTTAACAGCTATTTAAAAGCTTCATTGGTTACTGATATGATTACAATGAAAAACAAAAGATTTACTTATGTGTCTGTGTCTTTCTTTTGGAAGCTGCATCAGCATGAATTTGATTATTACTTCAGACACGTCAGAAATTGAAGATGACATTAAGAGCTCCTGTTAACTATTAACTGTCATTGGAAGTGAGTTTTGGGTTACAAATTTCAATTCTAACAGTGGCGATGAGTGAAAAATGACAAGTGGTGAAACTCTAAGAGAGCTGTCGTACAATCTGTGACTGTGACTCTGTTGCCTTTCTTCAATAATAAGAGAATACAGCCATCAGAGAAATTGCTCTCGAAAGAGTTTCATCCCTGGTCATTTTTCACCTTATCTATACCAGAAAGATGATAGTTAATAGTTAACACACTTGCAACGTGAGATATTAGTGTCATCTCAAGTTTCCAGCACGCCTAAAGCAGATTGTGTTTTGAAATCGAAAAGAGAAACCATCTTCACACTGATGCAGATCCCTTCCAAAAAGCCCAAAGAAAGACACAGACATGTAGGTAAATCTTTTCTATTTTATTGTAATAATGTGAGACATTTCATATGATACATTTCATACACATCACTGACATTCTTCACTTTCACGGGAACATATGAACCTACAATTGACCTGCTCCCAATGTCAGTGGCTTCATAGCTCAGTTGGTTAGAGCGTCGCACCAGTATCACAAGGTCACGGGTTAAAACCTGAATATTTTTCAGGCTTCTTTATGCAATTGCATATACTGTAACTGTGTTCACAACTGTGAGGATCACTCTTCATTTGATTTCATTTCCACAGTTCATACATCACTCACATTGTGTAGACTTGTGAATAAACTGTTTCTGGCAATTGGTTAATTCACAACACAACAGTACATGAGTGTCTTCTGAAAATGATTTCGGTAGGAAACAGCAATTGAAAAGTACAAAATGCCATGATAGAGATTACTTTTGTGTCACACTTAACGAGATTATGCTAGTCCATGAAGCTGTAGAATTCAACTCATCAATGGAACCAAACAATGTTCTTGAATTTTACATGGCCTTCATGGTTTGATGCAAAACTCAACG
>OX419339.1:22183781-22186281 GCA_948470475.1 Galaxea fascicularis
CAGCAAGTTTTTCTTTCATTTCCTTTGCTTTAAAACTGTTCACAGTAATTTAGGCCTTGGACAGCTCACTAGCATTTTTCACGCTAAACAAATTGGAATAATCACAAGAGACTAACAAAAACAAGAACTTATATTTTGAAATGACGTTCTTGTTGCCATCGTTGTCGGCATTGCTTCAGGTCCCTAGTATTTCTTTGAGGTTATCTGCCTTTGAGTACATTGCAAGCCTTGAAGTTTCTAGATGGCTATCAAAATATTAAAGTGCGTAATAAAGTACGACTGACCTTGAGTAATTGACACCTGTATTACAGTGATGATTATATTGGCGTGAACACCTACATGTAAAATATGTCTGCAATGTTTGCATTGTAACCAATCACAGGCTAGATCTTCACACCACAGAAACCACAGGCAACGAACGGTTTCCCATTGTTCACAAAACAAATTATTTTCGTTTTGTTAAATGATACAAGCTGTCTTATTAGGAATTTAGAACACCGCTGTTCCCCAAGATCAGTGCTGAGGACCGCATCCAGAACATCGTTCAATTTTAGAAAGAAAAATTTAAGAAGCCAATGCAACGCAAGGACAACCAGCTTTCCATGTAACAAAGTATCACACGAAAACAAAAAATGAACAATCGTGATGTTTTCATCTCTGATAGCATAATCCTTCCTAATATTTTTTGTAGAACAAGGGGATTGGATTTATGTACGCTAATGATCGAACGTTCGAACTATTTTGCCGGCACAAGTTCCTTGATCATTAGATCGCAAACTTCAACATCTAAGGAATAATTGACACATCGCGCAAAGTAAACAGCCCAATTTTTGGTATTCCTTCCAAAATAATTATAATTTTACTTTTTCTCTGAAGGCATTTATGCATTTATGCATGCGACAGGAAGCTAGTTATGAGGGGATTGAGCTGAGAAGATTTCAAGTCCCCTTTGGATGTGATCAGGCGTAACTACCGATTTCGATCGTTACAAAAAGTTTGAAAATAGACCATTTTACAGTTGTGGCAGAGTTACCTGGCCTATGAGTGGAAGCGAGGCTGAGGGTGACCTTGTTTTGATAGAAACCTTTCTGCTTTTCTTATGTAAATGCAGACTAGTTAGCATTACAACAACATGATTTACATGATAAACAGTGAGGTCTCTATCAATACAAGGTCACCAGCAACCTCGCTGCCATTCATAGGCCAGGCCACTGAGCGAACAACTGTAAAATGGCCCATTTGCACGCCAAACTGTTGCATGCTTTGGCCCGGCACATCTACTTTGTAATTTATTTTAAAATTGCTCAAACCTGTATTCTTCGCTAGTATAAGACATACTGTAAACAAATATGAAGTAGGAAATAGGAAGGAAAAGCAATTGCTTACTTGTAAAAAGAATGTTAAAACAAAACGAAAATAATTTGTTCTGTGACAGATAAGAAACCGTTCGTTACCTGTGGCTTCTATGGTGTGAAGATCTTGCCTGTGATTGGTTAAAACACAATAAACATTCCAGACATATTTTAGGTGTTCACACCAATATAATCACTGCTGTAAGTTCTCCTAACTTAGTAGTATCAAACTGTATGCTCAAAGGGATTTAATTAATCACAGATTGTGACCTTAAGTAAGGCTATATTGGATCACACTTTCTTGGCTTCTAAACTGAGGCCCAGTTTATCATCACTCTTAGGGAATAATGTTCTTGTCGGAACGAAAAACGTGACAGTTTAAAAAATGTGACAGGTAAATCCAGTGAGGTGGCAAATGCACATATGCAATGTATTATTGGACTGTCCACAATTCATGGTGTGGATCCAGCTAAAATTCACGAATTCCATGAGAAGTTAACAAGTCACATACAAGTCCTAGAGACCATGGGCAAGGTTAAGGAAATTGGAGGGTTCGTGCGTGCAATGCTTGATAAGCTACCTGACAATCGAGCAGACCTGGTTCGTCTCGATGATAACTGGCAAGAGTGGGGATTTCCAGAACTAATTGAATCCTTGCAGAAGTGGTGCGACCGTAATCCTATTTCCAGTAGAGATCAGATGCCCAGCACACCAGACCCATCAATCCATAGTCCACCAAACCGTGGTCTACCTACCCATGACTCAGGGACCCAGAATCCATCATATCGCCACTCTCGAAACCGCTATCCAGCAAAGAAAAACCCTGCCTACCAAACCAAGGATGAAAGTGCGAAGGTGGCACGTGTCTGTGTGTATTGCAATGGTGAAGATCATCGCTCGGCAGAGTGTGGGAAGTTCCCTAGCATCTCCCAGCGCAGAAGGATTTTAAGTGACAAGAAACTGTGCTTCAACTGCACGGGTACGAGACATCAAGCGCAAGACTGTCGCAGCAAGAATGCCTGTCAACGATGTGGCACCAGACATCACACTTCTATTTGTGACAGGTTGCCTAGTAACAACCAGATGATACTGGTGACAGGTGATCAGGAGAGTTCAGTCATCTATCCAGTGATGGTGGTGGTAGTCGA
>OX419339.1:22191281-22211281 GCA_948470475.1 Galaxea fascicularis
TACACTGCTAAGTGTTAGTGCAGTCATTTTACTGAATTAAAAATGATAGAAAAAGATTCCTCAAGCTAAGCAGTTTGACCCAAATGCAAGTCGTCGGAAACCGTGACGAGGTCTATTGACTGATGAACAAGGGGGGTAGTTTCTAAAGAGACTGTCGTGCTGCGTCGGTTGGAAAGTAGTACACAAAAATTTGTTTTTTTTTTCAACAACGCAGTTGATAATGTAAATTGGTCACCGTACAGGGATACTAAAAGCTGAAGCTTCGAGCGGGTACTACGTGGTGTAAGCTCGCACAAAACGTCCCGAACCTTTCCTTAAGTTGTTCTATGTACCAAGTTTCAGTTTCAGGTCTGTGTTCAACTCTATAACTCCGTAACCTCGTTACTCCTGTACCTTTGTTACTTTTGTACCCTCCTTACTCCCGTGACCTCGTTACTTCTGTACCCTTGTTACTCCTGTACCCTTGTTACTTCTGTACCCTTGTTACTTCTGTAACCTTGTTACTTCTGTACCCTTGTTACTTCCATACCCTTGTTACTCCTGTACCCTCGTTACTTCTGTAACCCTGTTACTTCTGTACCCTTGTCACTTCTGTACCCTCGTTACTTCTGTACCCTTGTTACTTATGTACCCTTGTTACTCCTGTAACCTCGTTACTTCTGTACCCTTGTTACTTTTGTACCCTTGTTACTTCTGTACCCTTGTTACGCCCGTAACCTCGTTACTTCTGTACCATTGTTAGTTCTGTACCCTCGTTACTTCTGTACCCTTGTTACTTCTGTACCCTTGTTACTTCTGTACCCTCGTTACTTTTGTACCCTTGTTACTTCTGTACCCTTGTTACTTCTGTAACCTTGTTACTTTTGTACCCTCGTTACTTCTGTACCCTTGTTACTTCTGTACCCTTGTTACTCCTGTAACCTTGTTACTTCTGTACCCTCGTTACTTCTGTACCCTCGTTACTTCTGTACCCTCGTTACTTCTGTACCCTTGTTACTCCTGTACCCTTGTTACTTATGTACCCTTGTTACTTCTGTACCCTCGTTACTTTTGTACCCTTGTTACTCCTGTAACCTCGTTACTTCTGTACCTTTGTTACTTCTGTACCCTCGTTACTTCTGTACCCTTGTTACTTCTGTACCCTTGTTACTCCCGTAACCTCGTTACTTTTGTACCCTTGTTACTTCTGTACCCTTGTTACGCCCGTAACCTCGTTACTTCTGTACCATTGTTAGTTCTGTACCCTTGTTACTTCTGTACCCTCGTTACTTTTGTACCCTTGTTACTTCTGTACCCTTGTTACTTCTGTAACCTTGTTACTTTTGTACCCTCGTTACTTCTGTACCCTTGTTACTTCTGTACCCTTGTTACTCCTGTAACCTTGTTACTTCTGTACCCTCGTTACTTCTGTACCCTTGTTACTTCTGTACCCTCGTTACTTCTGTACCCTTGTTACTCCTGTACCCTTGTTACTTATGTACCCTTGTTACTTCTGTACCCTCGTTACTTTTGTACCCTTGTTACTCCTGTAACCTCGTTACTTCTGTACCTTTGTTACTTCTGTACCCTCGTTACTTCTGTACCCTTGTTACTTCTGTACCCTTGTTACTCCCGTAACCTCGTTACTTTTGTACCCTTGTTACTTCTGTACCCTTGTTACGCCCGTAACCTCGTTACTTCTGTACCATTGTTAGTTCTGTACCCTCGTTACTTCTGTACCCTTGTTACTTCTGTACCCTTGTTACTCCCGTAACCTCGTTACTTCTGTACCCTTGTTACTTCTGTACCCTTGTTACTCCTGTAACCTTGTTACTTTTGTACCCTCGTTACTTCTGTACCCTTGTTACTTCTGTACCCTTGTTACTCCTGTAACCTTGTTACTTCTGTACCCTCGTTACTTCTGTACCCTTGTTACTTCTGTACCCTTGTTACTCCTGTAACCTCGTTACTTCTGTACCCTTACTACTTCTCTACCCTCGTTACTTCTGTAACCTCGTTACTTAAGGCCCCGTTTATGTGAAAAAAGTTGTCCCAGGTAGAAGGGTTACCCGCCTTGCCGAGCTAACTTCTTACGTCTGTTTTCATGAGTAAAGTTGTCCCGGTTGACCGAGTCAATATTCCTTACTTTATTTGGATGTCGCGAAGACAAATCATTAATTAACTGCCAGGTTTTTTTTGGGATTTGATTTGCTGGACTCCAAATAATCAGTAAAATATTTACGCATAGCTTTCTTAATTTCGTTGTTTGTGTGGTTCCGGGCACGTTTATATTGATCCCAAGCCGAAGGGGAACCGTTCAAAACTGCTTTCTTTTTTAAGAAATCTCTTCTATGCATTTCATGGCGCAGATGATCAGTAATCCATGGAGACTTTTTGTTGACAGCCCGTTTAGTTTTTAGTGGTGCATGTTTGTCTATGGTTTGCATCAGCATATCTTTCCACATTGACCACATATCATTTGGATCGTTTAGTGTTTCAACATCTGACCATGCCTTTTCTTGAAGGTCCCTTAGGAAGCTAGCTTTATGGAAATTTTTCATTTGACAGGTTTTAATTGTTACTGTGCCTGCACGCTCATGCTGGACCTTATATGTCATATAAATTAGGGCGTGATCGCTAATTGCAAGATGGACAACACCAAACTTTGCAACTTTAGTTAGTGTGTTCGTAATACAAAGATCAATTAAAGAGCGAGAACTTAGGGTAATTCTCGTCGGCTCTGTGATTAGCTGATCCAATCCATAAATATCAAATATATGTTTAAGTTTACCGGCGTTAGCTGATGTCGTATCCACCATTAGATCCACGTTAATATCCCCTAAAAGGAAAAATTCCCAGTTTCCCGCGTCAACCTTGTCAACTATTTAGAAAATATGATCCCAGATTTGGCTGTGTCAAGGGTTATGCAAGATAAAAAGTATACTTTTTCGCTTTGTGAAGTGCAGTAATTGCTTTAGTTTCTGTATCTTATATCTGTATTTTTAACATGAAGAAGGCACAGTCGGCCATCGGAAACCCACTCAGTGCTTCATTTATTTTTTAGCTTCAACATGTACAACTGGCATAAGCAATAGAGGGTGCCATTGTGGAAAAAACAGCAATAGAGACGTACAGCCCTCTTGTGTACCAAACCAGTTTGGTTCCCACTGCCCTTGCGTTCAAATTGGAAACCCGTGTTCAAGAGACTGCCGCTGCAAGGGATGCGAGAACATCGAAAGTGGGAGTAAAAATACGGAAGAAGATCCGAATATAACCTGCAGATGTGGCACTTCAAAGGCGAAGGGAGTTCCAGATTATGTTTCTTGTACAGACAGAATGAGAAAGTCAAAGTGTCCTTGCTTACGTAACAAACAAGGGTGTGGTCCTTCTTGCGCATGTGTGAATTGTGCAAATATTTATCAGACACGGCCACAAAACTCAAATTGTCTGTCAACTCCTCCTAAAAAAAGAAGGCGCACCACTGCCAATACTTTCAAGAGGAAAAATAGTGCACTGTTCTTAAGTGAACAAGGCTTCAAGCTAAACCCTGGAACATGGACGACACATGAAACATGTCTCTTGCTTTGTATCATTTCGCTGATGGGTGCTACACAAGTTTGTCCAACCGCTGACCACATAACACGATTGTACAATAGTGTTGTTAACTCGGCCGCTTGTAAAAGTTCTGCATACCCAATAAGGGCGAAAAGTAGGTTGGAAATCCAGGGAAAAATAAAACACTTAGAAGGTAAACAAGAACTTGCCATCAAGTTAGCAAAGTAGAAGAGACTTTGAAGCATTCAACCAAACTTTTGGACCGTTCAGGTTTCTGCATTCCGAATTCTAGCCAATCGTTTTTGTTCACGATGGCGGCTTCTGGCTTAAAGTCACGTTTTCTTTGTGAAAAATCATTAAGACTCTTCTTAAAGCACCTAAACCTTAAACGTTAAGTCTACAAATAATTCAGTTCCGAAATTGACTCAAAAGATAGCATCGACAAGTCATTGATGACTTGAAGTACATCGCGGCCAATGGGTTGTTTGATACAGTAGACCCCGCACCAGAGCTCTCTTTAGTCGCCTCTCTTGAGTGCTCCCTACTCCTTTTCCGGACGTTTTCCTTGTTTGAACAACAAATCGTCAACTTGTCTTTTTCTGGTAACAGTTTTTCACCAGGTCACATAAAGAGCACTCCATACTCTTCAGTTTTGTTTTTGAAATGAATAATTAAAATCACTTATTAATATAAATTTTATTGAGTGGTTTAAGGTGACGGTGATGAAGACCAAAGTGATGAGTACTCTGACCAATAAAATACACAAATTACTCAATAAACCAATACAGTATAATCTGTATAATTATATAAGTTAAGGTGGGATTAGGTATCCCGCCCTATTATGAAGTTCCGCTGCCAACAAGGATGTTCAAGTTAACAATAAACAGAAAATAACGTCACCGTGTCTTACTTACGTTAAAACAATGTTAGCACAGATGAAGTCGTGGTAATTGGCCTCCCGTTCAATAACAGATTGAGAGGTTTGTTCTTATTTGGCTCGAGCGTGATTTGTCTCAGTTCCCATCTGAGTAACTGACACAAGCACTTTAATTTTACAAATATGCCGTTTCAGTAGTCGTTTAGAAGGTAATGGTTTTGATTTGATTTCAATAAAAATTATCAGCCTATGAAAGTTATCCTATCCTATGTCAAACTACCGTAACTTTCAGGTTATAAACCCTGAGTTAATAGCGGATCTCCTCGCGCGCGCGGAGCACCATGACAGAGTTACAGAGGTAAGAGGGTTACAGGAGTAACTAGGTTACAGAAGTAACAAGGTTACAAAGGTTACAGAGGTAACACAGGTACAGAAGTAACAGAGTTACATAAGTAACGATGTTACAGAAGTAACAGCGTTACAGAGGTAACAGGGTTACAGAAGTAACGAGGGTACAAAAGTAACAAGGTTACAGAAGTAACAGGGTTACAGAAGTAACGAAGGTACAGAAGTAACAAGGGTACAGAAGTAACGAGGGTACAGAAGTAACAAGGTTACAGAAGTAACAGGGTTACAGAAGTAACGAAGGTACAGAAGTAACAAGGGTACAGAAGTAACGAGGTTACAGAAGTAGCAAGAGTACAGAAGTAACAATGGTACAGAAGTAACAAGGGTACAGAAGTAACAAGGGTGCAGAAGTAACGAGGGTACAGAAGTAACAGGGTTACAGAAGTAACAAGGTTACAGGAGTAACAAGGGTACAGAAGTAACAAAGGTACAGAGGTAACGAGGTTACAGGAGTAACAAGGGTACAAAAGTAACGAGGTTACAGTAGTAACAAGGGTACAGAAGTAACGAGGGTACAGAAGTAACAAAGGTACAGAAGTAACAAGGGTACAGAAGTAACGAGGGTACAGAAGTAACAAGGGTACAGAAGTAACAGGGTTACAGAGGTAACGTGGGTACAGAAGTGACAAGGGTACAGAAGTAACGAGGGTACAGAAGTAACAAGGGTACAGAAGTAACGAGGGTACAGGAGTTAACGAGGGTACAGAAGTAACGAGGGTACAAAAGTAACAAGGTTACAGGAGTAACAAGGGTACAGAGTAACGAGGTTATAGAAAAACTGACACCGTTATACGGAGTTATAGAAGTGACAAGACCTGAAACTTGGTACATAGAACAACTTAAGGAAAGGTTCGGGACGTTTTGTGCGAGCTTACACCACGTAGTACCCCTTCGAGCGTTAGCCCTTCGTCAGAGCGAATCAAGGAATTAACGTGCGCACTGACGAGTCGAGTTTAGCTTACCTTGATAAAGCAAGTCTCGATGGGTCGCTAGAGTCTTCAAACGACAAGCAATGAATGGCTTGAGGAATATACTCCACAAACCGAACCCTATGCACAAGGTACTTCATTTGGGAAGTTCTCTAGGCACACCAACAATGAAGACATAAAATAAGGAATTTTATGTAAGCTCGCGTGTAAGCTCCACAATCAAGGCTTGGACGCTTAGCTGATCTCTTCTATAGGAACCAGGCCTCTCAATTGGGGGACGCAGCCTCAAAATTAGAGACGTTTGTATGGATTTTGAGGTATGTTTCAAGGTCCATAACTTGGTCTCTGTTCGACCTAAAAGAATCAAACTTGGTCAAACGACCAATCTCAATGTTATCTTTCATGTGATGGTGTCAATTTATCGAGTACTTCAAAATTTGAAACTCGCCCCAGTTCCCTTTTGAATTTGTGTGACGCAAGCTGGCATCATCTCTATGGCAACTAACATGCACGATGCGTAGAACGAAGCATATGCACCCGAAACTCCAGTAACCCGTACTATGAACGTAGAATCTTGGTGTACTGTGGAACTAAATTCCAAGCAAGACTGGTTGCGAGCAAACAGGAAACACAACTCAAATGCCTTTGCAAGTTCTGTCTTCAAGGGAGACTCGAACCAGCATCATTCCAGCCGCTTAGAATTCAGTAGCTGTGTACCTGAGAAGCACAAGGAAAGAAGGCATTTCCCTGATAAAGGTAGCAAGTATTTTTTTTATTTGCTGTATGCTAAGGGACGGTCATTATTTGATGGGGGGAGGGCTAAACTGAGAAAAAAGTTTGGCCAAGAAGTTGTGGCGGCCCTCCGATCAAAGGGTCCAAAAAAAGATTCTGACCCTCCCCTCATACTCCATTAAAAAAACTGTGACCTCCCCTAAAAGGCATTTTATTTAAAATGGCCCTCCCCAAAGTGAGGCTAAAAAAATAGTGACCCTTCCCCCAAATATAGTAGTCCTCTTCCCTCCCACTAAATAATGGCCGGTCCCTTAAAAGTTCTGACTATGATCAAAAAATCATTTCCTTTTCTTCTTCAGATTTTGAAAGCAGGTTCGCTTAACACCTGACTGGCAAAATTTTGAGCTTCGATTTTTATCCAAAGGCTGTTTATTTTGAGTGTAAGGTTTGGATTTCACAGTCTACTCTTATTCACATTCAAAACTGACCGATTGGACCTCAGAGGCTTGGATCTAGGGAAAAGTGATGTCATTCACTCACTACCTTACAATTTCAGCATGTAAATGCAACTTATTATATATGCAAAACACAAGTTTAAAAATCTGAAAGCCCTGAAACTCCCATGCTGGACATTAATTCAGCCGCTTACACGTGCATTGCATTCTTAACCAGTGAGTCTTTGACATCATTTTCTCCTTGACCCAGCTCTCTCAAAATTTTAAAGTTAGAAATGGCAGACCAATAAATAACAAAATTCCAGTTAAAATAAACGGGTGTCTTTTTAAAATCAGAACTTAAAACTTGGGTCACTTAGTGTTTAGTTAACATAGTTTTGAAATCCAAAGAAAAACAATAATTGTTTTTTTGGTCGTAGTAGCATTTTAAGGTTTATTGAATCTTTGTGAGGTAACTTTTTCTATCCGAGTCAGGACTTTAATTGAATTCCTGAGCCCCCACCCACCCTGGGGCTTAACATTGATAAGTGCATAAATAGCAATTATTGTTTGCAATCACAGATGTTATTTTTCAGGGTAATTGCATGTGAGCATTTTCAGCATCTTTGAAAATTAAAATTTGTGCGTGTTTGATTTTTCAGCTAAAACTCAACTCAAGTGACCCCGCCTAACTAGACATCACCAATACACACAGAAGTGGGATATGTTGCTGTGATGGAAATACAAATTTTAATTTATTTAAGTTTTTTGCATTTTTTTACAAACTTACAAACTGGATTTATTTTATCTTAATAGTAAAAACATATTTCGATAAATTTAGGCTTACATGGACTTCAAAAACAGTATATAAGCTTATAACATATAACATATCTACCAATTTTAAAATATTAATTAATTAACCTGCCAGCAACACAAGATCTAACTACCAAAATAATGTATTCACAGTTTTCCACTTTCAAGAAACTGAGTTATAGACAACTGCTTTTAGAAAAAAGGAAAAATTTTTTCATACTGTATTACATTGTCCCTGTGTTAAATTGTCAATAAAAATTTTGTTAAATTTTGTAAATCCTTAATTATGTGAAATAGTTTGCTTGAGTGAGATTACACATTAACTCTATCATGTACTACCATAACTTCATACATGTAATTATATGTTAATAGTGAGGTGTGAAGTAATAGGCCTTTCCCGAGGTTCATACAAACTCAGGGGTGATAAATGGTAAAATCCAAGACTTGACGAGATGCTGAGACCCTTGTTTGAAAATAGGAGACCAAATAAATGCACTATAAACAAGAACTTTGAGGCCCTTCGCAAAGGCTGTCAAGATTTCGAAAGCAAATGAAATGTTTACGAGACCCAAGATTTTAGAGGTACCATTCACCATCCCTCAGAAGCTTTTTGCCTGCACATTCATGTCCATGCAAGCAAAGTAGTGAATTTTAATCTACAGTGTGTGACAATCTGAAGATTGATGAGATGCAAAATCAGGAGACAAACATGCATTGACCGATTATGACAAACAGTGACCAGTTATCAGACCGGCATACAGCTAACTCTCAAAATATCAGCTTTTGGAATCCCTGTATGGCAGTCAATACATTAATTATCAATGTACTCCATTGATAAAACCAATTTTTTGTGTACTAGTCTTCCCCACTGACGGAGCACGACAGTTTCTTTAGAAACTTAATCCCCTTTAGGCATTCAGCTAGTCATGAAAGACAATATCCACGTCCCTACCAATTATTACCGGTAGACGAGCTTGACCACTCCTGATATCCATCCCCCATTGCGATGGAAATGCCCATTTGAATTTAGTTCCGTACCTTCCATTAGAAACTAACTCTTTTGAGAATGTCTTGCTGAAAGCATTGCCATCTTAAGCAAGCTGTGACCAAACTCTCAGAGGTAAAACTGGAGCTAGGTTATTTGAATGAACTGTCATTGGATCATCAATGCCAGAAATGATGGCAAACAAGGACAATAACATTTATTTGTACCGCACAAATTCAACAAAGTTTTCAAATGCAACTTACAGAAAAACAATATAGATATTGATGCGAACAGAAGGAAAGAGAAAATAAGTCAGACTTTTCCTTTGAATTGCCCTCAGTTTTTTTGTGACTAGCTAGCAGGGTTAAATACTTCAGTGAACGGATCATTAAATCAAACCTGCACTCAAGGACTGCTGAAGGAAAATAAAAAAAAACATGTTCTGGCCGTTTTTGTATAGGTAATCACATGATTCCGAGTGCAATTTGGAATAAATAAGCATGAGTAAATTTTTTTAAAGACCAACAAAACTGCACGAGCTTGTAGGGCGAGTGCAATTTGTGGTCTTTACAAATGCTTGTTTATTCCAAGTTGCACGAGAAAAATCATGTGATCACTTATTAATAATACACTTAAAAAAATAGACTACTTATAAAGCCTCAGCCCATACATTGACTACTGAGGTACGCAGAAGGCACTGCCCTCAATCTTCCGAAACTTGGAGAAGCTCCGAAAAGATCCAGTGATCTTTGGAGATCACTGGAAGTGTTCGGGTAGTCTTTGGAAATCTTCTGAGGTGTTCAGGTGATCTTCAGAAATATTCGGAAGTGTTTGGGTGGTCGTTGAAAATCGTCGAAAGCATTCGGGTGATATTCGGAAATATTCGGAAGTATTTGAGGGATCTTCCGAAAACTTCGGAAGGTTTTGTACAATCTTCGGATTTCTTCGGAAGGTGTCACGTCACACAATCTTTGCAGGTCTTGGATGCATTGGATGACCTCCAGCAGTCTCTTCATTTTAACTTTGGAAATCTTTGTTGTAAATATAATTTGTACTGTGTTAAATGTTTCTGCACTATGTTAACTAAAAATGCACTCCGTTTTAGCCAATCAGAACTGAGAAATTTTTTCAAGTGTATTATTAACCTAAGAACAGGTCCCTGTGCCACTACAATAATAGATCAACACAAGTTAACTCAGTGTGAATGATGTATATGAAATGAATCGTATGAACTGCGGAAATGAAATCAAATCAAATGAAGACTGAGCCTTGCAGTTGTGTAGGCAATTATATGCAATTGCATAAAGAAGCCTGAAAAAAATTCAGGACTTCAACACGGTTTGAACCGGTGACCTCTCAAAACCAGTGCAATGCTCTAACCAACTGACCTATGAAGCCACTGACGTTTGAGTTATGAAACGACAGAATAGTCGCAATTTGAATTTTGCTGTGCTTTGATAGTGGGTAAATTTGTCTTTCATATTAATTAATTTTGTGAAAATCCATTGTTCCGATGTAAGGTTCTCATTGGCTAGTTTGCAGAAAATTTTCCTGGGTGGCCTTGGTTGAAGTAGTTGCACTGTAAGGGGTAATGAAAAAAGAATAGCCACTTTTCTAGTCCAAAGTAGCTAGTAAGCTCCAAACAGTTAAAATTTTTAATTAAGGTCCAACTTTACAAACAATATTACTATCTGAACATTTTACCCAAAAGATTGATTAAAGAGGGTCCTGAAGGGGTAAAATGGTAACTGGGATTTGGATCACCAGGACTGGAAGTAAAAGTCACAAAAATGGGGATGGAAAACATGTCTGCTATTATAAAGACAGTAACAGTTCGACATTTTCTGAGTTTAGTAGCTAAAAAAAGATACAGAAAGAGTTTTGATGGAGAAAAGTCTAAAACAAACCAGATAACTGCACTCAGTGAAACATATCATGCATATGTTCACAAAAATAACAAGCATTTATACTTATGGTATTACTGACAGCAAAACCAGTTCCAAACAGAGCAATGGAACACAGAATTTCATTTTAAAACTTGACGTAATGACGAAAAACCTGCCCTGCCATTTCTTTGCAGTTTCCATACTGGGACTGGTATTTGGTCTAAAAAAGGTTGCAAAATGGGATTGACCCTGATTAAATCTCCTTAGTTTACATTGATTGACTTTCTATCCAGTCAGTCCAAAAAAAATGGACAGCTGACTGTGGTCTATGGACTGGGTACAAATTACAGGCTACAACACTTACTGTAGGTACAAACTACTTCAGATTTAAAATGCTGACTGAGTACAAAAATGTGGACAAAAGACCACAAGCTTGGTCAATTACCTGGTCCATACTCTATATACCTAGTCTAGTAGTTTACACCCAATCCATGGTCTGCAGTAGGTGTTTTATACCGACCAATCTTCAATTACAATGGGGGCTGCTATCTGCCGGGGGTTTCAGTGACATTTTAAACTACTGTATTCATAAATTAAACAAGCAGACGTCAGACTTAAAAAAATATTTCATGTGAACCATCGGATGTTACTTCCGGACTTTTCACGTCAAACAACTGGACGTTATGGCCGGGCCTTTATCGATTCTGAGGGAAAAAGCTTGTCTTTTCCACTTGAATCTCCACTGTTACAAGAATGGTTCTCGTTATCCTCGCCATGAACATAAAGAATACTTCTTTTCTTCTTCGTTTCATGGGTCTCTAAACTTCAAACTTTATGCCATAGCTCATAGTCTTTAGGTCCTCTTTCCTTGTCATACACGTATTCCAGAGCAGCTTTTGTATTATTTGGATAATTTCCAATAATCCCCTCGGAACGGGAAGGACTCACCTTGGGTACAAACTGGTCTTCTGCTTTAGTTGGGTAGTGAAAATAATCCAGTTTTTGGTCAAATAAAGTTCCACTTTCGTCTCTATACTGTTGTCGATGTTGAAATCCAAGGTCGTCGATTTGTGCGCGGTCTCTTTCCCTGTCGGGAATTCGGTTTGTGAGGTGATACCGAGGCTTATTTAGCACAGATTCCCTTCTAAAGCACCGCGTACCCAAGACACGATCTGGCTTATCAGAGAAACTTGTTGGTCGGTAAGGAGTGCCAAGAGTGGTCAAATGTTTTACAAGGGTTTGTTCAGCTACGTGAGAACGGCGATAATCTTGAAACCATTTTTCTCTCCGTTCACCATAACGTTGGTCATCACCAGACACCATAGATTGTGATGTGTAATATCTGTTTGCTGGCATGTTCTCGGGATCAATATATGTTTCTCGGCTCCATGTTGAGAATCTTGGTACCTTGTGGTTCGCCATGATATAAAACACCTCCTCGCCTCTACGGTACAGTTGCTAAGTGATAAAGATGTTTAGATGTTTACATAGGCGGCCAGTCTCGTCGTCCGCGAGAAAAGGCAGTTCACCTTTACGTCACCGAAAAGAATTGATCGTGAGGGACTGGGAGAAAGTAGGCAAATGATTCGGGGGGTGCTTTCATTATGCCAAAGATTCCGGAAATTTCGGTCGGAAATCAAATGAAAAGATCCGTTTCGGTTTCTTCTGACCGGAATATTCGGGATCACCTCTGGAGGTGGTCCTGATATTCCGGTCGCAATATTCCGACCGAAATTTACCGTTCCATTTACTGAGTTTCTTGTTCCCAATACCGCTCTTCTGTCACTTGCTCGACCATCATGGCCGACATGGCGAGGATGCAATCTTCTTCTTGTTATCAATGCTCAATTTGTGGATAAACAACGACAGATTTATCAGAGTTATTAATGCATTCTTGTTCGGCGATGACTGGTATGTGTCTGCATAGCGTTGATACAAAAACATGTTGAAAATTTTGTTGTTTCGTGCATTTTCGTTTTTCAATGGTTCAAAAGTCGGGGTTGATCCTTAGGGAAGGTCAGGAGGTATACGCTTTCTACCTCTATTACTAAGCGGAATTCGTCCTACGTTAACTACTTCCCGACAGAGCTCTTCAAATGTGGCTCGAGTTAGTCAACCGGCAATGGCTTTGAAATTCGCATAAACTATACAGCGGAACTGTAGCCTGAAAATAGCCGAGTACGTATACACGATTCAGATCGCCTCGCATAAAGCTAAATGCAGCACCTAAGAGTAACAACTCATCGGACTCTTCAACAAGCTCATTAAAGATTTCGGATTCTTCGGAATCTCAGTTCTGTTCACCAAAGAGCACAACACTCAAGTCCTCCATCTTTGTTTTGCAAAGTACCGCGCGTGAGAATGGGCAATAGGTTTCGTCGATCGGAATGTGTCGTTCTATTTTTCAGCGGTTGGTCCTGAGTTCTCTGACCGGTCAGTTTTGAATAATGGAAAGCACCCGGGGTGTCAGGGACCAGTTTCTCGCATAGGGCTGGAAGCCAAATGGTGCAAAATTCAAGAAGCAACATTGGCTTCACATTCAACAAATTTCCTATCAAGGTCAAGACAAGAGTTTAAACGATCTAGAAAAGTCACATGCAGAAGTTACAAAGCATATGATAAAGAACGATTTGCGTCTGACTTGACTACTGTGCCTTTTCATATTACATCAATCTTTGATGACATCGATGACCAGGCCTGGGCTTTCAGTAAACTTTTTTCGGACATTGCTAACGAACATGCCCCTATTAAGCAATTTCACATCCGTGGGGGACAGCTTCCCTATATGACACCCGAATGGAGGCGCGCTATTAGACATAGAAACAGATTATGGAACAAATAAAGGAAATTAAAGACAGAACCTAATTGGCTGGCCTACAAGCGACAACGAAACTTGTGTACGTCTCTGAGGAGGAAAGCCATAACTGGTTATTTTCGTCATAAAACAAATAACCTATCATCTGACCCAAGGGAATTTTGGAAGCTTTTTGGCCCTCTCTTCAGCTCTAAACAAAGAGGAACTAATGATATCACTCTTTTGGAGGATGATGTATTTATAAACGACACTAAACAATGTATAGCTCATATTTTCAATCAGTTCTTCACTCATGTTGCTGATAATATCCCTGAACCTGATCCAGCTCTGTATGGCCCAGATTTTCTTCATCACCAGAGTATGAAAACCATCACTAGCCTTATGGACGGTAATCCTTCGGCTGATTTCTGTTTCAACAATACTACTCCTGCTGTTGTTATTGATATTTTCAAGTCATTACCTGCCTCTAAAGCTATCGGTCATGATGATATTCCCACAAGGCTGGTAAAAGATAGCATCAGCATCTTAGCAAGACCTCTGTGCACTCTCTTTAACTTTAATTGCCAGCAACTGCTTTCCGACTTGTTGGAAGTCTGGTCAGGTAACACCAGTGTTTAAGAAAGACACCGAATACCTCAAGGAAAATTACCGACCCATAACTGTTCTTGTCACCTTTAGCAACATTATGGAGCGTATTCTATCACAACAGCTTGTTAACTTCTTTGAGGAGAAACTATCACCATACTTATCTGCTTACCGCCGGAATTACAGCTGTCAGACTGCCCTGCTGCGCATTTTGGAGGAATTGAGAATTGCCTGTGACCACAAACTTGTCTATCGCTGCCATTGTGGGTATTGACTTAACAAAGGCTTTTGATTGTCGTCCACATGAACTTCTATTAGCTAAGCTTAAATCTTATGGTTTATCCAGCGATAGCGTATTATTGTTAAGAAGCTACCGCACTGATCGTTTTCAGAGGGTCAAAATTGGGGATACGTTTTCTGACTGGACAAGGATAAATAACGACATTCCACAAGGGTCTGTACTAGGACCACTATTATTTAACATTTTCATAAATGACCTTTTGCACCTTCCACGCAGTTCCGAGATTAACACTTACGCTGATGATACACAATTCTTTACTAGTGGCCAGGATCCTCTCACTATCCAACTTTCAATGCAGGCTGACCTTCGATCTGCCTCTGAGTGGTTTCAGTCAAATGGCATGGGTTTTAACGTCGACAAATGTCTTTCAATGTGGGTTGGATCCAATAGTGAAGATCTTCCATTGCAACTTAGGAATAGGAACCTGCAGTTGAGTTCCTCCATGAAACTTCTGGGTATAACGATTGACAATGCGCTAAATTTTCATGAGCATGTATCTGGTCTAGTTCACAAAGTCAGTAATCAACTCCAAGTGCTTAAACGACATAAACGTCTCATACCAACTGGTGCTAAGAAACGTCTATATGTATCATTTATATTACCACATCTTAATTACTGTTCCATTATCTGGCTTCATTGCGGCAAAAAGAATGTTGATAAACTGGAGAAAATTAATGAGAGATGCCTCCGCTTTGTCTTCAATGACCTTCATAGTACTTACGACGAATTATTAGACCACATTAACCAGCCTTGTTTACAAGACCGCAGGATGCATGATATGTTGACTCTCACTTATCGAGCACTTAATGGTAACACCCCTGTATATATTAAGAATTTACTCAATGTCAAAGATACTACTTATAACCTACGAGGCCAACATCTTCTCAATGTCCCCAGGGTTAATACCTTCTAAATTTTTTTTGGGTCGACCCAAAAAAAATTTAGAAGGGTTTGTATGGAATTTTGTAAGCATAACTGGGCTACGATCTCAGAGACAATTTGTCCCCAAATGCTCATTTTTGGCAAGGAGGCCTCTTGGACATTGTTCTTTCAGAATATCCTGACAAATCCCATAATTTCAGAAATTTCATTTTTATGACGTCATCACTTTAGTACTCTATTATTGCATGACCCTTCAGAAATACCCAAACAAAAACATCTGACCTTCCTCTTTCCCCATCTATCCAGGACAAAAATAACCGGAAGTGAGAATAACAAACTGGAAGTCTTACTCATGTAACCGCGTTCATCTACGTCAGTGATAGCGACTTCGATGATTTCTTTTGTTCTGATATCTGTCCAGCGGGTTACAATTTCTTTCACGATCCCAGAACTACTTCTCATGGCGGCGGCGTCGCGGTCCTGACCAAGAAACCATTCAAAGTCGTCAAACAACAACTGGCTGATTTTAAGAGCTTTGAAGCCTACGAAGCTGTTTTGAAATCGTCTGGAAATTACGATCTGAGACTGGTTAATATTTATTGCCCTCCACCATCTACTGCAAATGGACTTAGCGTTGCCCTATTTTTCGAGGAATTTTCCACATATCTCGAGCACTTAAATTTGGCTCCTGGTCTTCTGTTGATGTCTGGTGATTTTAATTTCCACGTAGATCGACCAAACGACTATGATTCGAGGCGGTTTGGGGGTATTTTGGACTCTTTTGATTTAAATCAACATGTTGTGGGTGCAACTCTTGTGGAGGCAGGATGGCCGAGTGGTTTAGCTGGTGTTGTTCTGGGTTCGTGCCTGGTTCAACTCCTCGGTCATCCTTGTAAATAGCCAACTGGTCTGCCTCCCGCCAGTTGGGATTCTTAACTCTGTTGTGTTCATTTGTATGATTTGTTTCATTGTCCCTGAAAAGCCCCTCTAGGGGAGTGGTCAATTAAGTATTTATTATTATTATTATTATTATAACTCACCAGGACGGCCACACCCTCGATCTAATCATCACACGAGATAGTGATGATGGTCTTGTCTCAAACTGTCGTGTGGGTGATTGCATTTCTGATCATTTTGCAGTCCACTGCGACTTGCAGTTCAAAAAACCTCCCCTTGAAACGAAGGAAATAACTTGTCGCAAGACACGCTCCATTGATTTCACTGATTTTCGTCATCAACTTAGTAACTCCTGTCTGGTTTTGGATCCTGCTGATGATCTTAAAGCCCTAGTTCGACAATATAATGTCACGCTGAAATCTATGCTTGATACGCATGCCCCTTTGAAGACAAGAACTGTTACTGTCCGCCTCTAATCTCCATGGTTTACAAAAGAGATCGCCATCGAAAAGAGGAAGAGGGGGGCACTTGAGCGGCGCTGGAGGTCAACTGGCCTGACTAGTGATTATCGTAGCCATGTTCTTTAGTGTGATATTGTAAATAGTGTAATATATATATTTAGGCAAACCTAAAAGCGGAGCTCCACAGTTCTTTTTTTATTGTATGGCATTTACCGATAAAATAAAATCAATGCCAGGACTCGAGCCAGGACTTCTGCATTGTGATTATAGTTTTTACTGTTTTGCTGCAGAGCCACAGCCACCATTCAAACATGAGCTAACGTACATTTTCGATTTATCATCGGCCTTTGCCACGTTGGATCAAGGAACTACATAACCGAGCATAAACGATTTTAAGTGGTGGAACAGAGAATTAACTCTGAAGTGTAAATTAAAGTGCTACTAGAAACCCATGAAAAACCCACTGGGCGTTAGCCCTAGTGAAGGGTATCAGGGAACCACACGAGGCAAAGAAAAAATTCTTATGAAATCGAACCCACGACCTCCCTTATACCCTTCACTGGGGCTAACGCCCAGTGGGTTTTTCATGGGTTTCTAGTAGCACTTTAATGTACACTTCAGAGTTAATTCTCTGTTCCACCACTTGTATGTGTTTATAGTGCTACGCGGCACAACATATAAACGATTTTACTTCATCACAGTTTAATTACATCCGATTACATTTCAATACAAATGGTGTAAATCTCTAAACTATAGATTAACAGCCCAGTGTCTCACTTTTAAATCCAACGTCACAACCGGTTATGTGCTTTGGCTAAGTCACAAATTTTCTAACATGTATCGTTGACATTTTAACCTCAACAAACCGAAATATTCCACAACAAAACAAAATGGTAAAACCCCAAAGTGGGTACTCTTCGACACCACCCAAAAAAGAAGAAAAGTACTTTGTTCGCCTTGTTTTGACTATTTTATGGCGTCATTTTTGTGAGCTATAAGAGTAAAGACGATAGAAAAGTGCCGTCTGTGTCCTTTTGTGCAATAGCACCGAAAACCATGAAGCGAAAATGACTTTACTTAACTTTTCGCTTTTTGGCTGCGGCACGATAAGCCATGAATCAACTCAGGTGTTCAACTACATATGGTTGAGAATGGTTTTATTCTTGACTTCGATCAACTACAAATATTGCAAACTACAAACGTTGACTATGAGTCGTGGGCGGTATTATTTTTTACATCACTGTTAATGATAACATCTGATTGGCAATCACAACAGACAAACAAATCGGTTTCAGAAAAACATTTGTCAATAAACATTGAATTAAAGACCCGTTAAGTCTACGATTTTTTAACTAACAACGAGAATTGCTGTGAGGGACAACATATTGCTGGCATTTCGACTAAAGCTGTTAAAAATCGTGTTTACTTTTGGCAAGGAGTTGTCGCTCTTTGCGAGAGTTTTCCAAATGTCAATCCGGCTCTTGTTCCTAAAAAGGCGGAGCCGAGGGGTGTAAACAAAACGTGGACCCCCCTTTCCTTTTCCACAACAAAGTCGACTGTACTGTGTAGTCAAAGGAAGTCGAAGGCTTCCGCCATTTTTCCGCTGACCCTTCGCAACGGTACTGGTCAGCGGCTGATCATAGAGTAAGCCAAGATGGCGGAAACAAAATAGCGGAGAGCTACACAAATTTTGAGGATATTGACTTAGTTGCTGGTCGGACTTATTCAGAATTGATGAAAGGTGAAAAGTCGGAATTAAACATGCATTGTGCACAGCGAGAGTTTTCGCGCTGGAATCTGAATCAGAGGTAACCACATGTCCAAGAGTGGTACGGAACAAAATGTTTTGTTTTATTATAATTCAGCTATTATTATACTAATCAAATGGTGACGAGTGAAATTAGGGAATAATTTCACGCGCGTTTTGTCCAAATTCTTATAATTTCCCGAGCCTTTAGGCGAGGGAAATTATTAGAATTTGGACAAAACGCAAGTGAAATTATTCCCTAATTTCACGAGTATACCATTTGAATACCTATTAATATCATGGGTGACAAATTACGCTCACAATCGTGGGTTTTTGACTTGTTTATTGTATCGAGAACTCCATGCATTGAAATGTTCAAAGCATACTTTAGGCTAAAGTTCACAATTTTTTTAATTTTTCGACAAAAAGCCCTTTGAAATCCTTCTTGCCGTTTACAAAATGTTTCAAAGTTGAGTCAACTATCAAATCTTCGTTACATGATTCGCTATAATTCGTCATGAATGAACTGAAAACGGTGCCCGATCGCGGTCACCTGTGTATTTGTCTCCGAGTTAACACATTTTGGAGCATAAATTGTTGCTAAAAGTTTATTATATGGCCAAAGCAAACTGGGCTAGATGAAATTCAAGGGAAAATGTACAAAGTTAAAACTTTAAGAGCTCGTACGACTATCCATAACATCTTTCAACCTGGAGCGCCATCTTGAGACAAAACGTTGCCATGGAAATTTTGTAATTTCACATGTGAAATTATAAATTAACTCTGAAATTTCGCGCCAAAATTAAGGAGTAATTTGTCACCCATGATATTACACATACTAATACCCTTGAAAAAATTACTCGATTGTGATTGGCTGAGAGCAGTGCAGTTCAAGTGTAACACCAGTGCAAATTACAACGAAGATTTCCGAAGTTAAAACGAAGACTCGAAGACTTCCGAAGACCAACCGGTGTATTTCGAAGACCGCCGAATATCGTGCGAAACCTTCCGAAGATTTCTGAAGACCACACGAAGATTTCCGAAGATCGCCGAACACTTCCGAAGATCACCCGAATGCTTCCGACGATGTCTGGTAATCACCCGAACACTTCCAAAGATTGCCGAAGATTACCCGAACACTACCGAAGATTTCCGAAGATTACCGAACACTTCCGGTGATCTCCGGATATTTTCGAAGCTTCTCCAAGTTTCGGAAGATCGAGGGCAATGCCTTCTGCGTACCTCAGTAGTCAATGTATGGGCTTGAAGCTTTATAAGTAGTCTATTTTTTCAAGTGTATTATTAATAAGTAATCACATGATTTTTCTCGTGCAATTTGGAATAAATAAGCACGAGTAAATTTTTTGAAAGACCACAAATTGCACTCGCCCTACGGGCTCGTGCAATTTTGTTGGTCTTTGAAAAAATTTACTCGTGCTTATTTATTCCAAATTGCACGAGAAAAATCATGTGATTGCCTATACTTATTGTCGTTCTTGTCATAATTCTGGTTTTAACAGAAAAATCAAGGGGTCCAGAAGGGGGTCCAGAAAGGGGTCCAGAAAGGGGGGTCCACGTTTTGTCTACACCCGAGCCGAGGATTTAAACCCTCCAAACTTCGTTTGGCTTTTCTTCAACCAATTTTGTGCCCAAAAATGAGCGACAGCAGGGAAAACGAAGACTTTTAGGATACACTAATGAAATATTGGATAGA
>OX419339.1:22216281-22223781 GCA_948470475.1 Galaxea fascicularis
GGAAAGTAGAACTAGATTCAACTCTTCCAATCACTGAAATTGTCTGCTGCAGACCGCCGCAGATGCCAGGGACACGTTTTCCCATACATGCATGTCTACGACATGACACAGACTGATCGCCAATCATAGGAGTCACATACTGATTGTGGACCATTAACATCATATGGAAACCAGGCTTTCGTTGACCATGTCACGGTTTTCGATGCCATCTTGACAGATAGACAAACGCTTCAGGAATAACAGTGATTATATGGGAACTCCGATGTTAAAGAACTTGTAAAGTTACTTGTAGTCAGTTTTTGCACCCACTGGCAGCACGTGCATTTTTCTGTCTCCACTGATTTTACTAATTTGTCATTTATAACGGTGTTTAACATTGTACCATTTTATCTCAAATCTCTTTGATGGCCCTACATTATGGAAGGTCAGTTTCACTCTCAATTTTTTTACGGCCATTGAGTTGTGAAGTTTTGGGGAACCTAGTCAGTAATGGCATCGCGCGTACACGGCCTACTAGATGTGGAAGCCGAGCCAGATGATATGTATGAAGAGGAGAAGTATACCTACTATAATAACATATTCCAGGCAAGACTCCGGCCATGGGTGCTATAATTCTACACATTTTGAACTTGGGGAGCAAAGTCTGAGTGAAGTTAGTCAACTTGACACCTTTCAACCAACTTCTTATTGCACTGTTGTTCAACACAGCCCATTGTTACTAACACAAAAGGAACGTTCATCTTTGCTAACTCTTTGTCACACTAATATTCAGGCAGTGAAGTCCAAAACTGTTAATTTACGGGATTATATCTACCATACTGATATGGATATTTTTTCACTAACTGAAACCAGTCCTGGTTGAGTGACAATGACACTGCCTCAAAACTTGAGTTCTTTCCCACAGACACTCACAACTTTATTCAGCAAAATTGGTCTCATTGTTGCATCAGTGGAATGGACATATTGTTCAAGAAAAGTATTGATTTGAAAAAGATTGATGTTGGAAAGAGATCCTCTTTTGAGTTCTCAGAGTAGCAAGTGGGTTTTGATTCACTCAGGGCAAAGCTTGTCATCTATCGCCCTCCATATTCGCAAGCCCTTCCCATCACGGCTCGTGTATTTTTTGAGGGGTTTGCCTCTTATCTCAAGTCAATTATTGTTCTATCTGCTGAGTCACTTATACTAACTGGTGACTTCAATTTTCATGTGGATGCAGCTGATGATCCTGAAGCAAGAGTTTTCCTGGATATACTCATGTCAATGGGACTTAAACAACATGTGACTATATCAACCCACATCAGAAACCATACTCTTCATCTAGTGATCACATGTGAGCACGATCCATCATTGCAAATACTCCAGTGGCTGACCAATATCTTTCTGATGACTTGTCAGTTCTGTGCTCTCTTAATACAACATAGCCTGGGCATGAGACAAAGGAGATCTGTTATCAGCAATTGATGACTATCAATTTTGATGCATTTTGCCTGGATCT
This sequence comes from Galaxea fascicularis, assembly GCA_948470475.1. NCBI lineage: Eukaryota > Metazoa > Cnidaria > Anthozoa > Scleractinia > Euphylliidae > Galaxea > Galaxea fascicularis. The sequence goes on from OX419339.1 coordinate 22,217,777, forward strand.
GGAGGAATTGGATCTCTGTTCAACTGACATCTACTTATCAATCCACACTCTCAATTCTTCTGGAAAAGCATGCACCATTGAAATCCACTCTATTTCTAACATTAATACTTTCAATTGCCTAAAGTTTATTTACTTCCCCTCTTAATCACATATTTTATTTTATATTGCATATTATAAATCTTTTTAAATTTTATCGTATTTGACCATATCTACATGCTCTATATAAGTTCTAAATTAGTATTGTAAGTAGTAAAAGCCTTGAATGCATCTGTGGGAAAAATTACAGACAAATGTATGAGAAATTAAAATTCCACAGGGCAAATTTCAGAGCAGTTAGGAACCTCAGATTTTCACATTAACCCTTTCACCCCTAAGGGGTTCTCCATTGACGAGTAAAATCGTCTGGCATTAGACAGTGAGAGTAAAATCTATAAGTGCCATTTGGCACTCTCAGGAGGGAAAGGGTTAATGGGGACATAGTTTTTGGGTGAAGATGTGGTTAACCCTTTCACCTCTAAGGGGTTCTCCATTGACGAGTAAAATCGTCTGGCGCTAGACAGAGTAAAATCTATAAGTGCCATTTGGCACTCTCAGGAGGGAAAGGGTTAAAATCCTTTGGTTATTTACTTTAGTTTCCAATTCATAAATTTCCTACATTCAAGGCTTTTAATAGTTATTTGACATTGGAGTTTCCATATAAACACTGTTATTTCGGAAGTGTTTACCTACCCGTCAAGATAGCGTCGGAAACTGTGACAAGGTTTATTGAGGTGCTCCTAAAACATTTAGCAAATAAAAAATGGACAAAGAAAGGTGTCATTGTATCAAAGGAAAGATAAATGCAGCTTGTTTCAGTTAAGCCTGTTGACATTTTTACACCTTTAAAATATCAATAAGTCAGACTCACTTGATGAGTCTGATTCACAATGCTCTGGCTGAGTCTGGTGCAGACCACAAATTCATCTTCAGAAACAGATCCCTTTCTCTTGCCACTTCAGGTGTCCTGTTTCTTTATTTCTTTATTTAGCCACGGAGTCCATTTCACTAAAGAGGGTTCTCCCATAGAGCCATGCACTACAACCAGGATTAATAGTTATTATTATTATTATTATTATTATTGCAAAAAATGTCTTTGATAAAAACAAGTCTTACATTTTTTCTTACAACCATTTCAATAATTATTATTGTGACAGGCTCTTATTATTTCTAAAATTTATTTCTAAATTTCTATTATTAATTCTAAATCAAAACTTTATCTATCACTGTCATCTGTATTACCATGTATCAAAAAAAAAGGGTGCATGTGTCGGCTACCCACAAACAAAATTAATGTGCTGGCAATTGGTTCAATTTCCGTGTAATACTTGATTGTGCATGCTGTAGCGGCACTGTTTCATTTGACAAAAAGGAGGAAACTGCCGCACGTGCATTATAAACAATACAGTTACTGTATGCATAACGATATGATACGATATCCATTTTTTATAGAGGGTATAGACATGTTTAACCCAATAAGAGTTTTCTAACACATGGCCCTCTAGGTCAGCACTAGGGGTGGTCACAGCCAGAGTTCATTACGTCCCTAGTGGTTTGTTTACGTCCCACAGAGTCAATTTGTGAAGAGTTGTGAGACGGGACCTCCTCCTTATCCGAGAAGACTAGAAAGTCTAACATTCGCAGATGTCATTACCATAGTAGCAATTTCTCCTCAGTTATTTAATTAAATTTTATTTAATATTTAAAGACCCTGAGTGTTGGTCCAGCCAGGGCTGGAACCCCCGACCTCCTGCACAGCAGTCCGGTGCTCTACCACTGAGCCAACAGGTCGGCGGTCGTGAGGTCGTGAGGTAATATGGGGTGTATGGAAATTTTATCCAGAGAGTTATCTGGCAGTACACATGAAGTTAATAATTTGTTCAATATAAAGAACAAGACAACAGAATGAAACAACGCGTTGCTTCGTAATGTAATGAAATTTAATGTATTAATGCATGAAAAACAAAATGATGAACAAAGATTACTACATACTAAAGACATGAACAGAACAAAAAAACTTTAATGTTGCTGAGCCTACAAAGCGACATGAAAACTCTGAGGTATCTAAATGTTTAAAAACATGGACTAAGAAGCTTGTGCTTGTACAAAATCGGTCAGTACAAAATGCAGACTGCAGACTGCAGTTCGGGTACAAAATGCAGACTAGGTACAAAATGCAGACTATTTATAAATAAATAAATACGTGATGGAATGTCAAATACACATAATATTTACTTACATGTACTTTGCAAGAAAATGTCTTCCATCGTTCTATTCACTATCCATTTCCTCATACATTCCCTTAAAGTCCTTATGAAGTCATGGCAAACACTCATAGATTCCGAGCTGAACAGGTTGACAAATTCAACTTGCGCGACTCAATATAGACTCATCAATGTTCGATAGAGACAGAGAAAACTATGCATATTGGTCTGCAAAGTACTTTGAAAGTCACTCATATCTCTCATTTTCCCATCTCCGTATGCCATGTTCAAGGGCTGTGGTTCGAAGAAGGGAAAGAAAAACTCCACAGAAACTTCTCTCCAGTAGCCATTGTGTTCGTTGTTTAAAAAGCTGGGTTCCAGATCCCCCGATCAATAATACAGGCTTGGTTTTACCGTAAATACATAATATATATTGAGAGACGAGCAAGGAACATTCCACAATGCTGATATTCGTGAAAAATGATGATTGTGTGACAGTAGGTAAGTTATGAAATGACATTCCATCATGTATTTATTTATTTATACTTAGTCTGCATTTTGTACCCAGTCTGCAGTCTGCATTTTGTACTGACCATGTAAAAAATGTCAGCTTCTCACCAGCATAGCAAATGTTACAGCTTGTACAGTTAAACTTATAAACTACCTGTGTACTGAGCCCCTTAGGGAGGGGATCTTACACATTAAAGAAATTCCTGGTTTTAATTTTATGTTGATGGGTTTACAAAAGCAGCAGAAAAGTTTGTGAATTGTGGCTTGAGCGGCTGCTCAAAATTGCAACCAATTTCTGAATGGCATTATGAAAACCCAAGTAGCTGTTAGCAGTTGTAGCAAGTCCCATCTTGTTTAATCAACCCTCCAAGTTAACTTTTTTCCTTAGTGGCCATATGGCCACTGAATGTTTATTTTTGGTCGCCAGTAAAAACATTTAGTCGCCAAAATATGCAAATTAATTGGTTAATTAATAATAATTAAGTAATAAATATATATAAATTAATAATAACTAATTAAAGTGCTATCCCTGAGCCACTTTTAATACATCTTTTACAACTAAATGATAATGGTTTCAAAATGTTAACACGGACTTCCTCAGACACAGACAGTAATACACTGGTAGTAGAGACAATAGCAATTTCTTCACACAAACATAAAGCTGGCTGTGAAATCTATGCACCAAAAAGCGTGAGTATGTGCGAATTTACCGCCATTTTTTCCTGCGAGAAAATTTGATCGACAAAAAGAAAATGAAAACAAACAAACAAACAAACAAAACTAAAACCATCACTTCACAAAACACAGAAATAAGCAAAACATAAATGTAGATGGCACAGATTATACCATACAGACTGCAGCAACTAGATGATGGAAAGTGTTGGCCAACCTACATCAAAATCATCACTGGCGGCATTACTTTCTTGATGAAAACTTAAAGCAAATGTTTATTTTTACTCAAATGTTGAAGGAGTTCTCTGCTTGAATGACGGAAATCGAAAACTTCAGCTGAATTAACAACAGCAGAAGTGTTCATGCTTGAATTTTTGTTAGTAATATTACAAACAATTCAAGCATTAAAAGCATGCGAATTGAATGCGAAATAATAAGCTTGAATATTGTTTTGTATCTATGAAAACTGTGATATTTTACAAGATGTAAAACACATCCAGGGTCTAATTTGTTCTCACAGGTGGATTACGAAGTTGCTTTCCATTGCAGTATTTATCATTAAATTTATGTTAGACTTTCCGCTAGATTACATAATTAGGTGGTCCGGGGGAAAACGGATGACTCGGAGTTTGTCCCTTGCTTTCATCGTCTTGAGAATCCTTCGCTTTCGCATTTTCGCAGTCGACTTGTGGCAAGTCTAAATTTTTGTTTATGGCACAATTTAAATATGGCAAATGTTCGCACTATGTCACTTGGCAGTTTTGCTTTGGATGGAAGTAGTTTTGCTTCTGCTGTTACAAGATGTACTTCTCAAAATTAATTCACTGAAGATCCGGTCACTGTTGGCCTTTCCAAATTCCCAATTTTTCACTTTCTCTTCTTTTTTTGATTGCATACATTGTCTCACATTCAAAGGTAAAATTATCACGTCCTTGTGTTCACTCAAGTGGAACGAAGTTCGTCGCATACGAAATAAGCATACTGTAAAATGTGAATTGTTGGGTTAATGGAATAAATGGTTGAAACTTTATTCTATTTGTGTCTCAGTTTCAGTAGATTAAAATGGCAAATGAAGTTAAATTTAACAACTGAATTCATAACGCTCACAGCAATTTTTTTGTTCGGATTTTTATCACATTGATTTTAGTCGCCAGGCTGACGACTTCCCTTTCAAGTTAGTCGCCAGCTCCAAAATTCTAGTCGCCGTGGCGACTAAAATGGTCGCAACTTGGAGGTTTGTTAATGCAGGTGCAAAACTGAAATAATTGGTTACCAACCCCAGAGACGTTTTCTTGCAGAAAGTGGTAGTAACTGTTAAATGGGGGGGCAGTGTTATTAACCATAATATCAAGATAAGGCAGAATCCCTTGGTGAATTGAATATTTGGGCGTTGGTTGTTAATGTAGTTTAAGAAAAGCTCAGCAAAATGTTTCATCAACATAACAATGATAAATAATTCAAGAAGAACTTTAGGTACTTTCACTGATAATCCATTGTTCCTTGTGGCCTCGGAATATAGTAATTGATCGTTTTCACATGACGTCATCACTTTCTAAAATCCAAAAGTAAAGAACCACGAAATTTTTTATCCTCATCAGGCATAAGAGGCAATAAATTTATATCTGTTTACAATTTTACAGCTCAATGGTGTGCTTCGTTTGGAAACTAGAGCATTTTAAATTTCAGAGTTATGGCGGTGTGTGAAACAAGGCTACGATGGAGTTTTTTGAAGAATGCATACTTATCTCATGATTTTGAGCTTTTTTAGAAGTTAAAGCATTAGGAAAAGTGCTTGTGGAAATACCTGTTTGTTCAGTACTGATGATCAGTCGCCCAGATAGCCAAAGTAAGTTCCAGTTGTTGACACTATTTTCGGGCCACCATATTGGTGCACAACAGATGTGCACTAAGATGGCGTTTTCATACTGGGCTCTGTAAATTTCTGCGAAACATTTCGAGGAATATCTGATGTTTGGTGAAGGGCAAAGGCCTAAAACTTGGAGAAGTGTCTTCTTTATTTATCGTTTATAACATCACAAATTCTTGACTTATTTATTGCATGACAGTGAAAACGATCTATAGTAGTTTAGTATTTTTTTTAAGGGACTACAAACGTTATTATGGAGACATTCATAAAGAAGCCAACAGCTTATATACTTGCTTGACTTTTCTGCTGATGGAAATTTTACTGTTACCAGTGATTTTCAAACTTTGTTGTTGATGAGTAGCACAATCATGACTCCATTTTGCGTTACATAAGCGAAAAACCTTTAAAATGCTAAAATGCTTTATTCATTGTTTCTCTGTGTCTACTTTAGCTTTTAATGTTTGCTTCAAGCAATATTCATGAAAAACTACAGTTATTTGATATAAAAAGCAGTTTTTCTATTTACCCATAATCCTTTGTGGGCGTGGTCAATTTTTAGATTCTGGCCATTTTTCTAAAATAAAGCAGTACTTACAAGCAAAAAAGTTATAATTCTACATATTTAGGGTAAATACATGTTTGTTTTGATAATTAGGGCTGCTATGTTCTGATTCTGAGCAAATTTTTCTACATCTTTTTTGTTCAACCCTTAGCTG
>OX419339.1:22231281-22236281 GCA_948470475.1 Galaxea fascicularis
CATAGCCATTATATTTTACAGTTAGCATGACCTTGGCACAATAAGCATGTTGTTCCCCCTGTCATATTACACTCCTACCTCATCATAACAGCCACCTCTCCACAACAGCCATTTTTTTCTGTCCTCAAGGTAGTTGTTGTGGAGAAGTTCAACTGTACACAGCTTGATGGAAGAACCTGTTCCCTCACCCTTCTTCTTCTCCTTGCACCCAATTTTAACTCCTCTTAACACCACTGGCCGTCGATTTTGTCACCATATCCAGTGAACCTTTACTGAACTGTGAAGCTGTGTTTCCAATGCTAAAATATCTTACAAATTTAAAAATGTTGTGACGTTTTCAAACATGAGGTACCATAACCGTCTTAAAGTGTGTATACACAGACAAATAAAAAAATAATCCTGTAAATAATCTTCAGAGGTCAATCTTTTGTGCCATTTTCATCATTTTTTGAGTAGCACTAATGTTTTGACATAATATGGAATGATATGCCATTTGAACTCTTTGCTGTTTCTGCTTGCATGTGCATTAAGTTAATGTTTAGCTTTGTTGTGGGCTTATTACAATTTCTGCACCCCTAACTATACTGTACCTCGATGTGGGTGGATTACACACAGTAAGAACACACACTTTCAATTGGCCATCTTGTATTCTCACCCCCAGACTATCCTAGTAGCATGAGTTCCACAGGAATACCCATTAAACAATCATTACAAGTTGCACAGTACTTCCCCCTTTTTTGAAACTGAAACATTCAGAGTATTATGAAAGCCACCACTAATAACCTTAGGCCAGGACTGTGGCAGTCCAACAATGCGGTGGGTCTAATTTGGAGGTCACAGGTTGCAGGTCGTGGGTTGCAGGTCGCAGGTTGCGGGTCACAGATCGCAGGGTTAATATATAACCAACTCCGGATGGCATTGAATTTGATGGTATTTAATTTCCGAAAAGCGTGTTGTAATTGTTCTGGATTCTGACAAGATTTCAAGCGAACAGAGCCAAAAAATCGACAATTGCCAACTAAAAGAAGCTAGTGTAAACTCAAATATAAGCTGTCGTCGATTCATTAAATTTGATGGTGTCTAAAAGTACACATGAGTGACCCTAAACTGCAAAATAATTATTTTGAACAGCTAGCTGTGAAAGGCTGAACGGCTAAAGAATTATGTCGAACGTTTGTGGCTTTGATTTAAAGGCCAGATAATGATGAACATGGTCTCTTTATTAAAATGTACATGGATTAAAACAAGCAGCCCCAAGTCATGCAAAATTCATGTGTAAAATTCTTTCTGAACTTCATGTTTACTACTTGTTAAAATAAATCGTGTATGAAACTAAATATAGTAATCTTTTCCCGAAAAGTTTGGTTAAACCGAAAATTACTGTATTTACCACCTAAATTTTATGCATCGTGCCCTATTATAATCATTTTAGGGACGGCCTTATATTCACTACACAAATTTTACACAAACGCCTACATAATAACTGCAATAATAAGCTACTGCATAATAGCTCTAAATCAGTGTTTATTTTAAGCAGTGTTTTCTGTCACCCCCAGTAAAAGATCCTTTCATACTACAAATCAGATATATATGCTGGATGAATTTAATCGATTACCAAAATAATTGAACCTACAATTATCCAGTTTATTTTCTCACATTTCTCACGTCTCACGTTTCGTACAAGGCATGTTATCAAAGCTTGTCAAATACACAACCGTACCTAGCGATTGTATTCTTGCCCATAGTTGGATGAATCCATTATTTGGGCCCATGCAGTTAAAGGCATGTAGATGTAGACAAATGTTCACATGTTTCTCAGAGTTCCGTTCTCATGAACAGTGTGGTTTGTGTCTCTCTTCTTTTTCTTTTCTTTTTCTATTATTAAACCTGCAACCCACGACCTGCGACCTGCAACCTGCAACCTGTAACCAGCAACCCGTGACCTGCGACCCGTGACTTGTGACCTGCGACCTGCGGCCCTCGACCTGCAAATTAGGCCCGCCGCCAACAATGAGAGGTAATAAAGTCCTGATTGCAAAAATGTCCACTGATTAATTTCTTTTAAAATTGTGAAACTTCATTATAAAGCACTGTGTAAAAATATTTCCAGCAACGTAGTCCTTAACAAGCCAGCTGTGCTCAGTCTTTCATTTAACAGTCTTTAAAACAACTGGCTCAGTCACCTTCACTTGGCTAACAGTAGGTTCAGGATCAGTATGGATAACTGGTTCCATTACTGGTTTAACCAGCTGAAAATGTTGTGATTTCCCTGGATACCTCTCGAGCTCAGTTTGATGTAATCCCATGGTCATATCAAGTTTAGAGAAAACTGTGCTTCCATTCATTTCCTGTATTTCCTCTGGCAATTTACTCCCTTTGAATTGCCTCGTTGGCACAACTCATGCCAATGCAAATTTGCACATCATCTTTGTTTGGATTGGAAACAAACAGCTGGGCTTACCCAGGTTGTTGGGCCTCAAACTTTCTCAATGATGTAAAGATCAAGAAGCTCATCAATCTTCCTGTGGACTTTATCTTTCAATGGGTAAGGGATCTATTTTCTGTGCCACTGGTGTAATTTCACAAATATGCAGCTTAAGTTGGTAATTGGACAACTTCCTAACTCCGGAGAACACCTTTGAGAAATGGTCTGCAATACTCTCTGTGTCAGTGGTTCAACTTTCAGCACTTGTAGTCATTTAGGAGGTGGGCTACTGAGCAGACACTGTCCTTCTCCCTGCATTGTGAGAATGGTTTCCCTCCCTTTCTGCTCAGGACACTGTGGTAGCCTCATATTTACTGACAACCAGTAAACAGCCATTCCCATAGACATGTAGATTGCTCTCTTTTGGTTGTAACTGCTCTAAGGTTGCAAAGCTGCCTTTCACCAAGCATGGTGGACTGCACTCCAGAATCAACAAGCATTTTAACAATGGTACCATTGATCTTCACGACTACAGTCTTATTCTCACATGCCCCCCCCCCCTCCCCCCACTACGTTTGCTGGGAAGGCAAAGGGTTCCTCTCAACTATCATTGTCCACTTAATTAACTTGTCAGCACCTTTGTTGTGGACTACATTTAACACAGCTGGCTCACCAATAGGCCATTTTACAGTTATGTGTTCAGTGACCTGGCCTTTGGGTAGAAGTGAGGCTGGAGTTGACCTTGTTTTGATACAGACCTCACTGCTTTTCTCATGTAAATCATGTTGTTGTTATGCTAACTAGTCTTCATTTACATGAGAAAGACAGAGAGGTTTGTATCAAAACAAGGTCACCCCCAGCCTCGCTTCTAATCAAAGGCCAGGTCACTCAACATAGAACTATAAAATGGACTATTGAAGGGCTGCGAGCATAACCTACCTATCTCGAATTTTAGGTCGTTTTTCAATTTTGCTCATATTTGTCCGAATTGTTGCATATGAACTGTAATTTGATTGTAAATAATTGTGTAGTATTTTTTTTCATGGATTTGTGTTTCATTTTTTCTCTGTTCTAGGCCCTCTTCTTTTATTGATTTGTATTAACAATATTTATAATTCTTCTAAGAAGCTAGCTTTCTTTTCATTTATTTGCTGATGATACAAACCTACTGTATGCTATGTCGAGCATAAATGCAAAAAAGTCTAATTTTGTCATGTTTAGACCATCACAAAAGAAGCTTAGCTATCAGATTAATGTAAGGATATACAATAATGCCTCAAATAGTGATACTTTACTTGAATACAAAGATTATATAAAGTTCCTGGGTGTGCTCATCAATAAGTTAAGTTAAGTTAGGGGAGCAGGGTTGGCGCAGTGGTGAGACCGCTCGCCTTCCACCAATGTGTCCCGGGTTCGATTCTCGGGCTCGTCGTCATAAGTGGGCTGAGTTTGTTGGTTCTCTACTCTGCTCCGAGAGGTTTTTCTCCGGGTACTCCGGTTTTCCCCTCTCTCCAAAAACCAACATTTCATTTGATTTAGTTTGATTTGAGAATTGTAAAATAATTTAGAATTGCAAAGAATTGTAAGGTGCATTTGATCATATTTACATGCTAATTTGCACCTAATAAGTAATAAATTATTATTATTATTATTAAAAACTTAACTTAATATCATGTAGACTACATTGCCTCTAAAATTAGCAGGGTTGTTGGAATTATTGCACGGTTAAGGCACTCTGCTCCTCTGTTTTGGTCATGTTTTTATCCAAAACATCCTGATTCTGTCTGTGCGAATGACGTAAACAACACGAAAGCCAGTTAAATGCTCTTGCCGGTATTCGCCCTGTTTTAAACCGGTTAAACTAGGACACTACAGTGTATTACGGCCTCGTATTTTGCGCCTTCTCTTGACCTTATATGGTAAAATGACTTAATAGTGGAATAATAATGTAGATTATTATATACATGCAAATATGTATTTATTTATTATGTACATTAATTTTTAGTCTATTTAGTTTATTTTATACATTATTTTATTTCTTCAAAGATATTAGCATAATTGGTTGCTATCTGTAATTCGAAGTCAAATAAAGGTTCTTACTTACTTACTTACTCTAAATACCTCAATCCAAATTTACCGTTCTCTGATTTTCCCATATACATACTACAGAATTGCAGCCTGGGGCCAAGCTGCACAAGTCTAGTTGAGGAAGGTCTTTACTTAAAAAAAAGGGGTTTTCGGCTAATGTCCTTTGCTGGTAATAGACCTCATGCTATTCCTTTGTTTGTCTCTGCTAATGTCTTACCCCTCAATATGCTTTATTTTGAAACAGTATGCTCTCTAATGCACAAGATACCAATTGCGCCTCAGAATATCTGTGATCTTTTTTCTTATTCATCTGATGTTCAGTCATATAACACTAAATTTTCTGATGCTGGTAATTTATATGTTAATAAATCAAGACTGAGTATTCATCTTAATTCGTTTTCCATTTTTGGAGCTAAGTTGTGGAATTGCCTGAAGCATGACCTGGGTAAAACTTAGAAAAAAACCTTCCAAAAATAAAATTCACCAA
>OX419339.1:22243781-22263781 GCA_948470475.1 Galaxea fascicularis
GCTAGCTTCTCTTGTTTTCAAATGTTTTTTGTTTCTGATTTTTTGTTTCTGTTGTTTATTTTATGAAAGACCGAGTCTGTTCCCATAGCAACATACAACCAGCTTTTGGATGCTAATGAATGCACAATGATTGCTGTGCGAGGTAAATCCAGAGCAGCTGCTGATCAAATGAATGCAGCTGCAAAGAATGCTCAGCAGGCAGTAAGGTACTTCCATTTGAGCTATTAATACTTATTAGAATCAGCCACTAAGCCTCTTTTTTCATTGGCCGTCTTTATGCTAGAGATGTTAAAGTCATCTGATACGTGGAGATGACTTTAACGTTAAGTATAATCAAAGGCTCCTGTCAGCCATATCATGGGTGAGGAACATTACGACAACTTAATTTTTCTTAACAAAAACTGATGCACAAGAAATGTGTGCATTTCATTCACGCATTTTTAAACCATTTACACTGATATCCCTAAAGATTCACAGGCGCCATAGGTGTAAATGTAAATTACATTCGACCAAATACCCCAAACTTTTTGTTGATGGAAATATATTAATGCAAATTTGTATACGGACTACAACAGTATTCAAAACTGATCGGTTACGTGGAACTTCAAGTTTCTTACAGGTTGATGGCTCTTTTTAAATTAGGTTTAAAAACGTTTTTGATTGTAATAAAATTTCCAACTATTTTGAAGCCGAGATAATGTGGGTGTATGACATTTGCAGACTGCAGACTGCAGACTGGAGACCGCAGTGATGCGGAAAAATCTAAAAGCACTGACGTCATCATCAACCATATTTTCTGCGCAAAATAACATCAGCCTCATTCCGAAGATTCTTATATATTCTCTTCATTTGGCGGTTCACTGCAGTGGTGTCAGATTCCGTGTTGGATGTGCTCTTTGTTATGTTTTTATGTTTGTGATCTTCCCTTAAGACCACTAAGAAGTTTTATGAAATCTCTCAGATCTTAACGTTAATCGAAAGGTGTCAAATATCTGCGATCTATCCGAGTTGTTTTCAATGTAATTGAAGCAAACGTATTTTGGTATTCAAAGCAGCTGTATCCCAAACTGTAATGCAAGTAATCGCTACATCTATATAGCAGTTCACATGAACAGCTTATAAAATTTGATGTCGTTTATTGGTAAGTTGGTGTGATATCCCCACACCAATAAGAATTGGTCATGTGATCTAAGATTGCACCATCGGAAGTAACAAGAATGAGTAGAACAAGTGAGGGTCTGTCTGTCTTCATGGGTTGTTTCTACTGATTGTTTAAGCCAAAGGGTATAGACTTTCTGAGCAAAATTGGTGTTTTGGCTTGGAAGGCCATTTATTTGCAACCAAGTATTAGTAGTGATATACATGGAGGTACCAGACCATTTTCCACATACTAGCTTCTAATTCGGAAAATGCTAGCTTGGGGCTACCAGACCATTTTCCAAAAACTGCTCCCAAGGTCAAATCCCAAGGCCAGAATTTCTCCAACTGTATTCGGCTACTGTGATTTGGGTAGTCAGGTTCAGTAAAAATTTTATATGGCAGTCAATATAAAAAAGAAAGAATTGTTTGGAATAAACAGTCACTTGGAAATATTCGGAAAAAATGAATTGGAAATTCAGTCACTGATTTTAGTGGCTTATATGTGAAACAAGCGATTTAATTTAGACTGCCATACAGTAGCTGTGGTGTGATGTCATGACTTCTTTGAATTCTAGTTTTGTATTTTATAATGTCCATAAGCATAACTGGTTATACCATCATTATGAATATACCGTTTGTCGTCAAAACAGCTCAGTGATACTTTGTTCAGTTTATAGTTTCCTATCTCGTGGTTTTCACTTCTGATAGTCTTCATTTTGTGATACATTTGTTCATTCTTGAATAGGGTGTTCTTGTGATTTTCGTGTTTGATGTCTTTTTTTATTGTTATCTTTTTAATACCCTTAGCTGTTTTTTTTTTTTTCATTCTTTTGATTATCCTTCATATATGAATACATTTTGTTGTCCTTGGAGAGATATTCTAGGGACTACAATCTGAGATTTTACAACATCCCAGAATCAACAGGCGAAGATTGTATTGCAAAGCTCCGAGATATCATAGAAAATGATCTCCAATTGCAATCTAACATCGAGAACGCCCACAGGATCGGGCCCTTAAAGGATGATGGCACTCCCAGACCAATTTTGGCTAAGTTTTTGTATCGTCCGGAACGGTTTAGAGTTATTAAAAAGAAGAGGGATCTACGTGATGGTGTGCGCGTTTCGGATGATTTGATATGGGAAGACCGTCAAAAGAAGAAACAACTGAGATCTGTTATGAAAGAAGCATTTGAAGCTGGGAAAAGACCTAGATTTCATCATGGCAAGCTTTATATCGATGGTGAGCTACATCAGGCTTGAAATGTTTGAACAGTATACACTTTTGTTTATGTGTAAGTCCCATCTTAATGTCTACACAGCCTTATAATTATCATTTTATCTTAAATTGTTTAAATTTTGTCAAACTAAAACTTTATGCAAATGACCCAAGAGTCCTCTGACCCTGATTTAAATTTACAATTGCTGAATGATCATGGGATTTACACACTTGAAGAAATTAATGAGTTGTCTCGCACTGTCAAACCTCAATACTCTGTTATTCATTTTAATACAAGAAGTTTAAAACAACATTTCGAGCAAATGTGCAATCTTCTGGATTCGATTTCATGTAAGTTTGATTTTATCAGTTGCTCCGAGACATGGTTCACCTCTGAATCTGATTATACACATTTTCAAATCCCAGGTTACATTTTACTCAATGAAAATCGCACCTTTGCGACAGGTGGCGGTGTTGCTTTGTATGTCAGATCAGGCTATTCTTTCTCAATTAGAAATGACCTCAAATTAGACTCAATTGAAAACCTATGGATAGAAACTAATGATATGATTGTGGGTGTCGTTTATAAACCCCCAAAGTTCTCAAACCCAGAATTTTTAGACAAACTCGAAAGAACTCTACATAATGTTTTTCTCTCTAAGAAAAAATGCATTTTAATGGGTGATACTAATATAAATACTCTTAGAAATACAAGTGTCTCTAAGGAATATATTAATTTAATACAATCAGAAGGATTCAGTCAGCTGATCTTTGAAGCAACACGTATTACTGAAAATTCACAAAGCTGCATTGATCATATCTTTACAAATATTTCGACTTCCTGCTCAAGTGGCAGCCTTGCCGTTGAGATTGCGGATCATCTACCAGTCTTTACTATTTTATATGACCCGAAATTTAGTCCTTTTCCAGATTATTTCGAATTCAGAGACTTTCGGCGTTTTGAAGATGCAAATTTCAAATTAGATCTACAAAGAGAGAGCTGGGATTCTATTTATAAATGTAATGAAGTAAATGAAAGTTATACCAGGTTCCTCAATATTTTCAATAAAGTAAGTAATACACATGCACCACTTAAAAAAGGCAAGATTAAACACAAAGCATATAAACCGTGGATTACTTCTGGTTTAAAGAAATCTATGAAAGTTAGAGATAAATTATACAAGAAATGGCTTATTACTCGAAATCTTGTTTTCCTAAACAAATATAAACTATATCGCAATAAAATTGCTATCATAAATAAGATATATCGTGACTGCTTTTATAATGACATATTAATCAAATCAGATAACACGAAAAAGATGTGGGATAACATTAATTTATTGATAAATAAGAAGCGGCCAAGTTCTCATATAGAAAAACTAGAGGTGGATAATAAACGATATGAACAACCTTTAACTATCTCCAACTGCCTTAACGATTTTTTTTGTAATGTCCCTTCTACTTTAGCAGCACAACTGCCTAAATCTGATAAGAGTGGAACCTCTTATCTTTCTCAGAAACGAAAACAATTTCGCTTCGCACCAGTTTCTGAAATAGAGGTATTCTTATTACTAGAAAGTCTTGACACAAATAAGTCGTTTGGGATTGACAAGATTCACCCACTATTATTAAAAACTGCAGCACTTCAAATATACCGTCCTTTAACTCTTTCTTGTCAAAGTTTTCTTGAGCCATCTCTGAAATTTTCTGAGTGTCAGCGATCGAGACGATCTGGTGATTCCTTATTTGGCGTTACCTTGGTGATTTTCGCTGATCTTGAGCACTGAAGGCTCTCTTGTTTTTGTCACGCTGGTCACGCTAGCCGTTGCTTGTTTTCAAGCGAGCACTCGGCGTGAAATTTGGTAAGTATGCGACTTATAAGTGTTTTTTCGAGCCATTTTCCGCTTCAGAAGCCCCTAGCCTGGCATCATCAAGCTGGTTTGGGGGTAGAGGCAATCCTCTGAAAGAAACCAGAGGTGAAAAACAATTTCACAGCGATTTAGCCGCCACGAGTGTGTCGCCGAGTCATGACGGTTGAAGAGTGAGGTTGTCTTTCTGGCCTTTCTGAGGATGGATTCCAGGACCTAGCATGGCAATTTTGGCTTGTTTTGACTTCTAAATAATGCAATCAGTACAATATTTCGCCAGCAGGACTGGGTGGCTCTATGAAACAGAAATTGGCGGACTTCCATGTCGCCGTTATCAAGGAATTACCCAGAATTCATTTCGCTCGTGACGACGAACCTTTCGGATGAGTGGGGATAGCTCTTCTTCAACAGCTTTTCCTCGGCGTGCTAAACAAGTGAGCAGAAAAATGTGGCAGAGAATTAAAGTGCTGGAGCTGAACTTTACTGCAAATGTCATTTTTGGGCACCAGGAGGAGTTTTTGTATCGGAAACTTAAAGACAAAAATCGTATATTTTGGTGTTGTCTGAGGGCGTTCACTTCGGACAGTTTGGGTTTTGTAGGGAACCAAACAGTCATGTTCAATGGAAATCGGCCATGGTAGCGCATTTATGGGGTGTTAAAATTCAAAGCACTAACCATTTCAAAGTATCAATGCCTCATTTCAACTTTCCAATTCTTAATGAGTAACCATGCATCTGTAGAATGTACTGGTCCATATGGGCCAATACATTAAACGGCCTGACAAGAAAGGTTTAACATTTATTTTTAATCTTTCCATCAACAAAGGTGTTTTTCCTGATAGTATGAAACTTGCTAAAGTTGTTCCAAGTTTTAAACAAGGCTCTCGTTTTGCATGTAGTAATTATCGACCTATCTCAGTTCTCTCTTCCATAAGTAAAATATTTGAGAGATGTATTTTTAATCAGCTGATGTTCTATTTTACGAATAATAATATGATTTCCCCAAAACAATATGGATTTAGACCAGGTTTTACAACCTCTGATTGTCTGATTGACCTTATTGAAGAAATAACCTCCTCTCTTGATAATGGACTTTATGTGGTTTCTTTATTCTTAGATCTAAGCAAAGCATTCGATACAGTAAACCATCAAATATTACTAAATAAACTTAAGTACTACGGATTACAACAAAGTGAATACAACTGGTTTCAATCCTACTTAAATAATAGGAAACAACAGGTGCATGCAAATGGTGTTGCTTCTGATACACGTTTTATCTCCACTGGTGTGCCTCAAGGATCGATATTAGGACCTTTGCTGTTTATTATTTTCATTAATGACCTTCCAAAGTCTTCCACCTTTTTTTCTACCAGACTATATGCAGACGATACATCTCTAACAGCTTCTGGAAGTGATCTTGACAGTTTACTGCGTGAAATTAACAATCATTTACCAGCTGTCTACGAGTGGTTATGCTGTAATAAACTGACTTTAAATTTGACAAAAACTAAGTTTCTTATTTTTATGCCTCGTCAAAAGGAAAGCTACAACCTTTATCCACCACTAACCGTAGCAAATGTTCATTTAGAGAAGTCCTTTTGTGTAAAATATCTTGGTGTGTATATTGATTGTCACCTTACTTGGCATGACCATATCGACTACATATGTGGCAAAATTAGCAAAAATATAAATATAATGGTTAAGTTGAAGCATTATGTATCAAAAGCAACACTTATTAGTGTGTATTATTCTCTTATTTATCCTTACCTTACTTATGCTTGTACACTTTGGGGAAATAATTATAACGCTCCATTGTCTCAAATCGTAAAGTTACAAAATAAAGCGGTTCGTGTTATTAATGATGTTCCTTCAATGGAATCTATAACTCCACACTATATACACTTAGGCCTTCTGAAATTTCCTGATATTGTTAAACTGAACACATGTATGCTTTTTTATGATTATTTCCACCACGAAAAGTTTCCTAATATACCTGTTTCATTAGTATCTGAACTACATAATTACAGTACCCGTAGTGCATCATCCAATCAAGTTGCAATACCTTTATTTCGTACTAATCTTAGGAGATTTTGCCCCAGCATTATTGGAAGTTACTTTTGGAACGATATTCCGCAATCCATTAGAGACAAACCATCTAAAAAAATGTTTAAAAAAGCACTTCTACGCTGGTACCTGGCTCGATACTAATGAATCAATATTCCTTTTATAGCTTCCTGAGCTATTTTGTCATTTTTCATTTTTTTCCTTTACTTTTTTATTAATAATCTTAAGTTTATACATAACTTTAAGGGGCACAATATTAGTTTACCTAGATGTGCCCCTCTCCTCTCCTTCCAATATACAATGTAATTCAATTTAAGTGTTGTTATTTCTATTTTGTTTTTGTTCTTTTTTCCTTTGTAAATCTTTATCTGTTACTACATTACTTTTCACACTTATATCTGCACAACTATGTATCACCTAGGAATTGGAGGAAATAAATAAATAAAAATAAAAAAAAAACTCTGTTTTTGGAATACCAGCAGCTTCATCTTTCATTTTACCAATCACTCTCTTATTCTCAGAGAAATAGTATGGACTATCTTTTGAATAATCACTGTTATCAAACTTGTTTTTATCTTTGAAGAAGCCCTTCTAGCAATCCTTAGTTGTGATTTCATAACATAAACTATCAGTATCTGTAAATAACAACTTAGCTCTGTTTTTGTTTTTGTGTTTAATGTAGTTGTAATGAAAACCATACATCAATTATGTTTTAGAAAAATCTAGAATACACATACCCACTTAAGTTGGCAGTGTTGAGGGTTAATGTTTCTTTGGTCTTGTGCACAGCTACTAAATTTTCATTAAATATTTTGCTGGATACAAAATTTGGCTTACTTGTTAGTTTGAATAGTTTGTCTTTATCAGTTACTAGTCTCACATCCACTCTCTTACAGATATTTTCCATTGTTTTACCAAATACACTATTATTTATCAGTTTGAAAAAGTCTTTCTCAAAACTGTTTTTAGCTTTTGTTCTTTTCTGTGTGTTGTAATCAATATATTGTTTTAACCATGGACTCTGATTAAATTCTAATACTCTATGTACTTTCTTTAGTTTGAATCCAAGATCTAGATACAATTGTAAATTCCTGTAATTCGTTTTATCAGATAATGTTGGTATCAATTTTTTTACTAATCCTGTGCTTTTGTTCTTTTCGGTGTGTTGTAATCAATATATTGTTTTAACCATGGACTCTGATTAAATTCTAATACTCTATGTACTTTCTTTAGTTTGAATCCAAGATCTAGATACAATTGTAAATTCCTGTAGTGATGTATGTAATTCGTTTTATCAGATAATGTTGGTATCAATTTTTTTACTAATCCTGTGCTTATATTATATTTCTTCTGTATTTTTTTTTTACAATAATCAGATAACATATCTTGTCTTACTTTTATTTTCTGCAGCACATGGATAATTGTTATGAAGATTATGTAATTCTTTAGGATATTGGAGATCAACCTCTAGTGTCAACCCTTTTTTACTTTCTTTTGTATAAGCTCCTAAATTCATTTTATCTATCTTCTTTTGACTCATCCATTTGAATCCTCCATTTGGTAGGTATTGACTCATTGCCCAACCATACAGATTATTAGCTTCCAAATACATGATATACTTTGAAGGCGCCTTGTCATAGTATTCTTTCATGTACTTGTTATTTGCTTTACCATATCTATTAGCAATATATGATATTCCACCTCTAAGTCCTTTTTCTATGAACTGTAACATGTTTATATTAGTCATTAGTTCTAATTTTATATCAGTCATTTTCAACATTGCATCCCAACTTAATCCAGGACTTGTAAAGTAATGACATGGATCTAATTTATAGTATTGTAGACATGTTTTTCTAAAGTTTTCAAACACATCAGCAAGTA
The DNA here is from genome assembly GCA_948470475.1 of Galaxea fascicularis. Lineage (NCBI taxonomy): Eukaryota > Metazoa > Cnidaria > Anthozoa > Scleractinia > Euphylliidae > Galaxea > Galaxea fascicularis. Next base: position 22,251,951 of record OX419339.1, read on the forward strand.
GTAATACATCTGTCTTCAGATATATATCATGGTACTCACCCATGTTTTTCATACTTTTTCAGCACACTTATAGTCTTCATCTGATATATGCTCATTATTTAATATACTATAGAATTCTTCTCTTGTTGGTAATTGTGCATCATTAAATTTTTCCCATTTATCCACATAATCATATGGATATACACCTTTTTGTTTCATCAGTGTTAATTTTCATCTTTGAATACCTCACTTGTATATTTAAATTGATCATCTGGTAAGTTACTGGAGAGCTTGTCTAGTGATTGACTCATGAATTGGAAACTATCAAGGAATACAAGATGTTTTCCAAGCATGAAAGCCATATATTTTTCCATGTTATTTGGGATGGAATTTATGGTCATTTCATGTTCTTTTCCTTTCTTATCAACATATTTGTGTTTTTTAGCTATTTTGCCGATCTCTTGCATTATTTAAATGGCTATCATAACCTCTCAGATTATGGAATATCACAGAATTTTAATGTTTTCAGGGTTTGTTCTCAATTCTAAGTTACATTCTTGGTCAGCACTGCCTCTATATTTTCCTGTGATGTGACAATAATCTCTGACTCTAGTATCTTTTTTAGTATATTGTTTTTCAGAAATATGACATTAACAGCTGCTTGGAATTCTTTTTCCTCAGCTTTTGTCATCTTCAAAGGTTTATTAAAATGTTGTTTTATTATAATTATTTTTTATGGCTATTAACTTCCTCAATCATTTTTTTCATGAATTTTGTTACGAGTTCGATTGTGTTGTGACGAGTGAGAAGTGGGTTGTTTGTAGACTAAACAGAACGCAGGGTTGTCGGAACAGCAACAAGGTTATTTATTCCAAACGAAAGTAGTAAACTTCACACAAGGCTTCACAATAAGCTCACACTAGGCTTATAAAATTACTCTCGACCTCCGTCAAGCTTTAATACTCACGGCCTCCGCCAACTGTATACGACCTCTGTCAACTTCAATAAACACGGCCTCCGCCAAATGTACACGACCTCTGTCGCTCTCCTCAATGAACACTAAGACACTCTTCTCTTCACTTTCTTCAACAAACACTCTGCTTCTCTAAAAAAAATCTAAAGCTACACCGATGGGCTTATATACTTTACAACAAAACATTCTAGAACTTTCCAACTCAGCTAAATAAAGTAACATTACAATGAAAAACTATTTACAGCTACTACGCAAACGGCTTAAAAATAGAATTACGGAATCACGATGATTCAGCACTAATTAAATATGCAGAAGATTCTAGACACTTCCAGACAGTAACGCGAGTCACGCAATGATTTTTCGTAACATAACCCCCTCTTGAGAAGAAATTTCCTAAATTTCTACTTACAATGAAAAATTACTTAAATGGTACCAAGAGAAGGTAGTCCAATGTCTCGTAAGTTATTCCTCAATTCTGCTCAGATAATCTGCTCCCACGTTCTCGGATCCCTTGATAGCCTCCACTCTAAAGTTATAACTCTGAAGAAACATAGCCCAACGCATTAGGCGTCCATTAGCAAACTTCGCACTGTTCATGTACTTCAGTGGCTCGTGATCTGTTTGTAGCACAAAGGAAACTCCATACAAATAAAGATGAAACCTCTTGAATCCCCACACAATGGCTAAACACTCTTTCTCAATGGTTGAATAATTACGCTCTGCACTTGACAATTTCTTACTTCCATAACAAACGGGGAATAACTTGCCATCATGCTCCTGCATTAATACAGCGCCAATACCACTGTCGGAGGCGTCAGTCTGCAGAAAGTAGGTTTTCCGTGGATCTGGCAGTCGAAGGACTGGTTCCTTTGTTAAGAGAGCTTTGATGCTCTGATAGGCTTTCTCTTGTGCCTCTCCCCATTCAACTTTGTTCGGCTGGCCTTTACGCGTGAGATCTGACAGCGGGGCTGCTATTGCTGCGAAGTTAGGGATAAAATCGCGATAATATCCAGCCAGACCCATGAATGATCTTATCTGCTTCTTGGTAGTTGGTCTTGGAGCATCTCTAATCTTCGTCACGTTGTCTTCGTGAAGACCAATTAATCCTTCCTCCAAACGATGACCAAGAAAGTCAACAGTGTTAACTCCAAAGAGGCATTTAGTCGGCCTTATGGTCATTCCAGCTTCTAATAATCTTCTAAACAACTCTCGAAGCGCCTTAATGTGTTCTTCCCACGTACGGGTGTGAACCAAGATGTCATCCCAGTAAAATTCAACGTTATCGACGGCATGTAATAACTTCTTCATGGCTCTCTTCAAGGTCGCTGCGGAGTTAATCATACCAAACGGCATCTTCAGAAATTCATACGACCCGTCAGGCGTCACAAAAGCAGTCTTCGGTATGTCCTCCTCAGGTATAGAAATTTGCCAGTAACCCTTGCTCAAATCAATTCTTGTGAAATACTTGTCACCACTCAATTTCTGGAACAAATGCTCGGCAGTCGGCATAGGTTCAGGGTCAAACACAGTTAACTTGTTTAACTTCCGGTAGTCCACGCATACACGATTTGTGTTGTCTTTCTTCTTAACAATCACGACAGGCGAAGCGTAAGGTGAACTTGATTCTCTTATGACTCCCATCTTCATCATGTCTGTAATATCCTTCTTCAGCGATTCTCTCAGGCTATACGGTACTGGATAAGGTCTTGATCTAACTGGCTGATCGGATGTAAGTTTGATATGATGCTGAGCCAAACTTGTTGTGCCAGGAGCTTCTGTGAACAAACTTTGGAACTGCGTCGCTAAGCTCATAAACTCTGCTCTTTGTTCATGAGAAAGGTTATCTCCGATGACCACATCCTTGACTGACTCTTTAGCGACATATCCACCAATCTCCAGAAAATCAACATCTTCTACGGGATCCACTATTTCTAATTCACTTTTAACGTCATCGTTCTTACGATTAGTAATGTTCTCTTCAACAGCCACTGCTCCTACGGGTGCTGAATCCTCTCGTTCAAAATACTTCTTCAGTAAATTGGCATGGTAAACTTTCTCCTTTCCTTTAACACGCACTTTATAGTCATTAAGACCCACTACAGCACTAACCTCAAATGGACCTTTCCACTGCATTAGAAGTTTGTTATGGTCAGTCGGCAGCAGCACTAACACTTTATCTCCTGGTACAAACTTCCTGACTTTAGTCTTGCGGTCGTAGTAATGCTTGCCTTTGACTTGGGCTTTCTGAAGCTCGGTGTGCGCAAGCTTGAGGGTATCTTCTAGCTTCTCGCGTAGCTCAAACACATACTGGTAGCTGTTCTTCACTTCAGGTTCCTCTAGCTCTTTCGTCCACAGCTCTTTAAGGATAAACATCGGCCCTCTAACGGCTCTTCCATACAACAACTCAAACGGTGAAAAACCAGTAGACTCTTGAGGAACTTCACGATATGCAAACAATAACGGGTTAATATAACGGTGCCACTGTCTCGGCTGCTCGCTACACAATCTCTTCAGCATACTCTTCATAGTTCCATTGAACTTTTCCGTGAGGCCATTACACATAGGGTGATAAGGTGTCGTAGTGAGCTGTTTAATACTCAACAGCCGCGTCACTTCTTCCATGCACTCCGATACAAACTGCGTACCGAGGTCACTCAAAATTTCTTCAGGAACTCCTGGATACAGGACTTAACTTCTTCTGCTGAAGGTTTAACTTCTGGTGGCTGAACTAGGCAACTAGCACTTACTTGACCACGTTGCACAGGGTTACCATCCCTACTTTGTCCTCCTAGCCTTCTCCCACTTGAGCGACAATTTCTAGCTTCATGACCCTGCTTGCCACACAGAAAACATCTTTTTGTCACGGTTGGGCAGTTGATAGCTCTATGACCGCGAGCGTTACACTTAAAGCACTGGAGGGGTGTTGTATTAAACTGTGTGTTCTTGGGTTCGTCCCTTTCAAACTGTGCTGCCGGCTTCCTGCTCACTGGGCTGAATAAATGCTTGCCATGAGCCTCTAAGTACTGGTCAGCGATTTTTGCAATCTTCGCTAGGGTTTCAGGTGCCCTTTCTCGTAGGTGAATGGCCAGATCTTTAGGGCAGGAATCAATAAACTGTTCTTTCACGATTAAATCCTTTAGGCCCTCAAAGGTTTGCTCAGTATCTGAAAGCTCTAGCCACCGTAACAGGTATCTGTCTAGTCGCACAATAAACTGCTCCGGACTTTCATCAACTTCCGGTTTAGATGCTCTGAATTTGCGACGATAGCGGTCTTCTGTGAGGTCATATCTCTTCATCAACGCGATCTTCACTCTATCGTAGTCTTTAGCTGCTGCTTCAGATAGACGTGAATACACTTCAAGTGCACGTCCAGACAACAGAGCACTGAGCTTCGATGCCCATCCATCTTTTTTCCACTTAGCTGTCTCAGCAAATCTCTCGAACCTCTGTAGGTATGCATCTAAATCATCTTTACCATCCACAAACGCTGGAAGTTTGGGAGCTTTAGCTCGTTCCTCTCTATCACGTGGACGATCGTCAAGATTCCCTAACCGCGCAAGTTCTAATTCGTGCTCCCTTTTAGCAGCCTCGGCGGCCTCTTTCTGTTTCAGGATATCAGCTTCCATTTCCAATTTCCTCAGTTCTCGCTCTTGGCGTCTTGTTTCTCTCTCTTCATCATCTCTTCGGCGTCGTTCCTCTCTCTCTTCATCTTGCCGCCTTCTTTCATCATCTTCGCGCCTCCTTTGTTCTTCTAGCCTCCTAGATTTCTCTTGTTTTTCTTCATCTTCGCGCCTTCTTTCCTCGTCCAGCTTTTGTTGTTCACGCACAAATTCAAGCAGCTTTTCTCCCTCCAGGCCAAACTCTTTACCAAGTTGAATAAATTTCTCCATCTCACAGCGTTAAAATTCCAATACTCTTCCACTCGTATCACTTGCTTTCACAGCACAGCTACTTTCTTCGAAGTTGTGATCCTTTCCTGGTTAACGGTAGACAACAAACAGTTCCTTGAATTCCACTCTTTAACTCACTCAGCTCACTTCACGGACAGGCCCCCAATGTTACGAGTTCGATTGTGTTGTGACGAGTGAGAAGTGGGTTGTTTGTAGACTAAACAGAACGCAGGGTTGTCGGAACAGCAACAAGGTTATTTATTCCAAACGAAAGTAGTAAACTTCACACAAGGCTTCACAATAAGCTCACACTAGGCTTATAAAATTACTCTCGACCTCCGTCAAACTTTAATACTCACGGCCTCCGCCAACTGTATACGACCTCTGTCAACTTCAATAAACACGGCCTCCGCCAAATGTACACGACCTCTGTCGCTCTCCGCAATGAACACTAAGACACTCTTCTCTTCACTTTCTTCAACAAACACTCTGCTTCTCTAAAAAAAATCTAAAGCTACACCGATGGGCTTATATACTTTACAACAAAACATTCTAGAACTTTCCAACTCAGCTAAATAAAGTAACATTACAATGAAAAACTATTTACAGCTACTACGCAAACGGCTTAAAAATAGAATTACGGAATCACGATGATTCAGCACTAATTAAATATGCAGAAGATTCTAGACACTTCCAGACAGTAACGCGAGTCACGCAATGATTTTTCGTAACAAATTTATAGACAGAATCTTGTCCACAGTATATTTGTACCTCTTTTTAGCACTTATCATAACAACATACTAGTTTATACCCATAAGAGCCTGATGTATGTCTTTGATATGCTTCAGTATAGGATTTATCATTATTTGGTGTACACCCTTGCACTTTTTCTATTATTCTTTCAAAATCTGCATATATCACAAAAGGGACCTTCAACTTCCTGTGATAGTTATGAAATTCAACTTTGGATCCCTTTTCAGGCATTATTTTTTATAGCTTGTTCACCATTAATTTTTATAAAGTTTTCTTTGTGTTTATTCAATATTTCCTCACTAATGAAGCATTTAATTGCAGGCAATGCATACAGAAGTATTTTCTTTCTTTGTGTTTTGTTTGATTATACATGAATTTATTTAAGTCTTTGATTAATACATAAATTGCTTGTTTTCATTTTCTGTGATCAATAACAGATTCATAACATCTTCAAACTTTTCTTTTGACACATAAACACATTAAAAATCTTTGAGTTGACCAACTGATAAGTCAGATAATAACTCATTAATTATTTCTTGTTTATTCATTATATTTATATTAGATATTTTTTATTAGTGTGTTTGGTTGCCAAGATTTGCAAGACCTGAAGACTGTCCATCTTAATATTATAACGTGACATCTCCTTATAATAAATACTTTTTTAAAAGTGATTCTTTTAATCCATATTCCAACATTTTTTTAAATCTGAGTGAAAAAAAAAAGTTTTTGTTTGTAATTTGGTTCCTCGTTGAATAATAATTCTTTTTTGGTTATAAACATTTGATCTTTTATTATCTTTAAAAATTTTAATATTTCCAGACTTTTCTGAGGTACATAATTATCGATAAATGTCTCCTCACTTAGTTCTTTAACTATTTTTTCCACATAATTTTTAACATATGTTTCAGCAGTTAATAAATCAGAAAAAAAGTCATAATTAAGGGCTATAAGATTTAAAAAATAGTCTTTACTTGTTCTTGAAACAAGAAATGGTTTTATTTTATTGAGAACCATTTTTCTCAAATCTTTGAGACATTTTTTTCACATGATTTAATAAAGCCAATTAGATAAATTTGCTGATATCATCCAACCCTTGTCCTATTTGAGTCATATATTGTTTGTTGTATTATTCTTGTTCAAAAATAATATAAACAGTATTTGAAACAAATATATGGTATTATTTCCAACATTTGAAAGCAAACAATGACATCAAACAGCTGATTTAAACCAATTCTGGTTCCTCCTGTGTTACATTGAGGAAATGTGATTTTCGAAAATATTTCAAGTTCAAGTTCAAGTTCATGTTCAAGTTTATTAAAATTAATCAACATGAGACACAACAGCGCTAACCCGCAAATAGCTAAAGCTAATCTAGGCGGGTAGCGAGAAGGACTGTTTTAAGAGTAAATGTAATTATAAGTATGAGATAAGTAAAAAGATATAATGATTACGATATGCACTTTGAATAAAAAATAGATCAATAGATAAAATAGAAATTGCAGTTAGATAAAGCTAGTTTGAGCATCTATTTTAAGAAAAAGAAAAGATAGCTATATAAACGATACAGAGATGAACTGAAATTATAACAATACAGCTTACAAAATTAAAAACCTATTTTACATTGCATGTCATGTTACTTAATTTACTAACTAAAGTAGGTGTGTCAACATAAGTATCCTCCGCTTCCAAAATATGTCAAACGAGCTGATGTAAAGAGGCCTTAAATTTATGTTTAGGGAGTACTCGGATACTTTGAGGGATACTGTTCCAAATCCTTGCACCGGATCTAGAAAATGAGTGTTTTAGCTGATTTGTTCTGGAATATTTAATGTTAAGACTACCAGCCTCTGAAAATCTAGTATTATAATTATGCACTTGTGTTGGATGAAGAAATAGGTTAGAAATGTTTGCCGGCAAAATATTGTTAGAAACGTCATGCATAATAGTGCAAACTGACTTGCAATATTGAAAATTCAGTGGCAGGATATTATGTTGGATGAATAGCGGGATTGCATGAGATCTGTATGGAGCGAAATGAATTAAACGAAGAGCACGCTTTTGCAAAATTAGCAATTTTTCCCAATTTGTTTGAGCAGCTTGACCCCATACAGCAATGCCATAAGTTATGTAAGGCTGAATCAGAGACCGATATATGCTTAATAACGTATCAGTGGGAACAAAGTGTCTCAGTCTCGAAAGAATTCCAAGAGATTTGCTGATCTTTGAGGAGATAAATAATATATGTTGCTTCCAAGTGAGGTTTGAATCGATGAGAATACCAAGGTATTTAACATAGTCCTTCCTCTCTAGGGGAATTAAGGAATTTTTAGCGTGATCGAAACGTTTTATAGATACGTCGAAGTCCAATCGTTTCTCATATGGCCGGAAAATTACAAAATTTGATTTCTTGGTGTTAAGAGATAATTTATTTGCCGTAAGCCAATTACATACACTAGCAAGTTCCTTATTGACCATAGCTTCTAACGAGCGCAGATTCTTATCAGCATAGAGAAGGTTCGTATCATCGGCAAAGAGAAAGGAATTCAATTGATTAGACGAATAAGAAATATCATTGATGTATAACAAGAACAACAGAGGACCAAACACAGAACCTTGTGGAACACCACAGGAACTAACCTCAGTTTTAGAAATATATGGGCCGACTTGTGTTGTTTGGTGTCTATTTTTAAGGCATGAGCAAAACCAGCTCTTAACTATACCTCTTATGCCATAGTGTTCCAATTTGTACAATAAAATATCATGGTCCACGGTATCAAACGCTTTTTTAAGATCTATAAATATTCCGCATGAGTATAATCTTTTATCAAAATTAAGTTGTATTTTATTAACAATATCAATAAGGGCGTGTTCTGTAGAACAGTTCTCTCTGAAGCCGTATTGAGATTTAGAAAGTGTGTCATATTTTCGGCTACAAGAGCATTTCCAATAAATTAAATCAACATCACTCATATATTCATCAGTTTCTTGTCTAATTTCTTCAAAATTATTGGATAAAACAAATCTGTGTCCGAAAGACTCTAACAGTTTTTTTACTCCAGCTTGTTTAAAGGATAATTTGATATTTTTAATTTTAGTACTTTTGATTTCAATAAAAAGACTATAGCTTTTATCAGAAATAATACAAATATCAGGAACACCAGGGTAATACAAACATTTACAAGTGGTGGAACAGAGAATTAACTCTGAAGTGTAAATGAAACATATACAAACAACATATATATGTACTAATACAAACGTTTGTTTTTTTTCTATCATAACAATTTTCACCAAGAATTGAAATATACAAACGATTGGAGTGATTATTTTTAATGTAGTTGATAACAGATCGAAGTAATTCAAATTCAGTTTCCATTTATATATAGATTAGATATTTTCCATTCTTTGGAGTGTTTTTCATGTGAATTTAGGGTTTGTTTACTTTTGCATTTCATTTGACAGAATTCACAACGAATGCGAATATTATTCATATATTTAATAACTGTCCGACAAATTTCATCATAATCATTGGATATAACAAATTTGTACCCATTCTTTTGATATTTCACTTTCACTTTCTTTTGTGCTTCAGATATTTGATAATTGTTTGTCAGCGATTTGAATTCAATACATAATCCACGGTAATTGATATAACAATCACTTATAATCAAATCAGGGCTGCCTTTTTGATATCCTTTTCTGTAAGCATCAGCTGCAGTATCTTGTTATTCTCCCATTTGACTCATAAGGAGTGCATCAGGATAAAATCTTTTTATGTATTCAACAACTTTGTAATGCAGCTCTTGTTCATTTCCGATCTTAATCATAAAATTATTGAGATTATCATACAATTTATAGTATCAGTATTTTCTGATAGAAGGAAGAACAATACTGACAACCCATTAAGTAAATTTCTTTGCTGATTCCAGTTTTGATGAAAATACTTATGTTTATGTTTCTGTATACCAAAGGTTTGCTTCCCAATACCTTTACCATGTTTACTCTTACACACCAAATACACTCTTATAACACTAGGAATTCTAATTGCTTTTATATTTTCCCATGTCGAACAAAAATTCGTATATTTTCTATTCGTTTTCGAGGACCTCAGTTTTACAATTCACTTAATCAAGAAATTCAGACGTGTGAGAGTGTTGGTTTGTTTTTGAATTTCTTCTTGCAAATTAGGTTAACGTTGAGCTGCTACTTGTTTCGCTTTACAGTGTGTCTGTCTTTTGTTTGTCGCTGCTTTTTATATATAAATATGCTTCAAATATGATTTCCAGTGCTTTTGTGTAGGCAATACTCAAGGTGATTCTAACTGTTGTAATCTGTATAATTTCATAACTTTTTTTTTCTGCATTCGACATTGCCTATCTATTCTGTTTCATTTTGAGGGAGCTCATAGCTCATAAGCCCATTGGTTTCTTTATGAGCTTCCTCGCCATTTTATTTCAAATTTCATAATTTGTATCTTATATTTTATCTCTTATGAAATGGCAAATAAACTGAACTGAACTGAACTAAAATCCTGGTTCAGAGATAGAATACCCCGAATGCGTGTACCTAAGTGCCAACCGTTTTCCCACGACATGGGAAAACGGAATTCGAACTTCCATTTTCATTTTCCGTTTTCCTATGACACGAGAAAACGGAATTCGAACTTCCATTTCGTTTCCCTGCTACATTGAAAACGGAATTCAAACTACTATTTTTCCACAACTTTGGAAAACGAAATTTAAATTGTCATTTCCGTTTTTCGTCTTTCGTTTTCATAAGTCGTTGAAATACGGAATTTGGGCTTCGATCTTCCTTTTTCGTTTCCATGATTGTCATTTCAGTATCTCACCTAAACCTGAAGAGAGCCTGCTCTCCCTGTCGCTAACAAAAGGTCTCGAAACACGGATGGTGATTCGGCAGGAATAACAAACAAGATGGATGCCTTAGAAAATATCCTCGATGAAGTCTTTGTCCGCCATTTTCTTCTTGAAGAAAATAATAACTATGAAGACCTTGTGGAGGTAATAAATAACCGTTACTGAAATCTAAACGGCTGCAGTCGACATAGCAATACAAGGTGTAGACTTGCCACAAGTCGACCTCTCGAGAAGCCGAGAGGAGCGAGCTTTATAGACCGCGAAGCGGCTGAGCAAGCAACGAAGTAAAATAGCGCCTTATTAAATAGGACGAAGGACTTTTTCAAAAATCTATACAGGGTGTCATATCGGAGCCCGAACACTGTTGTTTTGTTGTTCAAAATCTGTGAGTGGTGTACATGAAATGAATCGTATGAATTGCGGAAAGGAAATCAAAAGAGGACTGATCCTCGCAGTTGTGAATGCAATTATATGCAATTGTGCAAAGATGCCTTTAAAAAAAGTCCTGAATGAAGTCCTGGTTGCAATAGCATCGGTTTTTCCAGTAGGCATTTGGTATATTTCAAGTATTTCTCCTGTATTGTGATCATCTTTGAGCTGTTCTTCTAATGGATTATATGGACCGGTATACCGATGACCCGGTAATGAAAAGCCTCTTTTTGGTTTTGGAAATTTACCGATTAATTGCTTTATGCAAATCAACACCTGAACCATCAAGGTCTATTCAACCCTCCAAGTTAACTTTTTTCCTTAGTGGCCATTTGGCCACTGAATGTTTATTTTTGGTCGCCAGTAAAAAATTTTAGTCGCCAAAATATACAAATTAATTAGTTAATTAATTTATAATTAAGTAATAAATATATATAAAATATAATAACTAATTAAAGTGCTATCCCTGAGCCACTTTTAATACATCTTTTACAACTAAATGATAATGGTTTCTAAATGTCAACACGGACGTCCTCAGACACAGACAGTAATACACTGGTAGTAGAGACAATAACAGTTTCTTCACACAAACATACTAAGATAAGGCTGGCTGTGAAATCTACGCGCCAAAAAGCGTGAGTATGTGCAAATTTACCGCCATTTTTTCCCGCGAGAAAATTTGATCGACAAAAAGAAAATGAAACAAAACAAACGAAAACCATCACTTCACAAAACACAGAAATAAGCAAAACATAAATGTAGATGGCACAGATTATACCATACAGACTGCAGCAACTAGATGATGGAAAGTGTTGGCCAACGTATATCAAAATCATCACTGGCGGCATTACTTTCTTGATGAAAACTTAAAGCAAACTTTTATTTTTACTCAAATGTTGAAGGAGTTCTCTGCTTGAATGACGGAAATTGAAA
>OX419339.1:22271281-22278781 GCA_948470475.1 Galaxea fascicularis
TACTTACCAGCAGAGGGCCAGGAAAAACGGTTAATCCAAGTTAAAATAAATAAACAGGAATGGAATCAACAGTAAACAGAAGAATTGTAAAGTGACAGGTTTGTTGTGACTCTGCTGATACCTTTACCTGTACCTTTGGAGTGAATGAGTGAGTGATCGTGTGAGTGAATTAACCTACAATCAGGCGTTTTTTTGTTTTCGGCGAATGGGAAACGAAAAAAATAAACGCCTGATACATTTACTTAACGAGTCGTCTGCCGCCCCTCGGATCCCTACCTGTCAACACCGATGTTATGATGCGTCGTGCTATAATCATTGTCGGCCAATGAGAATTTACCGGATGTTCACTCGGCTTGACGAAAGGAGCGAAGGCGCTTCCATGGCAAGTTGTGGAGATGTCGTTAGTGAAGACATCGTAAATTAACCCTTTGACTCCTGCGTGTTTTGCGTGTATTTGCATAAATAGAGTTTAGTCAAGATCAATCTCGTCCCCAGAGCCCGCTTTAATTTTGGTCAGCACCAACACGACCTCTGGCCTTCCTCTGGCCACTCGAAACCCCCGAAACTTTTCGGGCCTTTTTCGGGTGCCATAATTTCCTTCGTATTGTGAAAACGAAGACGTTTCCAGGCATGAAATTTTGCAATAAATTTGGTTGGTGCTCCACCCTAAAAATACATTAAAAAAAATACGAAACCATTTTCTTTCTTTAAGTCCTAAATGTAAGATAATTCTGTCTTTTGCTGGCTCGTGGCTTCGTTTCGTTCGTTTCGCTTGTTTCGGTGGTTTCGGTAGTTTCGTTTCGGTCGTTTCGTTTCGTTGTTTCGGGTTTTAGTACATGCCACACGTAACCAATCAGAACGGCCAATCAGAACAGGGCCTGAAGACTCTTGTTGAAACAACCAATTAGACAAAAGTCCAGATTCTGGACTAGGCGTTCTTCCTGTCCCACGCCATACAAAGAACAAGGGGATGACGCCTGATGGCAGGTTAATATATATATTTAGGCAAGCCTAAAAGCGGAGCTCCACAGTTCTTTCCTTATTGTATGGCATTTACTGATAAAAATAAATCAGTGCCAGGACTCGAGCCAGGACTCTAGTAAGGACTTCTGTATTGTAATTATAGTTTGTTTTTTTTTACTGTTTTGCTGCAGAGCCACAGCCACCATTCAAACATGTGCTGACGTACATTTTCGATTTATGATCGGCCTTTGCCACGTTGGATCAAGGGACTACATGACTATGAGCATAAACGATTTTGCTTCATCACAATCCAAGTGTCTCACTTTTAAATCCAACATCACAACCGGTTATGTGCTTTAGCTAAGTCACAATTTTCGAACATGTATCGTTGACATTTTAACCTCAACAAACCGAAACATTCCACAACAAAACAAACTGATAAAACCTCAAAGTGGGTACTCTTCGACACCACCCAAAAAAGAAAAACAGTACTTTGTTCGCCTTGTTTTTACTATTTTATGGCGTCATTTTTGTGATCTACAAGAGTAGAGACGATAAAAAACTGTTGTCGGTGTTCTCCTAGTTTACAATAGTTCCGAAAAACATTAAGCGAAAATGAAAAGTGACTGCGGCACGATAGACCATGAATCAACTCAGGTGATCAACTGCAAATGGTTAAGAATAGTTTTATTCTTGACTTCGATCAATTACAAATATTGCAAACTACAAACCTTGACTACAAGTCGTGGGCGGTATTATTTTTTACATTAGTGTTAATCAGAACATCTGATTGGCAATGACAACAGACAAACAAATTGGTTTCAGAAAAACATTTGTCAATAAACACTAAATTAAAGACGAAGTTTTTACTACAATTAGCCTTTTAACTCTGCGATTTTTTAACTAACAACGAGAATTGCTGTGAGGGACAACATATTGCTGGCATTTCGAATGCTTTGGCAAGGAGTTATCGCTCTTTGCGAGAGTTTTCCAAATGTCAATCCGGCTCTTGTTCCTAACAAAGCGGAGCCGAGGATATAAACCGTTCGAACTTCGCTTGGCTTTTCCTCAACCAATTTTGTGCCCAAAATGAGCGACAGCAGGGAATACGAAGAGTTTTAGCATCCAAAATGAAATATTGGATAGAAAACATTTGGAAAAAGCACTCGTGAGCATTTTGTAGTCCAAACCAATTTGTGATAAAAGCGTGAAAACAACAAAACCTAAGAAAACAAAAAAACAATACAAATCTTTCTTCGGCGTTTCTCGTAGAAATTGGAAAAATAAGACAGGTAACAAACATAACTCGTGAGGTACCTAGGCAAATCGCTAGTCCGAGTATTCTCGACATAAGTGTCAATATGAGACAAAACAGGAATACTAACCTGCGGATGCGGACAGTTAAGGTCAGTCAATAATCACTCCGAACGCAGAGCTGACATAATAGCCGTCATTTCACACAAAATCATTGTTTTGCTAAGAATTGCCGCGAGGGACAACATATTGCTGGCATTTCCAATGCTGCAGCAGTTAAAACTCGCGTTTACTTTTGGGATAGAGTTGTTGTTCTTTGCGAGAGTTTTCCAGATGGCAAACTTACCAAGCGGGGCCGAGGTTATAAACCGTCCGGACTTCGCTTGGCTTTTCTTCAACAAATTTTGTGCCCTAAAATGAGCGACAGCTGGAAAAAACGAAACGTTTTAGGATCCAAGATGAAATGTTGGATAGAAAACATTTGGAAAAAACAAGAGTCCAAACCAATTTGAGATGAAAGCGTGAAAACAACAAAACGTAAGAAAACAAAAACCGATGCGAATGTCTGTTCGACGTTTCTCTTAGAAATCGGAAAAAAATCGGAAAAAATAAGCTTCTGCAGACAAAAACGAGGAAAAGCTGAAACTCCCTGACACTTGGTAATGTTTTTACAGCTTGACGAGAGATGGTCTCTTTTTCGCTGTTCCTCACTATAATTTCGTCTCTTTTCTCGAGCTTTTTGTTGTTCTTTCTCCCGTTGCTCGTCAGTACGATTCAGCCTGTTTACTCGAGTCCTTTCTTGTTCTTTCTCCCGTTGCTTGACAGTACAATTCAGCCGGTTTGCTTGTGCTCTTTCTCCCGCTGTTTGTCACTGATACTCTGCCTGTTTACTCCTACCCTTTCTTGTTCTTTCTCCCGTTGTTTGTCACTGATACTCCGCCAACGAATAGACAACACTGACTTTGTTTTAAAACTGTCTTCAAAATTTGGCCATGCAATATCCCGCCACAAAAACGCAGATTGAGAACTGCGTGTATGGGCAAATGATCTGTCCAAAAACAGTCCATATGGAAGCGCGCTTATATGCGAGCTTGCACACGAAAGGGTCAACTGGAGTATCACATTTGGCTTTGGCTTATATCGAGGGGGTGGACGGTGGTACGTACGTACGTACGGACGTACGGTGACGTCATGACCAAATTTTCTCGGATCGATGGGTTACCATATTTTCTTATAAATGGTGCTACGCACGCGCACGCCTTCGGTGCGCGCGGAGCTCCGCTATGAGTGAATTTGCCCACACCACAACCTGCTATACCTCATGGCATGACTACGTCATCCATGAGCTAAAAACGATAAAGACGACAGACGCATTTAAAGTCAGACGACTTTAACGTCTTCTCTTAAGTGCGTCGTTGAGACGCACTTAACAGACGACTTTAACGTCTCAGACGTTAAATGCGTCTAGTATAAAAACGGGACGCCCTAACTGGGACGCATTTAGCACTGAGTCCTTTGTTCACTGATCATCTGCACTTCGTTGCTTCGTTGCTCTCTTGGTCGCCACGATAAACAAGACAAGTGCCGAAGCTAAATCTAGTTCTTTGTCCATCGCCAGAAAATGCTGATTCCCAGACTGATTTTTCTTACAAAAATATTTGCATCTGTCCTTCTTGGCGACGTCGATAATTTCAGAAGCTGCAAATCCGCCAAGTTTATCTGATCATATATTCGTGTGTTAACGTTTATTTGGCGTCCAGTTTGCTCGTGTCCAGTGTCTTCCGAGAATAGAGCCTAGTCTATTTTTAGAAAAATCGTGTTTTTGTGCGTTTGGCCGTCTAATTTTATTCTTCCCGTTTTTACGCAAGCCCATAAGGGATACCCCTTTTCAAGTAATTTAGCTACATATTACAAAAAAAGTCACTCATCTCACAAAACGGAATCCACGGCAAACAAAATAAAGTGTTGTACTGAAAACAAAATACATCAGCCTACTGCAAACAAAGTAAGACTTAAATTAGCGTACTGCAAACAAAAACTTCCACACGGCCACCAAACATCGGACACTGACACTGCAGACTACCGCTGATAAATGCGGGCTTCAAACAAAAAATGCTGCACGCTGCAAACAAAAAAAGGCAGTCTCAAGTTTTGCGCGCGCCGCCAGATGCGAAGAACTGGAATCAAGCGATTTTTCGGAATTATCAACATGGCTTCCAGCGAGAGCGATTTGAGCGAAGTTGAGGTTGACAAGGGAGAAGGAGTCGCACATGATGGTTTGCCACCTGGATCGGGAAAAGAGATTATTGAATGTTATTTTAACAGAGGCTATACGTACAGGCATGTAACGCTGATGTTAGGAAAACATCGTCATATATATCTAAATCGGAACGTAAGAAGGCTAAAAGACTACGGGCTAAGAAGAAGGGATGTTGTAACTCAGTGATGATCTTGTTGAACGCGTAAGAGACTTGATTATCAATGGTAATTGAACTGAGTGGAGTGCAATTTGGTCTGAAATCATACACGTGATTTCAAAATCAAACAAGCGCACGGCGCGAGTTCGATTTGAAGTATGATTTCAGACCAAAATTGCACGACACGAAGTTCAGTTAATAATAATAACTAGAAGTAATCAGGGATTAGTGCGTTCGAATGTTGGTCATGGGAATTAAGGATGGTGCAGGGTGTTTCTTTGAAGAGACATACTCGTGGCTATTTTACGCATATGGTTTTGGTCTTTTTCGCGAGTGAGGGAGATGTGAGAACGAGACTGAACTTCAATAGGTCAGTTCCGAACTATCCAAATTGATACTTGGCTCTGAGGCTAAGGGGAATAAAACAAAAGAAGTGAATTATTCGTCCCTGAATCGATCTTAACGCGTGTGTTTTTAGCCTGCAAACAGGCTCTCCATTTGAGTATTCCGAGAGATGGTCGTGTCGACTTGCTCTTAAATGGCACGCGGTCAAAGCTCGGGGATTGGGGCGGGCAAACCCGCCCCAATCCCCTAGCTTTTGACCGCGCGCCATTAAAAAGCAAATATCGGAATAACCCATACGGAGAGCCTGTTTGCAGGCTAGTGTGTTTTTTGCATTACATCGCTCAGTCGTGGATCCAAGGATGAATTGTAATGAATTCGAAACTGGCACATTAAGTAGTGTAACTGGTAGAGTTCTTGGGTTGTCAATGAAATGGAAGGGTTTTCCATAATGGCGAGAAGGTATGAATTTTATGTTTCAGTGACGAGAACAAGTGTTTTAGTCCCTGGTAAAACACTCCCGTCCATATTATAAATGGGAGATATCGACCAAAAAAAAACAAATACATAGTCAATATGAATTATTTTGCAATAATTAACATTTGTTGACAAAAACCTTACTTAATTCAGGTAACAAAGTCAGTGAGATGAACGGGTAAACAGAAGAGTCTCATCGCCTGACCACGGTTTATTCAGTTTGTATTTGTGACCGCAATAGGTCAGAGTACAATGACTCAAATGATCATCAGGTTGTTTTTCAAGTGAAATCTCTGTCACAGATGGCATCTCACAGGGAGACAACACACGCCATATTCGTCTCTTTGTAGCGAGATAGAATAACGCACTTTTTGTATGCGACAGAAGCAGTAAACAAGTTCTTGATCAGGCTTCTTTATATTAGACTTACGAAATTTTCAAAAAACATTGTTTCTTCCAAAAAAGAATTGAGTTTAAACTTACCGAGTTCAGCTTGAGAAGACCTGAGGAGCTGACGCGGACGAACTGCACATAGAAGAAAAAACATGCGCGCGCACCTTGCCCTTGGAGTCTATGACGTATATCCGGTACTTGAACCAACCTAAAAATCGAGATTCTTTCTGCTAAATGCTTGTGCCCAGGCTTCTCGCGTTCACTTTAGGTTCCGTTCTCCTAGCGTCGAACGCAATAATAATAATAATAATAATAATAATAATAATAATAAAATAGGTGCTTATAGGGCACATTTCTAATCTCAATGCGCCTAACAACAGATCAGTCATTAAAAAATAAGACAGGAAATAAATAATTAATTAATATAACAGTAACGTTTTTGAAACAAAAATGTCTTAAGCCTAGTTTTAAATGTTTCTACTGTTTCTGCTCTTTTGATATATTCGGGAATTGAGTTCCATAATTCCGGCGCAGCTGCTGAAAAAGCGCGTCCACCATAGGAATTGGATTACCACTTGATTACACCCATTTTGAAGTCACACTGTTTTTTTGTCAATATTAATCGGTGTTTATTTAATGTTCACTTCAAGAAAACCGGTTTTGGATTTTGATGGGCTTAAAAACGGATGCGATTTAGAGCAGAAAATAATGCAATTTGGGAATAAATTGCACTGTTGAGAGCCAATCAGATTCCAAGAATAACTAGTGATTTCAAAATGGGTGTAACAAATAATGGTAATTGAACTAAGTGGAGTGTAATTTTGTCTGATATAATAGGTGTGATTGAAATCACAGTTTTTTTGTCAATATTAATATTTATTTAATGTTTACTTCAAGAAAACTAGTTTTAAATTTTGATGGGCTTAAAAAAAGGATGTGATTTAGAGCATAAAATGGTGCAATTTGGGAATAAATTTGACTATTGGGTGCCAATCAGATTTCATGAATGATGAGTGATTTCAAAATGAGTGAAGTAAAGCTTGAAATTTCACTGGTCAAAAAACATTCAGCCGAAGCTCACTTTGAGAGTCGGTCATATGTGGCACCAAATTATACAATATCAACAAGGCTACAAATGTAACTACAGGATTTTTATTAGAATCCCAGCAAAAGATTTGAGAACTGAAGATAATTATCCGTGAAAAAAATTCTCAAGAAAAAAGTCTTACCTTATTGTCGTAGTTTGTTTCTTGCTTCCTGTGTGGTTATTTTCACCATCAATCGCGAGTTAAGTGGTTTCATCGTTTAAGATGTTTAAGAGAGGAAAGACTGGAAACAAAGAAACCTCTCTACCACAAACATGGGCCTATCCGGGCCGTACTACAGAAAATACCAATTGTCTGTGACAAAATGGGGGGACAAATTTTGTCGTAACAATTTTTGTCTTGTCCTTGGTATCTGTATAAAGGGTAAAGCCGTGAAATTCCGCTGTCAGCACTCGGAACTTAGAGCTCTGATATTATATTTCGTATGCTGCAAAACATCGATTCGGTGAGATGATGGAGTGGAGACATTTTATTACTTGTTGCATGCTTCTTTCTTTTAAATCTCCCTCAGGTTGCGGAGGCGATAGTGTGGTTACCAGAAGACACGT
>OX419339.1:22283781-22286281 GCA_948470475.1 Galaxea fascicularis
GAGGATATAAACCGTCCGGACTTCGCTTGGCTTTTCTTCAACCAATTCTTTGTCCAAAAAAATGAGCGATAGCAGGGAAAACGAAGAGTTTTAGGCTCCAAAATGAAATATTGGCGCGAAAATATGCATTTGGAAAAAAGACGAGCATTTTTAGTCCAAACAGCATGAAAACAACAAAAGGTAAGAAAACAAAGAACGGTGCCGGCGAATGTCTCTTCGGCATTGGAAAACTAAGACAAGTAACAAACATAACTCGTAGTCACTGAGACAAATCACCATATGTCATATAAAAGACACAACAGGAGTACTAACCTGCGGACAGTTTAAGTCAGTCAACAATCACTCCGAACGCAGAGCTAAAGCAGAAGCCGTCAGTTCACACAAAAGTATACAGGTTCATTTGCTAAGCAGATACAAATCCTTATCGGGCCTTGAAGTTTTTCACCGTCACTTTGTTTTACTTCCCATGTCTACCTAGGAAGCCTCTTCAATTAAGGATTTTTAGCGGCAAAACCGTCCAGTTTAATCCACAGCAAAAGTGAGCAATCGAAGACAGCGCCTGCATGATTAAAACCCTGCCAAACCACACGATCTTTTCTCTCGAAGATCCGTAAACTATAAAATAGCAAAGCCAGTCAATCCAATTTGCTGCTCTTAACATCCAAAGGCTGATTCTCATCGGTTTAAACAAAAAACGAACTGAGAAGTAGTCAAGGTAGGCGACGAATTGTTTACATGATCCTGGCGAAAAATTAAGCCTCGTTTTGGCCTGATTTGAGCCTGCGATCAAATTGAAAACCAGTACCTGGTCAGCGGTCAACTTCACAAAACAGCTGACCTCGACAGCTCATAACTTGAGCCTGCAATATGGTCACGTGATAGTGGACAGCGGATACGTTATTTTGACAGGTGTCAATTGACATTGACATGGATGTCTAATATCAAAGATGTCCGCTGTAAACTAGATGGTCAGCTGGAGTATGGCCGCCATGTTGGATTATTAGCGGAGCTCCAGCGGCCCGAAGGGCCGCAAAGCGGAGCCCCATACCTATAGAAACCCGCCAACTCCCCGTCAACTGCTTTTCTCATGGTAATCTTGGCTAGCGGTATTGCTCGTGGGCGCGACCGACGACGACGTCGCACAATAATTAATAATACCCTAATAATAATAATAATAATAATCCAACATGGCGGCCATACTCCAGCTGACCATCTAGTTTACAGCAGACATCTTTGATATTAGACATCCAAGTCATCCATGTTATGGTCAATTGACACCTGTCAAAACAACGTATCCGCTGACCAGTATCACGTGACCATATTGCGGGCTCAAGTTATGAGCTGTCGAGGTCAGCTATGTTTTTGAAGTTGACCGCTGATCAGGTACTGGTTTTCAATTGGATCGCAGGCTCAAGCCAAGCCAAAACGAGGCTTTTAAAATTTTTCGTCCTGCAAGCAATATTCGCCGCCTACCTTCACTACTTCTCAGTTCTTTGTTTGTTTAAACCGATGAGAATCAGCCTTTGGATGTTAAGAACAGCAAATTGGATTGCCTGGCTTTGCTATTTTATACTTTCCGGATCTTCGAGAGAAAAGATCGTGTGGTTTCGCAGGGTTTTAATCATGGAGGTGCTGTCTTTGATTGATGACTTTTGCTGTGTAATAATGAACTGGACGGTTTTGCCGCTAAAAATCCTTAATTGAAGAAGCTTCCTTGGTGGACACGGGAAGTAACACAAATTGACGGCGAAAAACTTTAAGGCCCGCTAAGGATTTGTATCTGCTTAGTAAATGAATACTTTTGTGTGAAATGACGGCGTCTGATCTAGCTCTGTGTTCGGAGTGATAAATTTGTTGACTGGCAGGTTAGTACTCCTGTTGTGTCTTTTATATGACAAATGGCGACTTGTCTCTGTGACTACGAGTTATGTTTGTCACTTGTCTTAGTGTCCCAATTTCTACGAGGAACGCCAAAGAAACTTTCGCCGGCATCGTTCTTTGTTTACTTACCTTTTGTTGTTTTCATGCTGTTTCGACTAAAAAATTCTCGTCTTTTGTCCAAATGCATATTTTCGATCCAATATTTCATTTTCGATCCTAAAACTCTTCGCTTTCCCTGCTGTCGCTCATTTTTTGGGCAAAGAATTGGTTGAAGAAAAGCCAAGCGAAGTCCGGACGGTTTATATTTTCGGCTTCGCTTTGTTGACATTATTGGAAACTCGCAAAGAGTATTATCGACAAGTCATTGCCAAACGTAAACACGATTTTTAACAGCTGCAGCATTGGAAATGCCAGCGATATGTTGTCCCTCAAAAGCAATTCTCGTTGTTAGTTAAAAAATCGCAGATTTTGAAGGCTTTTGCAGTAAAAACTCCTTTGTTCAATGTTTACGGCTGAAAAATGTTTTTCAGAAATCCTGAGTCAGATGTTATCATTAACAGTAATGTCAAAAATAATACCACCCACGACTTGTAGTCAAGGTTTGTTGTTTGCAATATTT
>OX419339.1:22291281-22293781 GCA_948470475.1 Galaxea fascicularis
AATATAAAATGATAAGAGTAAACGCCATGTGCAGCAGTTGGAAGTAAAGAAAGTGGCAGATTTTGAAGCAAGAAAGCAAGGAAAAGAGAGTTTGATTTACTAAGCCGGAGGGCAAGAAGAAGAGTAGAGGGAAACCAATTCACTGCCAAGAAGTCATTGGCAGGCGTCGGCCATAACAAGTTGACAAAACCCATTTGTCAGTGGAGGCGTAGGAGTCGTGAAGAGCTGAAAGATTAGGAGCCTCGTGTTTGAAAGAAGTGCTGAAAGCCTTTGAAGATAAAACGAAGTAAGTGCGTTAGAGTGGTATTGAACCAGAGAGAAGTACGATTGCGGAGTTGGTCCCTTTTTGGTTTTTTTTGTGGAGTTGGTTTGAGTTCGGTACGGGCGGATTTCAAGAACTTCGAAAAGGAACTGGACAGTGAACTGCTGTAAATAAGTTGTAAATAATTAGTGTTCTTGTTATCTTTTAGGTTTTAAAATTACTCTAGGTAAAGTTATTTAAGAATTAGTTTTACTTTGTATTATTATTAGTATCCTATTTAAAACAAGTTATTTCTAGTGTAATTGTTCAGTGTAATAAATACTTGTAGACTTATGTTTTGTTGTTGCGTGTTTTCTCGGGTTTGTTTATGCCTAGTGTTCTTGTTTTTTAAAGAGTGCCCACCTTTGTGGCGCGGTTTCGTCACAATTTGTAAATGGTACTTTTAATGAATGGGACATAACAGTACTGATGTTCTTTAAAGTTGCATTCATGTGACTTCATTGGAGTGCATAAGCGCTTCAGTTACTTAGAGACGTATTTATGGACATATTTTAACATTAACAGTTTGTTTCTTAATACATGTTACTTTGTAGAGAACATTGTCGGTATCCGAAAATTGAAAAACAAAGTAAGCTCCCTCCTTTGAGTAACCCCCCGACTCCACCCCCTCTTGCCATAAGAAAATGAGATACGCGCCCAGGCGCTGATTCGAGCATTTACAATGAAGCTGAGCATATTTAGGATGGTAACACCATTCCCACTGAAGTGCAGACAAAACTGACAACCCCTTTACATAGCGGAAACAGATATCTGGCTAGCGACGGAGTGTCAATAAAGGAATTGCCAAGTGAATGATCTTTTCATCGTCATCTTTGTGAACAAGCTCACTTGCTTCAGGAACATAAAAAATACTGTTGTAAAAGTTTGGAAACACAACCACGCCCAAAAGAAAGTTGTCCACACTGAAATAAAAAAAAGTCTCCCAAGTCAACATGTTGCAACCATCTAAAGAACGACTGTTTTGAAAAAAGACTACGAAGCAAGAGATATTTTTTTTAGCAAAACAAGTTTTGTTTGACAGATAAGATATTTTTATCACTAATCAGGTCCAGGGTGTCCCGTAACTAATAATAGAGTAAATATTAAAAAACATAAACTTGTTATAAGATCATGTTATTTTACTCATGGTAACCCACATTGTTCACATTCTAGAGGTATTTGGACAGTGGCTCGAAACAATAGCAGATCACGTGGGGAACAAAAGATTGCATACCAAGTTTCCCTAACAACCAGCAAACTTGTAAATGAATTTCTTTATGAGTTCGGGAAAGCTGGGTTGTTATGGAAGTGTAGTTTCCAATGTTGTAATCCAGGTGAACAGCTATTGTTTCTTTTTCTGACGTTGCACATGGGCTGTAAATGAAATTGTTATTTATTTTTTAAATTTGTGTGCTGCTAATGTACAGCCATGGATGATGCACTTCCACCACAAAAGAACAGAAGAATATAAATCCCTGGTTCTGTTGCACCCAGGAGAACCTCAAACCGCCGGTTTTTTTATGCGAAAATTCCTTACTTTCACCCTTCAAAAATCGAAAATGTGACTTTCAAAATCGAAAGATGAAGTAAGAACTTTTACCTAAAACTGGCGACCTGTGGTGGTCCCATGTGTGAAACGTACTGGAGCCCAAATCTCCCAGGACATCCTCGTTTTCGTCACATGCAGCTTGCATCGGCACTCTACATGTGTGGTGTGCAACTAGCCTGGGTCGCTGTCCGCCACAAGGTACGTCCCTAATGGCGGGAGCGCGGTAAGGCGGCTGTATCCGCAGGCTATTGTCTAACTTACTGGAACACAAATCTCCCAGGGCATACGTGCCCTGCGTGTAGCAGGAGTTATCCGCCATTTTTATTTGCAAACATGATGGCACGGGGCGGTGCCGAGGCATTTCTTTTGCAAGCTTCTATAGCAATCGAGTACCACCTCAGTTGTCTTGTTGAGAGTGTATCAAAAATTATTTTTTATATATTGGAGAATTAACAGCCGCATTATATAAGGGGCCGTCCAAATTTTCACTTCTCCCCCTCTTAATGTCAAATGCACGTTTAGGTCAGTATCGACAAACTTTACTGGTGTTAAAACGTAGAGAAAACTGTTGTAAATCGAACGATAGTTTCACCTGTTCTGTTGCAATGTCTGTATCTCTGCTTTTCCAATCCACGTTTTTTCTTCCGACT
>OX419339.1:22301281-22311281 GCA_948470475.1 Galaxea fascicularis
CTGGTCACTTTCTGATTGGTCGACCACTTGAAGCCTTACCCGACCGTCCAGTTACCACAGCCGTACCCATTTTGAAGCGATGGAGACTTTGCCAAGCGCTGACTCAACACTTCTGGAAACGTTGGTCAACTGAGTATCTTAATTCCCTCCAGCGCTTCAACAAGTGGAGACTACCAAGATCAAACCTTCGCATTGGAGACATTGTTCTGATCAAGGACAACCGCACTCCTCCCTGCCAATGGCCGCTTGGTCGGATAATAAGTACCCATCCTGGCCCAGATCAGCTCGTTCGAGTTGTTACCGTCAAGACAAAGTCAGGAACATTTCTCAGACCAATTGTCAAACTGTGCCTACTTTTTTCAAATGATGATGTTCGATGAGTTACAAGTAGTAGCAATTGATGAAGGAACATCGTTCAAGGACATTCTACAATAGTTTTCAAAACGTTTAGGTTAAGAACATTTACGAAGGTTTTTTTTTTGTTTGATACAACTACGGTATCAAGGCCGGCGGAATAGACACGCTTGATTGCTTGCATAAATTAGCATAGCTTACGTCACACTCCTAATATGGGATGTAAAAGTACTAAGCACATGGTTTTGTAAAAGTAAAGATCATCAGGAAATCCTCGTCGTTCCTTGCAGTTGTTTTTCGCCCGAAGCATTCGTATTTCCCAGCGCGTCCAATGTTGTTAACCCTTTAACCCCTAAGGGGTCTCCCTTTGACGAGTGAAATCGTCTGCCGTTAGACAGAGTAAAATCTATAAGTGCCATTTGGCACTCTCAGGAGGGATGCATGTACACAGAACGGAGAGATCGGCTTTCGTGAGCAAAACTGCTAAAAACAATCATCAAAAAGTAAACTACACACATCACAGGTTCCAGATTTGAAAACTGACTTATTACGCTCTAATTCGCTGCGCTTAAACGAACGTAAAATATTTTCTCCTTAAATACTATAGAACTACAACACCAAAGGAATGATGGTTGGATGCTCAGGCAATCCAAACTGACATTTATTAATACATTTGACGAAAAAATATTACAGTTAATGTATCACAACAGCTACAATCCCAAATCAGCAGTTATTTCTAAACGCTTAGATACGTCTTCAAGGACATATATGTCGTTAGCACAGTCCGACTTCCAGCGACCGTGGAACGTTCCGATAAGTTGGTGCTGTTACTTACCACGGAGGTATCCCCTTCTGATCTTAAGCTATGCAGGCTGCAGGCCATAAAACTTGAAATCTAAGCCAGGTTTCTTAAGACAATTCTTGAATATCTCCCTACATCTCGTGTGCGAGAGCTTGTTTCCATACAACTTGTAAGTATTGGACGATTTCAACAATCTTAAAGGTCTAAAGAGTGGCAAATTGCTGTTAAGGTCTACTTCAGCCATCAGAATGTACCTTTCTAAAACGACAACATTTATTAAATAATCTCGTAATATAAACCTTATCCCCTTCCCTGTAAACGTCATTCTTGGCACGAGGAACAAACACACAAATGATCAGACAAAAATTCCAGATTAGAGCAAAATACTACAGTACTAAACTCATCATAACGAAGAAACCCCGCGAAACCTAACGAGCACATACAAGCTAAACGCAAGTCCTTCAGATTAGCTGAAGGACCAGCATACTTATCAATGATTTTCTTAATAATATCGGCAGAGATGGGTTCCTTCTTAGAAACAACTGGTTTAGTACGTTTAGCCGCTTCTAACAAATTATGGCAAATTGCGGCATCCAAAGGATTGCTAATGATGTCAGGAACAAAGGAATGAAACCACTTAGGGCTGCGTGTGTCAACACTGGTGCTGCATGAGACTTGGAACTAACGTATACCTTATAAAGATAAGCAATTACAACTGAAGCCGAATGAGATGGTTTTGAGAAACATTTTAGAATAAAAAGTAGCGATATAAAAACATGACGTTTCGGCGACGACATGTCACCATTATCAAATACAAATTATAACAAGATAGTGAACGTTATATATACAATAGTAAGTGACAAATTACATTAGAATAAACGAGGCGGGAATAAACAAAAGAATGGGTGTCGTCGTCATGGATAAGTCCGATTATGTTCGTCTGCTTTGTGAAGCATCAATCAACTACTCAACCAAGTTTACACCAGTCAGATTAGAGAGACCCCCGACGAGAGGAAGATCTCCAAAGTACTACCACTCATTGTTCGAGAAAGAAAAGCACCTTGAATTGGTTGTCAGAAGATTCCTTCCCAAGGAAATAGCAGATTCCGTCTGCAAGAAAAGCTCAAGCCTAGCCCATCTTTATGGTCTCCCTAAGACCCATAAAGAACGTCTTGCCATGCGACCCATTTTGTCTGCAACAGATACATACAACTACGCTCTGGCGAAGTGGTTGGACGAGAAGTTAAAACCCTTATCTATCAACGAGTACACGATTTCCGACATCTTCCAATTCTCTGAAGTGATCCAACATCTACAAATAGGTGACAATGATTTCCTGGTGTCGTACGATGTCACAGCCCTGTTCACTAACGTTCCGCTCGAAGAAACTATTCAGATTTTAGCAAAGAAAGCATTCAATGGGAACTGGTTTAATAATACACACAATCTTAACGTCTGTGAAGGAGACCTAATCGAACTGCTTACAATTGCAACCAAAGATCAACTTTTCCAGTTTAACGGCGACTTGTACGAACAAATTGACGGCGTTGCGATGGGCTCTCCATTAGGACCACTAAAAAAAAATACTGTGTTTATAGTGGAAGTGCTCTTAGCTATGCAAGCTAGTTTACAGGCACTCCACTTAAATGCAAAGAAACGAATAATTCAAACAAACTTAACATGATAAGAATCCCAACCGGTGGGGATACTTCTAGGCTTCTTGTTTAAAGACTGTTAAAAGAGTTGATCTGTTCGGATTTCTTAGCTGCAAATTGAGGTGCCCGAACATTTTACAGAAAGATATTTCTCCTCAAACTGCCTTTAACCTGCAATACGGCCGACCCAGTCAAACTTTCGTGTTCGTAATCATTTATTACCTCGATAAATTTGTCAAAAGGAGTAGTATAATAGTTGGGGGTGCCAGACCATTTTTCCATAATCCAGCACCAACCCAACTTATAACCAAATTTTGGCAATCTATATATTTTTTTAAATGCGTTTGACCCCTATGCGTGACTTTCTCGGAAAAATCACCAAGCGTGACATTCTCGGAAAAATAGGGAAACCCCCTGTAAAATGAGTCATCGCCTATAGCTATTGTTTGAGATCATGAGACAGTCATATGATTTTTATTAACCAATCAAAAGCTTCGCATTTTCACTTCACAATTGTGAAATTTTTCAGTGAAATTTATTTCATTTGTGAAGTCTAATGTTTGATGTTATAATGTCCGTATGCGTAGCTTGTCACACCATTATCATGAATATACCGCTTGTCATCGAAACAGGCCAATGACACTTTATTAAGTTCATAGCTTCCGAGTTGATGGTTGTTGCTTCGAATGGTTTTCATAGTGTGATACATTTGCTTGTTATTAAATAGTACTTCTTTATAGTCTTCATGTTTGATGTTTTTCTTAATAATATTCTTCTTGATTCCCTTAGCGGTCTTTCCGCATTGTTTATTTTCTTTTATGTATGAATACATCTTAGACCGTAAGCCAACGAATTCAGGAATTGGAATACCCGCCGCTTCATCTTTGAATTTACCAATTACTTTTTTATTTGTCTTATCAAAATACGGCGAGTTCTCGGAGTAATCACTGTTACCAAATCTATTTTTATCCCCCCCAGAAGTCACTATAAACATCTTTTGTTCCGATCTCATAGGTCAAGCAGTCTGTGTCTGTAAATAATAATTTCGCTTCGCTACCGTATTTTTGTTTAATGTAATTGTAGTGAAAGTCATACATCAGTGTTTTACTGAGGTCAAGAATACACATACCCACATATGCCAGCCTGTTAAGGGTAAGTGTTTCTTTAATCTTATGCACAGCAACCAGATTTTCGTTAAAGATTTTACTACTCACATAAGTAGGTTTAGCCGCCATTTTTAATAGTTTCTTTTCATCAGTTACCAATTTGACATCTACTCGCTTTCTGATATTTTCCATCGTTTTGCCGAATACACTGTTGTTCATAAGTTCGAAGAAGTCTTTCTCGAAAGCATTTTTGGCATTAGTTCTTTTCTGAGTATTGAAGTCAATGTATTGCTTTAACCATGCAGACTGATTGAACTCTAATACTCGATGGACTTTCGTTAATTTTAAACCGAGATCAATATACAATTGTAGGTTCCTATAATGAAGCACGTATTTTTCCATATTACTCAATGTTGGAATGAGTTTGTGTATATTTTTCTGCTATTTTTTTACAATAGCCTGATAGCATATCTTCAGTTATGATTATTAATGATGGTAAGGTGTAATATGCCCGTGAGAATGATGATATCTAGTCGCTTGGCAACGGGCGAAGGGACAACTGAAAAGAAATCAGAGTCCCAGGCAGGAATCGAACCTACAACCTCCGTAACACCGGTCGGATGCTCTAACCACTGAGCTACAGGAACCCCTGGTGAGCTAGGTTGTTTATCTAGGTTCTTATACAAAGTGTCCCACTATGGTCTGCGGGCTCGACAATGTAAATGCTATTCAGACATGATAATAATAATAATAATAATAGTTTATTGATATCCCTCTCGCAGCCTAAAAGGCTGAATTACAAGGATGGTCAGTGACAATAGCACAAGACACTACGGTATAAAGACAGTCAGATAAATAATGATATAACTATGATTAAAGCACAAATAACAGAGAAAACATAACAGAGAAAAGGATTACAACTGGTCTTGATACTTAATGGTGCAGAAATCTGCGAAACGCTTTGTCTTGGGGACAAAGCGCACCGGAACACGTTCGCCTGATCGGAGGCAGTACGGCCTGTCAATTGACACGCGAGGAATTAATGGCTTAAGGACAGGAGACGAACGGCAATCACGCTTGATAAAATTTATGCAAGCTTCTTCCCTTCTTTGGGAAAGGGCAGTGATGTCAGATTGAATTAGGGCTTCGTCATAGTGACAGTTCGGCAGAATGATGCGCAATGATGCGCAGGGCCCTTTTTTGTACAGATTCTATAGCGTCATCTAAGTACTTAGGCAGAGCTGCCCACACAGGGCAAGCATATTCTAGTACAGATCGTACAATACTACAGTACACTTGCACTAGCTGCTTGATAGTGAGGCCACTCTTCTTAAGCGCGCGCAGTGCGTACAAACGCTTAGTGCGTACAAACGCTTATGATTATAATGATTATTAATGATGGTAAGGTGTAATATGCCCGTGAGAATGATGATATCTAGTCGCTTGGCAATGGGCGAAGGGACAACCTAGCTCACCAGGGGTTCCTGTAGCTCAGTGGTTAGAGCATCCGACCGGTGTTACGGAGGTTGTAGGTTCGATTCCTGCCTGGGACTCTGATTTCTTTTCAGTTGTCCCTTCGCCCGTTGCCAAGCGACTAGATATCATCATTCTCACGGGCATATTACACCTTACCATCATTAATAATCATTATCATGTCTGAATAGCATTTACATTGTCGAGCCCGCAGACCATAGTGGGACACTTTGTATAAGAACCTAGATAAACAACCTAGCTCACCAGGGGTTCCTGTAGCTCAGTGGTTAGAGCATCCGACCGGTGTTACGGAGGTTGTAGGTTCGATTCCTGCCTGGGACTCTGATTTCTTTTCAGTTGTCCCTTCGCCCGTTGCCAAGCGACTAGATAATATCTTCAGTTACTTTGATCTTTTCTGGTCCTCGTGAGTAGTCATTATGGAGATCATGCAACTCTTTAGGATATTCTAGATCGACTTCAAGCATCAAACCCTTATTACTGTCTTCTTCGTATTTAGCAAGGTTTAGATTATTAATTTGTTTTTCAGTCAACCATTTGAAACCACCTGTTGGCAGATACTGACTCATAGCCCAGCCGTATAGATTGTTAACATCTAAATACATAATATACTTTGAGGGCGCCTTCTCAACATATTTTTTCATTTATTTATTATTTGCTTTACCATGTCGCTTGGCTATATAACTGATTCCACCACGCAAACCCTTCTCAATGAATTGAAACATCTACATCTGTCATAAGCTCTAGTTTAATATTAGTCATTTTTAACATTGCATCCCAACTAAGACCCAGACTTGTGAAGTAATGATATGGATCAAGTTTGTAGTATTCTAAACAAGTTTTCCTGAATTTTTGAAAAACATCAGCTAACAGAAGGATGTCAGATTTAAGATATAAGTCATGGTACTCACCCATATTTTTGAGAGAGAATGTATTCCACACATTTTAAGCACGTTTATAAACTTCATCTGTTATATGCTCATTATTCATAATACTGAAGAAGTCCTCTTTAGGTGGTAGCCTTTCATTGAATCGATCAAAGCTATCCATGAAGTCATATGGATAAACTCCTTTTTGAGACATTAAGTCAAGCTTTTTATCTTTGAATTTTTGAGATGTATATTTTAATTAATCTTTTGGTAGATTACTCACTAGTTTTTCCAGACTTGAGTTCATGAATTGGAAACTGTCAATGAAGGTCAGATGATTACCAAGCATGAAAGCCATATATTTCTCCATGTTATTTGGAATTGCATTGATGTTCATTTGACACTTTTCACCTTTTTTGTTTGTGTATGTATGCTTCTTGACTATTTCACCAATTTCTTGCATTATGAAATGGCTATCATATCCTCGGAGATTATGAAATATTACAGGAATTTTATCAGTTATTTGGAAGTTAAGATTGCAATCTTGATGAGCGGATCCTCTATATTTTCCTGTAATATGACAATGGTCTCTGACTCTTACATCGGTTTAATTATATTTTTTATTACAGATATGACATTCATCAGCTTTTTTGAATTTCTCTTCATCATCTTTTGTCATTTTCAGTGGTTTGTTGAATTCTTTTTTCATAACCTTTTTACAATATTTGACTTCATCTAACATAGCTTCCATAAATTTGTACACGGCTTTTTCACCTCTGTATGTTTGTATTGGTTTTGTGTATTTGTCATCGTAACAACAAATGACTTTATATTCATAACCACAGTCTACATGCTTTTGATATGCTTCTGTATATGATTTATTATCATTGGGTTGACAACCATGTATTTTTTCTGTTATAGCTTCAAAATCTGCATATATTACAAATGGCACTGGTAGTTGTTTGTGGAAATTATTGAATTTCAAGATATTGTCGTTTTTTGTTGGCATCTTTATAACTTGAGTTCCATTTACTTGGATGCAGTTTCCTTTATGATTGGCTAATACTTTTTCATAGCTGAAGCATTGCAAACAATGCATACAGAAATGTTTTCTCTCTTTATGTTTCGTTTGATTGTACATAAATTGATTGATATCTTTTATTAATACGTAATGTTTGTTTTCATTTTCTGTAATCAATAATAGATTCAAACAATCTTCATTCTTTTCTTTTGAAATATAAATGGGGTATGGTTGTTTGTCTTCATAACCGAAAACATTAATGTTAATCTCATTTTGCTTTTCTATTTTGTTATATTGCTTTATGGTGACTGGAAATTCAATTCCCAAATAATTAAGATTTTTAATGAAAGCCTTATCGATTTTTTTTATTCTCTCTGGGTGTTTAGTTTGATGGTTTAAATGTCTAATGTGACACCATCTGAAGCATTCATTGTCCTCATTTTTCATGTTTATCAAACCTTTTGTTTCTTAGTTCTTGCGGCAATTTGATGTATGAAGAACCTTTCATCGGTTTATATTTTACCACTTTGAGATAATGATTATCAACTGATTGAATTGTCCAACCTGATCCCTCAGAAATCCAAACTGAAATTTTGTTTAATATATTTTGTTTGGATACTTCAAGTGATTCAGCAATCTCTGGATTGTTTGTAATAGTCTGAGTCTGACTGTTGAAATAAGCTGCCTTATAAATTGTTTCTCTATCTGATATTTTTGTGAATGTTACTCTCAATGTTTCAACAAATTTTAGTCCTTTCATTGATTTTTAGTGTATTTATAATAGGGTATGTAACAGCTTTTCTTGTGTTTTGTAGTTGAACTAGTGGATGTTTTTTGTTTTTGATGTTGATTTTGTAAGAATTGGTATAACCTTTTAGAGCTTTATCTGTTTTTTCTATTTTAGTCCTTGGTAGTGGTACCGGTTTTTTAGTCCTTGGCATTGGAACTGGTTTATCCCTAAATTCTAATGGTGGAAGAATTATGTTGTTTTCATAATCATGCACCATCTGTTTGACACTCTTTCTGGGAGTTGGAATTGGCTTCCTTAGTGCTGGCACTGGTTTGGAACCAGGCTTCTTTTCATTCTGCCTCAATAACAGATTAATTAGTTGAGATTTTTTCAATTTTTTGAGATCTCTTTTATTCATATTAATAGTTGATATAATATTTATATTTATAATATATATATTATAACTATAAATATTTCTTTATATCAATCTTTATATGCGTTTAAATATGCTTAAAAATTCAAATAATCCATTGAGGATACATTAAATTATACAAAAAATGATTTACAATATATTGATATTTTTCAGATGTTTTTGTTTTAAGGTGACAAAATTTACCAGCTAGTGTATAATTAAGACCCGTTTTGCAAATATTACAATACCATTCTTTATTAAGCATGTATTTTGTTTTATGATTTTTTAGTTCTTCATTATTGAACTTTTTTGGTCTACCTCGACCTCTCTTAATCTTATTAATATTTTCCATTATATATACATATATCTATATATTGTTATTTTTATATGTTTAAGTAATGCGTTTAAATAGCTTCTCCTAAGTATTTCTTTGTTTTTATGTATTTATTACTCTCTTCCATATGTTTTATAACTTCGAAAATTATATCATCATAACAATTGCTCATTAAATACTTACATTTATTTTTCTCATACATCTCTTTCATATGAAGTTGTTTTTCAGATATCTGGTATGAACCTGTTGGACTCTTGAATTCAATGCATAATGAATTATGTTTACTTGTTGGATTCACTATCATAAGATCACATTGTCCTTTCATATATCCTTTTTAAAGGATGATATTCTAATACTTTCAGTTATTTGATTTTCACCTAATCCGGCAATCATTAGAGATTCTTAATATTTGTCTCTTATAAATGATACTACTTTACAATGCAAGTCATATTCACTTTCAATAACTAATTTATTACTATTTATGTTATAATATCCTTTTTTCCTGATTGATGGTAAAACTTTACTTGTAACCCAATGTTTGAATTCTCTTGCTTTTGGCTGTTTGGAAGATAAAATTAGT
Source organism: Galaxea fascicularis (assembly GCA_948470475.1). Lineage (NCBI taxonomy): Eukaryota > Metazoa > Cnidaria > Anthozoa > Scleractinia > Euphylliidae > Galaxea > Galaxea fascicularis. The sequence goes on from OX419339.1 coordinate 22,310,636, forward strand.
GAATAAAAACCTGATTCATTTATGAAGAAAATTTGAAGGTCTTTTCAAGCCTCTCAGCACGACCGGCCATTTTGTCCGGTCTTGAATTTGGCTTTATTTTAAAGTCCATCAATTTTTTATCATCTTTATGTACATTATTTCTGATTGCATTTTGTGTGTCTGTGTATTTCAGTATCAAAGCTATCTCTTTTCCACGAAACCAAATATCATTTTTCTTATCAACATAAGAATTGATTTCAACTTTCAGTTCATCATTTTTATAATTGGTCTTTTGAAGTTCCATTTATATTAACGCTATATATAATAATATTTTTTAATATAATTTTTGCAAACGCGTTTAAATATGTTAGATAATTATTTAATTCATCTCACATATCCTCTAATTCATAGCTTCTCCTTGGTATTTTAAAATATTTAAAACCGTTTAATTTCTCAAAATCATCATATTCAAAGTTTTCATTATTAGCTGTTTTTTCTTTATCAGCACAATCATAATATAGATCATAAAATGTATTATCAAATTGATGATAGTGATCGTTTAATGTTATTCTTATACATTTTTTCAAGTGTTCTTTATTAGAAAGCAAAAAGAAATCATTAAAATTGTTATAATTGTTTTTTTTCATCTAATCTAAATTTGAGATAA
>OX419339.1:22316281-22326281 GCA_948470475.1 Galaxea fascicularis
GAATTCCAGGGATTCCGGAATGAGAATAGCTTCCAAAGAAACGCTTACTTGCATTATTCCAATTATTCTTATTCCGGATTGATCCCAAACGAACGCGCCCATAATTATATAAAAATACAACCAGAAATAGCAAATATTTTTGGTCATATTAATGACAGAAAAAATCGGATAAACCGTTAGTATATATAATATTGTTATATAATAATATTCTTTTATGTATGTCATGTTTTTTCTTTTAAACCTATATTAATTTTTTACCAAAGAAGATGTTAACTCCAAAAATCTGCTGAATTCTTATCTTTGTATGTTAAGTTACCGTGTTTGTCTTTTATTTTAGATGCTCTTTTTCGGTACCTTTCACGTCTTTTTAAATCTTGATGTGTTAAAAAATCGTTGTATCTCTTATCACCAAAATGGATTTTATTACCGTTTTTAAGAGTAATCACATATTTTTTGTTTTTATTGTTAGAGTAGTCGAGATCTTTTGCTCTATATATGACTCTGACTCTCTGTCTCAATAAATTAAAATCTTTACCAGTTACCATCATATAATATATTACTAGACTATTTGTAAGTTCTTAAACGATATCCAACTATTGAAATCATCACTATATCCCTTCCATTTGACTAAAGCTTGTTTCTTTTTGTAATCTTTTCGAATGACTTTATCAATTCTAAATACATCTTGCTTTGCTTTCAGTAATTCAGGTTCATAAAATGATCCTTTTATTTCTTCATTATTCAAATCTTTTATTTCGTATGTGATTGAATTAGTGTATTGGATTTTATCTATTATGAACAATTCTTCTGTCCAATTTGGTGTATAACCCTTGTCGAATACATTCCGTTCATACTCAGATATTCGGACCTTGTCACCAACCTTGAATTTCGGCTTAGATGTTACCTGCTCCATATCACCATATAGATTGAAGTAAACAATTCCTTCATTACTCTTTTTGCTTGCTTCTGTAGGTGTCATCTTTATGCTTGAATGTTTTGTGTTATTGTACTGTTTTAATATAAATTTCTATAAATTTCTATAAATTTTATATCAGTTGATCTAAAACTGGTACTTGGTTCCATTTTTTTGATTGAGGAATTCCTAACAATGATGTTAAGATGCCTTCTCCTTTTTGTTGTTGTTTTTTTTAAATATTTTTTTTGGCTTGCCGCAACCAACCATAGGATTATTCATTTGATCCCAAGAACCAATAAATGGGTCGCTTCTATAATTTACAGGTAATACAAGACCTCCATCTTTTTTTACATTTGATTTTGGAACATGAACTGGTAATGATCTTCTTGATCGATTTGAATAAACTTGCAAGCCTTTTCCCATTATAGCATTGGAATGCCGATGAAAGCAAGAATCCTTCCTAATCCTGTTCCCATTTGTTTTTTAGATCCTGTTTGTAAAGCATTAAGAATATCTTGTTTTTGTTTAGCTGTTAGATATTCTTTAGATTGAATTAATTGTTTGACTTTTGAGTCAAGAATTAGAAATCCACCTTGTTGTTAACCGCTTCCAAATAATTTATCAACACCAAGAGAAGCTAAACCGGAAAGAGCTCCTGTGAGTAGAGGAGCTGCTGCTTTTTTTACAATAGGCATTGCCATCGGTAATAATTTAGATGACAAACCTGCTAATGAACTCCATAAGCTGCCTCCATGTCTTGCAACCTTACGTATTTGGCTTTTTGATATTTTAATGTCAACACCTTTGTTCATTTTCATTGCTTTTTGAATTCGTTTTATTTGTGTTTTTGTTTTGTTCATCATTGCCTTTCAAATCAGATTTTTCTTAACTGAGCGAGATGGCTGAATTATTGGAATAAGCTCTTGAAAGCTTTTCCAATTGACCTTTACTTGATTTAACACCATAAGGAAAATATTGCGTCATATATTGTATATAATATATGTTACATTAATTTGTAATTTAATATGTTATATTTAGTTTGTATATATTATGTTTTTCATATTCTTTAACGGAACATGAGTTTACCATCCTTCTGAACAAGTTCGGCTTCCTGCTCATATAAAATCAAAGCATAGATACTATAAGCGGTTGTTGTTGTACCACTTAGTTCATATCTGAAAGTCAGTTTAGTTGTTCCATCTCTAATATCTAGTTTTTGTTTGGTAAGATCAAAATAAACAAAAGAAAAGATTGTACTAAGATTACTTGTATTTAGCAAAGTGCCTTCACCGTATTCATTGTTTTTATGGACATATTTCAAAACATCTCTATAAACTCTAGTCATCTGTAGTAGGTGTATAATGTAATTCAGGATACTCACTACCATTTGCAACAACAAGATGGCAATTTGTAAGAGTGTGAGGATCTGTACTAACTGAAAATGTGTTATACAAAAATGGATTAGCTGTCTGAGAGCTAATGTTAGCATCATTAATTATAAAGACAAATACATGTCTCGGTTTGCTTATTCCAGATGTAATATTGAAGTGACCTGATCGCTGTGATGAAGAATTTGATCTCATGATTTCTTCTCTTAGATATGTCCATTTTTTAGTTGTAATGTATTTACTAGCATATAATGATTGACCTTCAGAATTGAAAGTAATCCTTGGAACATAAAGTTGCATTTTTATAATGATTACCCTGCAATTGGCACCTGATTGCCAAATGAGGTTTTCATCCGATTCGATTTCTAAATTAAGCTCTAATCTTGTGTTTGGTAAAAGTTCATTTTGTAGTGCACCGAAAAAACTGTATCTATTAAGAGGTATTTCAGTACTGACTGTACTTGATGTACCCAGAAGCGCTTTTCTCGAAGCGAAACCTTTACTGTAATTATCTTGATCTGCTCTTTCTTCAGCGTGTCGATTTGTATCTAAATAGAAAAATGCATTGGTAGCTGTGGTTTCTGCATAACTTGGACTATACTCTAAAAGATTCTTTATATTTACGGAATGATTTGCATCATTTAGATCATTTATCTTTTTGCCATTTAGATTTACTTTGAAATTATTGATTAATGAATGTGCTCCATTTACTATTCCATTATTGTCATTAGCTGCAATATCACCACTACCATCTAATTTATTTACTTTGAAATCAATTACGATTCGTGAATTATACCAATCGAAAGGGGTTATTTCACCTGTATTATCAGCAACAAATCGATAGCCATCCTTCTTTTGATGAGTATTTTAAGCAACTGTTGTATTTAAAGAAGTCTCTAATTCGAAAACAACGTCTTCATATCTTTCAACATATAAGCTATTTCTAAACATATAATATTAGATTACATAATTTTTCTCAATCTACCTCCAGAAATTATCCTGTTAACTCTGTCATTGATCTCATATTGTGATAGAGGTTTTGTTTTTGTCATTTGTGTCATTGCAGGTGATGATGTCGTTTTATTTTTTTTGCTTAATAGTTGAATTATTTTATCGCCGGCTTTTTTACCTGCAAATTCTCCTGTTTTTGTAGCTGCAGTTTGAAGAGCCTTTTTAGATGCTATTTTTGCAGCCTCTTTCATTGTTTTACCAAATAAATTACTGGTAACAGATTTGAAAATATCAGTCAATGCTCCGCCATGGATTTCTCCGCTATGAACATGTTTCTTGACATACATCCCTAAATCAGGATCATATCTTTTTTTATATTCAAATTGATTCATATACAATTAGATTATATTATATCGGTTTTGACCGTAGAATTAATGTAATTCCATTTAAATCAATAGGACGACTAAGTGCATCAGTTATATAAAACCTCATTTCATCAATATGTGTTTTTGAAACATCATTGAATAATAATCTTCTGGGCTCGAATTTGAAACTATAACTTCTGGTCAAATTATCTGTTGGTATTACTGCTAATAAGCTGTTTGAATATCCACTTAATATAGAATTTGTTACAATATCAGAATGAATATTGATTTTGTCTACACTGTTGGTGATATTTGGTAATTGATGACTATATTCTGTTAGTATTACTATTTTTTTTTCAAAACCAATTAAATTACCGAATTCAGTTCCTCTGAGATCTAGTTGATAATCATCATCAAGTTCGATTATTACTCTATATGAAGACAGCACGAATAATATATTAATGGGATATTTATCTTTTTCTGCATGTTTTTGTTCGACCATATATTGATGAATATAATCATTGATATCTTCATAACTATACATACCGTTAACAAAAGTAATTGTTTCCCAACTAACACCTCCATCATGGCTATATTTAATCTTATTATTTTTATAATTTTCAGATATGTTATGCCATGAGTATGTTATCATCACAGTCTCAACAGCCATTTCATGCTTCTTTTTCTGATCAAGTTTTAATATTGTCTGTAATTTAATTTTGAAATCATGTGTTTTACTTTTACCGACCTTTTCTCTATCAACAGATGATATATAAATCGATCTTTCTTCCATATATCATTAGATTACATATTCTCTCAACAAATCATTTAATTGATTATTGTCAATAACTCCTATTTTATTCAATGTATGAGCTATTTGTGTAAATTCCTTTTTCACACCATCATTCCCTGCTTGAATCGATCCTCCAAGTAATTCTATTCTATCAAGAAGGTCCTCCGGATTATTGTAATAAACAACACCTGACCCCAATCTTTTATATTTATTAGAAGTACGGTGAATTGGAATTTCAGATAATGCATTTAATTCGTTGAAAATCATTCTCGACAGATCACTGTATTTCTTTTTACTGTTGAACCTCTTTGTTAGCAGATCAATTGTATCGAAATCTGCTTTTTTATCATATACCTTTTTACCATCCCTATATGCAATCATTTTCAATTGACCAAGTAATTTAGGCAGATCAATAATTAAATTTCCATAATTACCATTTTGTGGATTCACTTTGTAAGCATTTCTCTTTTTCTGTGTATAAATTCCAAATCCAATCGTTTTTACCCCTTCAGGTATCACAGCAATTCTATTTCTATATTTCTGCAATAACTTAAATTGATTTGTTAATTCATCAATCGCCATCTTGTTAGAATCTCGCATTTTTTTAGATTTTGATAAAGTGCCTTTTTTACTTCCTAATTTTTTGATAATTTTACCAACATTCGCATTATAATCATCAAAATCAAGTTCTTTACTTCTTACACCTTTCAATACATCAGATGGGGGAAAAAGTTTGTATTTTGTTAAAGTTAGAATATCCTCATTATTGAATCCTTTATCTAAATCCGACTTATTTTTGGGTGGTGATTCAGTCATCATTGCTGGTTTATAATCAATTGGTAACTTTGTATCTTGTACTGGGTTTTCAGGTAACTGGTTATAAAGAATGAAATCTTCTAGACCACTTGTAATAGCTTTTTGGTTTTTTTGAAGTTGTTCAATTATTTTATCCTTCAACACTTTGTTTAACACTTTTTTCAACATCAATGATAGGTTTGAATGTTTCTGATATTCCTTCATATTCATCTTGTTTAGCTTGTTTATATTCTTTCAATTCATTTCTCACACCTCTGGTTTTTCTTCCTGCTTCAATTTTGGAATTACTGAGCTTTTTAAATTGTTCAATATCCATTATATACAATAGTTATATAAACGTATCTGGACTTATCTAAACTTATCTTTATTTATCTAAATATCTATATATGGAAATACTAAATTACGATTTTAATGAAGATGAAAATACCAATTTCACACAGCTTTATAGATATAAGAAAATTTATAGAATAAAAATTACAGTTAATGATACAACCTTTAGCTTATTAGAGTCAAGCTAACAGTAAATGATAATGTATGTGTAAATGCTAGCAATACAAGGGTACAAAGGTCTTTTAGCCTACGTGGCTTCATGTACAGTTATTTTTATTGTCCAATCACAGTGCTGATTCCCTCTATCTGTCAATCAAAGTATGTTTGTCCGTTTGCCTCGGTTCAGTGATTCATTCTGCCACTCTATACATCTTTATTACAGCTTCTCATAATATTGGCTTAAACAGATCATATAATATTTTCTCTGTTCGTCTATGGGGAATACACTTTGTGTATTTTGGGGGATTAAGTGCTCCCATGCTGGTCACACTTTCACCCATAGACTCATGGCAGCTATTCATTCTGGGGATCGGTACCCCTATAGCTGTGTTGCCATGGGAATGAGTATTATCCCGGAGGATTATCACCTCCTGTAGGGGATTACTACCCCTTCCCCAGCCAAGGGATTATCACCCTTGAGAGAGAATTATCATCTCTCTTTGTAGCATAATAAAAGGTTTAGACCAACATGTTATGTCAGCTATTTTGCTACTGGAGTGCTTAATCCCCTACCCCTTTATCCCACAAAGTGTGTTCATATTCCTGTCTTAGCTAATGGGTTGATAACATTAATGCCTGATAGACCATTTAGAATGCTAATATGTGGAAATTCGGGATCTGGAAAAACTAACCTTCTCTATCACATGCTTATGAAACCATTAGTTTATTTTGATCAGGTTCATCCATACGGTAAAAATCTTGAACAAGAAAAATATAAGCATATGATTGAAACAATGGATGATATCAGCAAAGAGGTTGGTTATGATATTATCCATTATAATAACGATGAAATAAAACCGGTTGATAGTCTTGATAGTGATTCTCAGAAAATAGTAATATTTGACGATTTCAGTCGTGACAAAAATCAGAAACCATTAATTGATTATTTCATTCAGGGGAGACATAAAAACTGCTCAGCAATATATCTCAGTCAGAGCTTCTTCAAAACACCAAAAGATATAAGATTGAATTGCAGCCATTATGTTGTTTATGGGTTTCCAAGCAATAATGAGAAAGCAACTAAAAAACCATATTCTTTTCTATATGTTGACAAACCAAAGAAATTAGTCAAAAGGAAATTTTATGGAAATATATAATTTAATAGTATATGGGAATATTCAACGATAATATTCTTAATCCACATACATCAAATGTGGTTAGTAGTGGAGTGAGAGGACCTCGCGGTATAGGTGTTAAATTAACTAAAGATGGTAATTATGATATTGATAATAAAAAACTAACTAATTTAGCTGAAGGTACTGAGAATGGAGATGCCATAAACAAACACCAATTAGATACTGGGTTAGCTGACAAACTCAGTACATCAGCTCAGGGAGATTTAAATATGAATTTAAAAACATATCAGAAACGCAAAAATAGCCAATAATTATCAAGAACTTCACAAGGAAAACAACAGAATGGTTATTTTTAGGAGACATTTCATCTTCCAGTTCCAATCCTTTTAGAGCCCAAGAGGCTGGGAATGTCCGATCAATGGAGAATTATGTTGGATCACAAATTAATACAAAAGCTGATTTTTAAAACAACTAATTCAACACAAACATTTAATGGTAGGAGACAAGTACCTGATTTCAATCAAGCCTCACATTCTGGTAGTGATATTGTACATCTCAAATACATTAACGGCATCTTTCCTTCCAAAAAAACTGGAGGTACAATGCAAAACCCAATACAATTTCAATCTGATTTAGATAACAATAAACGTCAGATTCATAATCTAGGTAATCCTCAGTTTAATAGCAGCGCTGTGAATAAATCATATCTAGAAACACAAATATCGAATGCTAATTTTCTGAAAACTGATGGTAGTAATTTTAAGACTGGAAATCTCAACATGAATGAACAGCTTGTGAAAAACATGCTCGACCCTATTAATGAGCAAGATGGTGTAAACAAAAGGTTCCTTGAGGCTCAGCTACAAGACTACATTACAACCAATGGTGAAAACCCAATGACTTGTAATTTAAACATTAATAATTACAAGATCATTAACTTAAAAGACTTTGATTCTACCAATACAGCTGATAGTGATGTTGTAAATATCAAATGTATTAAAGACAATTTTATCCATAGAAGTTTAGGCATATTAGAAGGTAATTTGAATGCTACTAATAGTAAAATAATCAATTTAACTTCACCAACAAATATTGAAGGTGCAACTAATAAACTATATGTTGATGATAATTTTCTCAACAAACAAACAGATGGTGTAATTCTTGGGGCTATCAGTATGAATAAAAAAGATCTGATCGGCATACCAAATAACCCAAGGTTTGGTTATTCAGCTGTAAATAGAACCTATGTGAACAATAATTTTCTGAAATTTGATGGAAGTAATCATCTATTAGCGAATTTTGATTTACAAAAGACAACAAACATAATAAATGTTCCTGATATCGTTCATAAATATGTAGATGATAAAACTAAAAGTGGACCTTCACATTCTCTTACAAACACATTCAAATACATCATGGATGATATAAATGAAATATCGACTGAATATGGTTGGGTTTCAGACAAGATTGACAATTTGAGTTGGAGTTTTCATACTAACAAAAAAGTTATATTCTTCAAAGCCATCAATGATGGATCAAATAACTTCCGATACAGGATGGGAATTCAATTAAGTCCTGCAAGCAGTAAAGATCACACTATTTGCATTGAACAGTTTTTTACAAGTAAAATATTATGGAATAAGGCTCAGATAACTATCACAGGAACTGGTATTTCCATACCATATAATCAAACCGATAAATTCAGTTATAACTTTGATAATTCTGAATATTATTATAGTAAAACAATCGTACAATTAAAAAAATTAACAGCCGTCAATCACTTTCTATACTATACAACCCATATTGACAATGTCACTCCTCCAACACCAAATCAATTACCACTACATTTAGTTGTTTATGGAGTTGTTAGTTACCTGAATAATGTTGATTCATCAGTTTATAATATTCCACTTTATGAAACAAAAAATGATAGAATGACAATCAATGTTGATATTGATTTGAATGATCACAACATATATGATTCTTATTCAAATAAAGTTCTAATGTTGGGTGATGCAGAAGGAAATGTTATTTTCCGACAAGGATTACTCGTAGAACAAAAATTTTCTGTCACTGATAAAATCAATTGTTTCGATGATATTGATATAAGAGACAAATCAATAGTCAGCCATTCAAAAAATCTCGTTAATTATAACACCGAACATAATGAGATCACATTCAACCAACCTAAAAAAAATATATAATAAATTCAAAGTAGCAGATCGAATTTATTGTGATGAAGATTTATATATTTCAAGTGGTATTTATAGGGGTAATAAAAAATGCATGGATTTCGAAAATGATAAACTGAATTTTTATCAGCCAATAGATTTCAATCATAATAATATCATCGGTTTACCAATCATGTTAAATGCAGAATACTCCGGAAGTATTGCATTCAATGAATATTATTTAATAAATTTAGGCACACTTCAAAATAAGTTTTTATTACCATTCAATGCACAATTGAAACCAATTTCAGTTTATTATGAAGGTAATAAAACTAATAATTACATCATCATACGTACGCAACAACAAACAGGTCGTGGTCGTAGAAATACCACTAGTGACGAATATCGAAATGAAATAGCACCATATACTCTTACAAAAATCAATACTAATAAAAATTTGAATAGTGGTGTTTATTATTTCAGTATTAATTTTGAACAGTTTGGAGAAAAAGCAACATGTTATATAAATTTTTTTATTTTCGAAAACTGATTAATATAATTGAATATTATATGGGAATATTAAATGATAACACTAATAATCTACATTCAGCATCTTCAATTACTTATGTTGGTGGAAGAGGTCCTGCTGGTGTTGGTTATAAATTAACTAGAGATGGTAATTATGATATCGATAATAAACAATTGAAAAATATTTAAAAAGGTACTGATGATTATGATGCCATCAATAAAAACCAAATGGAAAGTCACAATTGAAATGGCGATTTGGATATACAAGGAACAATAAATATTCGTCGAGGTGCTATCTCCATTGATGAAATAAATAGCCTGATATCAGCAGCTGATTTGAATAAACTGTATGGTTCTAGTTATAATAATATAACTAATGGAAAAGTTCCTATTTATGGTGATTTTGGTTCTTTACTTTGCGATCATGTAAAATTAAGACATTCAAAT
>OX419339.1:22331281-22346281 GCA_948470475.1 Galaxea fascicularis
GGAACATATTCTGGACGGCCTTGGAGCAAGAAGATAAAAGACACGCTAGAGAATGATGAAAAATAAGGAAACGGACAAGGGCGGGCGGGTGAGGTTACAACTTTAATGTCAGTATGGAAAGCGATAGTGAGAGGACTAAATCACTCTGAACAGTCTGTAAATACTGAAGCCACACCAATCAGGGATACCCAAGGGACACGGCCCAAGTGGCGTGTCCTACAGTGAAATGAATAAACGATGAAACAAACTGCTTATGAACTGTAATCACCGCATACCAGCAAAAAATATATTTTTGTGCGCTGCGTTTCTCAAGGGTATAATCAAAGTAGGATTGAGATTGTTCTGGAGAATCTCCAACTGGATCTCCTTTCCGCACAGGCAGCCCAAGTGTAGTATGTGAGACGTAGGTTACAACCTATAGTGGTATATACAGTAGTGCTATATATCTAGAGTGAGTATGTCAAAATAAAATAGTATTTATCTTTATTTTATCGTTTCTTCGAGTGTCCTGTGCAGTCAAAGCCTAATTTCGGGCCATTTGCACGCGAAAATTGCAGAGGATTGAGTCAAGTTGTAGGTGTTTCTACAAGCCGTTTAAAGATATTATTATCCAGGAGCACAAAACGACCAATTTGTTGAAAAATGTATTATTATACCCCATTTAATAAAACTAAATGTTATTCAGACATTTTCAGGTCTTTTTTGATATTGCTGGGAAAAAATATCTGTTCCTTTTTGCCAGCAAGACACACAAGATATTTCCCAGCCAGCTAGATAAAATTGGTTGATTTCCCAGCCAGGTGCAAATTGAGCACCCTACACAACAGCAAAAAAGACAATTTCATATCTCGTAAGCCCAAATGGCCGTGGCAACAGGCCTCAAATCAAACCTTCAGTGGGGGGGGGGGGGGGGGGGAAGACACAAATTTCTCACAACAATCCACATTTCGCCAGCCAGCAACACTCACACTGCTACCACACTTCCGTAATTACCAACCCAAACCATCAGCAGAAAGAAATTTCATAACCAACTCCGGAAAATAACTGATATTTTGCCAGCCAGCACAATACCTCGGGGAAACAGATAAAGTGAGGAACAGATTCGTTTTGTGCCCCTGATTATCGGACGGCGTTACCGAAGAAAAACTGAAAATAATACGAAATAAGTATTCTTACATTAACTATAATGTCCCTTGGTGTGTCCTGGCTGGTTTAAAGGTCATTTTGTCGATTTTTTTTCACCTTAAATACTGTCCACTATAAAGAAGGGAAGGCAGGAGATAAGAAAAACCAACCGTCGACGTGTCACAAAAATAAATCTTTTGAAATTATGGGATATGATGTCATATTCTTATAGAGCATCCTAAAAGACGCCCTCATCCCTAAAATTAGCTCAGAATTACAATTCCCGGTAGAGATATAAGGGATCAAAGGTTGATGGCATCCCATACAAAACCCTTCAAAATTTCTTTCAGTTCCTTCAGTTTAGAACTGACTCAAAATTAGAGAGATTTATATGGGGCAGTAATATATATATTTAGCCAAGCCTAAAAGCGGAGCTCCACAGCTATTTCATCATTGGCATTTACAAATGAAGTCTGCTCATCATATGACCCTTCCTGTAGAAGTAAACAAATCAATGCCAGATTCCAGTAAGGACTTCTTTATTGAAACTATAATTTTTTATTACTTTTTGCCACACAGCAACAGCCACCATTCAATCAAGTGCAAACGTATATTTTCGAAATCTCCTCAGTTTCTGCCTCACGGACTACAGTTGTGCATAAACGCACACCCATCAGAGGTTTATCGCATTTCAAAAGAAATGGTATATTATAAAATCACTAAATGTAGGCTAAGAGTCCTACCTTTAAATCTCAATATCAGAACCGGCTATGTGCTCTAGTTGAGTCACCAATTTTTTTAACATGTATCGGGGACATTTTTTAACCTGTCAAAATAAAATCGGTATTTTTAAAGAACCCATAACAAAATCAAGTTTATGGCTATCCTCATGCATGACTTTGCTAGCCATTGCGCTCCTTCCAAAATTACTGACCTTTTCATCCGCTCTGACCTTATACATTCTCACTATACTAGATTTTCAGCCGTTGGTAATTTTCGTATCCATGGAACTAGAACTCATCAACAGTTATTATCCTTTTCAGAATTGGGTCAAGAATCTGTAACAAAATTCCTCCTAAACTACGCAAGTTGAGTATGTCACGTGACTTAGTTTTCTGAATTAAACGTTTCCGTTAACACCTGGACATGGTTAAAGGCGGAGTGATAAAGTCTTCACAAGAAGCAATAGAAAAAGGAATACAAAAGATTGAGATATAAGATGGCTTTCCCTTCCCCGCTTAGGACTAAAGATTTTGATTGTTTTTAGCAGTTAGAAAGTCACATGACAAAAATTTAAGATGAGAGAGCAAGTGAAATAGATAAGCATGAATTGCTTGCCAAGTTTTATAACGAAGGCACAAATGCTTTCCCTGAAAGTAAAAATATGCCAATTTGAGTTAAGTCAAGCCTTAACACACTTGATCTGCAGGAAGCTCTGAACTCCGTAAAACACTTGTCGATCGAAAGGATGTCTACCCTTCTATGGGATCCTTACACAGTCGGAACGATGATGATGATGATAAAATGAGAAATGAGAAGATAAAATTTAAAAAGTAAAACTGAGCCTATGACTATAAAAAGGAACACGAAAATTTGGTTTTAAAGTTAGTCCAGAATGAAGCTATCGTTTCATTTTGTCTCCACTCCACAACAAAAAACGACACAAGCTTCAACCAAATAAGTTCATTTTGGAGGGCCTGGCGAGAACCAACCCGAACCCTATATACCTAACATATCCCTCCTAACATAAACATTCTCCTACGCTATTTTTACAATATAAGCGAGAACTCATGAAAGCTCAGTTATTAGGTCGGCATTACAGACCACACTAAACCTACAGCCCGAGTAAGCTCACGACACTGTCGCAATCACGAAGACGTTTACCCGCTTATCAGTTATTTTGACTTAAGGATTGAAACTGAGAAACTCTGCCTGCTGAGCAAGAAGAAGATGCCGAAGAGGAAGTAGTCTTCGATGCGAAGAAGGATAACGACCTCACAGACGATAAAGAGGGAGTGGTGTCTGACTGAGAGTCAAATGCTGAGATAACAGAATAAATGATTTTAGAAAAACTGAATCAGTTGTAATACTAAATAGTCCAGCATTAGCAGAGTGGTGCAATCGAAACACCATGAAAAAATAAACGACAACGTACAGTTGTTTCCTGTGCATTGTTTTACTTGGTTTGACTTGGGTGGGAGGGAGGGAGGGGGTGGAGGTGATATTTGGCGAGTAAAAAGGTTTTCCGGCAAGTGCAATTAGAATGTCACTCGCCCAGATGGCGAGTGCCCCAAAGTTTCAGTAGTTTTCAACCCGATTTTTCAAATTATCACTTTATACTTGCGTAATATTCCAAATGACGATGGCAGAAGAACTGCCGAAACAAGTACTATTCTATCAAAAATGTCGTTTCCTTTCTGAACATTTTAACGTTACTGCTATTATCTAGACATTTGCTAATGTCAGGTGTTCACCCGCCAAGTGCGTTGCGTTATCTGCAACGTGGTGCACGTACTTTTTATGGGTACAAAGTAGAGCAGACTCGTAGGAGGGTAATCTGAATGATTTGATTCTTCAACTTGGAAACACTTCTCTGTGGTTGTATGCAGATGTGAATATACATCAGACGTTTTCCTTCTACTTCTAAAATACGTTATTAACTCTGATCTTCAAATGTTATCAGCATGGCTTCGGCAAAACTATCTAGAGATCAACGCATCTCAGACTCAGGCAATGACCATAGATCCAGTACCCTATCGCTATGACTTCAGTGCAGATAACAATGCAGTGGACACTACTGATACACTTAAAATTCTTGGTGTAACATTAGATTGTGAGCTTAATTTCGCTGCTCGTATGTCCGAACAGATTTAAACGACGTGTGCCAAAGCCTCCGCGGTAAGGAGCATTCACAGGTTTATTCCTTTAGACGTAATGGCCGCCTTTATAAAACATATATTTTGCCTCGTTTAGAATATTGTTGTCCGTTATTGCTTGGAGTTGGAAGAGGTCAAGCTAATAAGCTAGGAGACACTAATATTGATATTCTTAGTTAAACGATAAACGGAAGGTTCACTGGTGATGAGGGCCCTGTTCTCACATACCACCCCTTTAACACCCAAATCAAGCGATGTCTTCTTCGAAACTTACTTATCCTATCAACGGATCGGCAAACGCATAATATATTCCCACACCGCCCACCTTTTGTGACCTACAAACGTGATATCAGTCTGCGTAATATCTTTGCACACTCAGCTAACAACTTCACCGAGCAGTCTGGAACACGCGCATGTGAGCGCCCCCGTTGCCTTACTTGCAATTACATCAGTCCTGACACCGAGCTACAAGGCCCCAAATGCTCCTTTCATATTCGTTACCAATTAAAATGCCGAACCGATGGTCTTGTGTATTGCATATCTTGCCTCCGCTGTCCTCTTCTTTACATTAGAGACCAATGGGCTTGATGAGCAAAAACAATCGCTCTGCACGTGCGTTTTACATTTTGGTACATTTCTTTGCCGTCATCTGCAAAACCACGACGTGAAATGACTACATTTTCGGTTTAACCAGAACGTGACTGCATGACAGCAAATTTTCTTTCTTTTTCTTTACTTTAACACCGTTCACAGTAATTCAAACCAAGGACAGTTCGCCAGCATTTTTAAGTTTAACAGGTTGGAATAATCCCGAAAGAGTTACAAAGACAGGAAGTTTCATTTTCAAATGACGTTTCCGTTGCCG
This sequence comes from Galaxea fascicularis, assembly GCA_948470475.1. NCBI lineage: Eukaryota > Metazoa > Cnidaria > Anthozoa > Scleractinia > Euphylliidae > Galaxea > Galaxea fascicularis. Next base: position 22,336,148 of record OX419339.1, read on the forward strand.
TCGTCGTCGTCGTTGCTTACGATCCCTATTGGTGAGACAGGACAGGACGAAGCCTCAGAAGTCGTTTCGGTGAACACTTACAGTGAAAGAAGCGTACCTAACAACATTCCTGGATTTCCTGTGGCCCAGCATTTCAACTCCACGGGCCACAGTATCTCTGTTGTCCAGGTTCGTGGTGTGGTTTTATGCGGGCGAACAAACCTCGATCGGAAGCAACGTGAAATGAAGTTGATTTTCCAGCTGCGAACTGTCCAACCGAATGGCCTTGATATTATTTAACCCATTGACTACCATCCGTTTTTACGTTTTCGGAGTGATTTTCCACCTATAAACGATCCATAGCATTTCGTAGTCGACTCTTTATTTGAAACTACCATGGAAAGTGGTGCTGTCCTAAGGCAGTGGAGGCTCAAGGTTTCTGAAAACGTCATTCTGACGTAGCTATTTTTCATCTGTGGAGCCACAAGAACGGTCCAAGTTCGGTTTGCTTGCGATTTTTGCTAAATTTACAGCCATTTTTCATCTGTAGTGGCTGCCTGATGGGCATCATTAAGCGTGACGGTAGCTAAGAGTCCACTTTCTCAAAGAACCGAACAAAGCGATGTACTTTGTTGTCGAATTTGGCTAGTTACTCGACGAACTGAGAATTTGGCCGGTCGGACACTTAGTACCTTTGGGACTCGACTATTGATGAATTTCTCGACCTGCCGCCACATATTTTGGAATTTGTGAGCACTGAAGATCACCACAAGCACGAATTTTTGGCGGTAGGTCGGAGTGGATGAGAGTGGCTGAGTTTATATGTTAAAGAATAGGCCATATTCGTATTCTCGATATTGAACTGGATCTAGCATGAAGTGGAGGCTCTTGCGGGGGAATACATTTACATATGAAAAGATTCCCCCGCAAGAGCCTCCACTTCATGCTAGATCCAGTTCAATACCGAGAATACGAATATGGCCTATTGAGGGAAGGAACGGGCGCTGTCAAAATTTCCCAGCATGCAATGCGGTTGAGATATTGAGAATGGCGGGAAGGCCCGAATGCACTGGAACAAAAGGCTGTATCTACGCTCGGGAGAAGAATATGAACAAAAAAGTCATTTCTAAGCTAGAGCAAGGACTGAATTTTGTTATGATGGTTGAAGTTTGGTTTTTCGACAATGATTTCTTTAACGGCAAAAAGTGGCATTTTCGTCGTTTCTCTTTGACCTTAAAAACGGTCATTTTCGTTCTTGTCCAAACTCAAAAGGCCATATTTGGTAAAAATCGCTACGTTTCTTGCGTTTATTGGATATCCAAATTTAAAGGACATTCCATTTCGTACTCACAACTGACAGTTAAGGCAATATTCGTGCGATTGAGAAAGTTGCAATGTTTTGAAGCATGGGAGTCTTGTGCGGCCGGTTTTGGCCGGCACGGTAGTCAATGGGTTAAAGACTAGCTGTTTATTTCACTGATACTGCTGCAATAACTGGCGGGGAACATGTTAGTAGACTGCCAGAGCCGAGGGACGACAACAATCACAGTAGCGTCGTGGAGATAAGAAAAGTTTACAAAGATGACCATTTTGATTTTGTAATCTTAAGAAAAGAGCAAGTACAGGACGCCCTTAAAAGCATCAATCCCAAGAAGAGCTGCGGGTGAGACCCAGGAGCACCTCTGAAGCTTCTCAAGAAGGTAGCTACCGGAGAAGCTCCGTCTCTACTGAACAAGCCTCTGCAATAACTGCATCAAACTGAGCCAGTGGCCAACTGAAGAAAGAGGGGAGAATGGTTTTCAAAAAGGGCTACCGGCCAAGAAGAAAAGAATTACCGTCCAATCACATCTCTCGTCTGTGTAGACAAATATTTAAACACTCACTTAATAAGCAGATAGTAGGTCACTTCGACTCAACCTTGCATCAAAGAATGACGGCCTACAGAAGACAGTATAGTTGCAAAACAACTCTGCTAACACTACTCGAGAACCGCCGGGAAGCAGGCTGTGGATAGAAAGGAGATCGTTACAGTTCTATCTACCGACATAAGTAAAGCGTTCGTTTTCTTATGCCATTCTCTCACTATAAAGAAGCCGGATGCTTACGGAATCGGCAGCAGCTCGTTGGATTTAATTAGATCTTTCTTCTATAAGAGGCTCAACAGAGTGAACAGAGTGAAGATCAACGACCACAATAGTAAATGGAAAACAATGGAACGTGGCTGTCCCCAGGGTACGGCACTTGGGACCCTATTGTGGAATATGTTCCAAAACGACGTCATATCATGTAAATGAGGCAAATCTGACAATGTACGCCGACGACCATCAACTGTTTGCAACTGAAAAAAACTACGAGGCTGTTTATTTTAGATCTGATGAGTCAAGGATGACAAGCATTAGCGTGGTACAAGAGTAATTTTCGCCTTGCAAACCCAAAGAAATTCCAATCCTTATCCAACAATCCCAGAAATATCGATGCCGCGAATAGTGACAGAGCGCTGCACATTGACAACCAGGAAATCAAGAAAACGGAACAAATAAAACTGGCTCATCCTCGGTGTAAAAACCTGTGAAGCTCACAAGTGACGTAAAACAAAGACAACAAAACATTATAAACAATAGCGTACAGGAAAACAATACCTCATAAAACAAAGAAAACCTCATCAAGTTTTTACACCGAGGGTGACCCCAGTTTTAGTTTATAGATCTATTAATAAACAAGCTACATACAAGAATTTTTTGATATTATTAATAAAATCTGTATTTATAAATAATTTAAGAGGGAACATTTTTAATGCTGCCCAATTTTAATCTAAAATGGCGCCACAGATCACCAGAGGAAACGACATGCCAAAATTCCACTTTCGGTGCAAACAGTCTCTGATTTTGCTTTTACTTTCATGAAAAGCCATGGCGATGGCGGTCCAACGAACTCCCACATTCAAAATCCTAGCTACTGGCCTCTATAGGTCACATTATTGCTAAAACCTGTATAAACAGGCCACATAACCAAAAACAAGTAGTATGCCAATATTTCCTGGTTCTCTGATCTCTTGGTCTCTCTGAGTCTGAAAGCCCCTGAAAGCGAGGTTGTTGACAACATGGTTTCCGGAAGTTTCCATAGTAACTGCTCTTCCGCGCATGTACAAACACTTCGCGCGCCTAGCGACAGCACTGTTCACTTGTGCTTCAACGTGCAAAACACAGGGTCGTTTTAAGAAGGGAGAGGGTGAATTCATTCAAGTTGTTGTGAAGATCTTAAGAAAAGGAAGCTTTGAAACCTTGTAATATGTTTAAGAACACTTTTCAATCGGGCTTTCTTTCGATATTGTACAGTATTGGCAGCAAACCACTGCAGATCTGGGACAAAAAAGTAAGCTTAAGCTTAAGTATACGAACTCTGTGACCACTCTTTACTTGAATTGTTTGTTGTAAGCCTAAGCCGTTTTTCATTCTCATATGATTTTGTTTCGTTTAGGTAAGAAATGGACATATCAAGAGGATAACTGATAATGACATCCAATCTCTTGTTTTAGAAGTTGTCGGAACAAATGTGAGGTAAAAGCTATCATAGCGTGTTTCTTGTTGTAGTTAAGCTGCTTCGCAAAGAAGCGAGGGAAAAAGATATTTTAATGAATGGTTTTCTTCATTCTTATTATACTGCTTATTGCGGGCGTATAAGAATCTGAGGGGATTGCTTATTCCTGTTTTGTTTATACGTGTAACTTCCAGCACAACATACATCACATGTCCGGCTGATCCGAAGAAGACGCTTGGAATCAAACTTCCTTTCCTGGTGATGATCATAAAAAACTTGAAAAAATACTTCACTTTTGAAGTTCAGGTAATCATCTTTCAGCTTCTTGTTTAGTAAGCGTGAGATTCTTGCTCTTCAGTGCTCAGTAGCGTGAGTTTCTCTGAGGTGTTTTTCCAGTTGCTATCACTAAAATTCCCGTGTTCTTCATTTGTTGACACCAAGGTCCTGGACGACAAGAATGTAAAGAGACGATTTCGTGCGTCAAATTATCAGTCCACAACACGAGTGAAACCATTCATTTGCACGATGCCCATGAGACTGGACGATGGATGGAATCAAATCCAGGTGAATTTACTTTTCCTTGTTTGTTAATCTGTATTGTTTGTTGCTAACCGGGTTACAACATGACTATGGTGTTCAGTCCCCTCCAAAAATCAACTTTAGCACTCAACATCTATCTTTAGCTCTCAACATCCAACCTTGTGTTACTCAACATTCAAGTTTATAGCTCTCAACATCCAACTTTAGCCCTCAAAATCCAACTTCATAGCAAGTCACCGTGTAACGTTAACAGTCAACATTCAACTTTATAGCACTCAACATCCAACTTCAGTACTCAACATACAACCCATCAATTTCGAATTATTATCCTGTCGAAATGGTTGATATTTTTCTCAAAATTAACTTCAATTAAGCCCAATGTCGAATCAAAATTAACCTTTTATTGAGTATTCAAGTTGGAATATTTCAATGCAATACCAGAACTCGACCACAGACTTTCATTCATTCAGGTTCGTAAGTTGAGCTTTCTAACATGTACAGTCTTTGCGAAAGGCATACAATCTCCGCCAAAAAGTGTCAGAGGTCAAAAGGTTACGTCACATCCGCAAGGACCTGGTCTGGTGGGTCAAAATGGCAGATTTCGGCAGTGTTGTGCAAGCCATAAATGACCTGGTTGTGAAGATCAAAAGATTGGTAGATTCTTGCAAAATCATGGCGATAGTGTTAAGGTTGGATTATATAAATAGGATGCTGGTTAATCTTGATGTGCCTGATGATATTGTGAACGCAATAAGTGGTTTGTATGAGACTGTTGTGGCCATTTAAGCAAATCACAGTACCCAAGCTCGTCATAGTTATCAGGGACAGTTGCGTCATACTGGGACTTGAGGATGACCTTCGTTTGAAATCCCCCCAAGAGCAGTTATCCTTTCTTTTGGACCAGGGTTTCAAAGTGTCAGAAGTCGCTGTTTTGTTGGGTGTAGGACAGAGGAGTGTGGAAAGGAGAATGTCCATGTTTGGCTTAAGTGTTTCTGGTGAGAGCTTTTAAGCTTACCTTTAAAGGTTTTTTGTTTATTTTCTGTGGTATGTACCTATATTTTGAAAATGTACTAGGTTACAATAATTAGTACTATTACCACTAGGTCCTTTTCTGTTGCTGTTGATTGTTAGTGCTGGTTTGACTCATTTCATCTAGTCTCTCAGCTACTTGAGGCAGAGCATCTTTCACTGCATTCAGTTGACCCTGTTCGTTGTTCATCTCAAATCATATTCAATCAATGTAGCATGAACAATTTAGCAGACGATTCATTGAGAATTTTTGTAGACTAATTGGTCGATGTATTAGCTAGTTCTGTAAGCTTCAATTGAATGGTTCGTTCTGGCGGGAAATCAAAGGTCATCCGCCCAGAGGTCCTTGCAGATGTGACATAACCTTTTGACATCTGACACTTTTTGGCGGAGATCATACACCCTTGAATTACGAACCTGAATGAACAAAAATCCATTGTCATGTTCCGGTATTGTATTGAAATATTCAAACTTGAATACTCAATAAAAGGTTAATTTCGATTCGACATTGGGCTTAACTGAAGTTCATTGTGATAAAAATATCAACCATTTTGAAAGGATAATTTCAAAATTGATAGGTTGGATGTTGAGTGCTTAAGTTGGATATTGAGTGCTTAAGTTAATGATGTTTATCTTCCTTCAATTCTTTTTTAATAAAAATTCCCTGCCAACAGAAGCTTGTTTTCCTTGTATTCAGCGTGCGGGAGAAAAGAGACCTCTGCCATGGGTCCAATCAGTCTTGATCAAGCCGCTGTGATCGTGGACAGAGGTTTTAAAATGCATGCTCCTTGTATTGTTTGCTGATGGTAACTTGAGCCCTCTGAGTGTCTTGCATACATTTAGAGTAATTCTGCCGTCATTTGACGAGCCTGCATAGGAACATGGCACCCTGTAAACAGAACTTAACTTGTGAAGAGTTACTACAATTACTTTCTTTTGTTTTGGATAAGATACAGGATGAAGAGATAAAAAATCTTAGTAATCACCAACGCAAGGCCCTTTAACATTTTTTAAATGGACAAGACACATTCTCGTGCTTGCCAACTGGGCATGGGGAAACTCTGATCTACCAGCTGGCCATACTTATTGCATGAACAGGGACAGTTAGAAGTCTTCCTTTGAAACCATTTTGTTGTAGTTGTTTCATCGCTGAATCGGTTGATCTCTAACCAGATTAAGTCCTGTCAAAAGTTCAGGTTGAAAGCTCTGAAGATGAAGAATGAACTATTCGACAAGCGTGATGAACTGAAGGAACTTGAAGAAGTGGAAGTAAAAGTCCTGAATGCTCATGTATTTTAAGTATCACGTCATGGTTGGTCGTTAAGAAACTGTAGCGCATGCTCAACACAGACTGATTCGACCCACGGCAGAGGTCTCTTATCTCCTGCACACTGAATACAAGAAAAAGAGGCCTCTGCTAGTAGGGAATAATAACAATAACAAGGAAGCAGAAATTAAAATACATGTATTACGGTACTTACTTACTGGTAATATTGTTAAATTGAATTATGTTGAGCTTGTGTTTTACATTACATGTAATTTGGTGTTTAACTATGGGAAATTTTGTTTCATAGTTTAATCTTTCAGATTTTACAAGACGGGCATATGGCACAAACTACATTGAAACACTTCGAGTTCAGGTATGCTTGAAAATCAACAGTTCTTCACGATAACCACAAAAAGCACTTTTGTAGGTTATTGAGCATTAGACCTGACACATTACACTTGAAGCACCAGTAACAAGTTCAGTCAGCCCAGCACATCTGCTTTAACGAGAATCATTTCAATTACATCACATGAGACAAAGGTGCCAAATGTTTCAGAACAGAGATTAGCTTGAACCTACCCGGTAGTTGGTCAGTGATTGGACATGGTGTGGCTATTTCTCTATTTAATACTTGACTGTTTTAAGTTTTGTTACATTTTTTTACCCCTTCACAAACTTCCCAATTAGCTTCGGTAGCTACACTTTAAACCCATTGACACCTAAAAGTACATGTATGTACTAATATGTAATGTAAAAGGTAACAATAAGTTGCTGAAGAATGTTAATTAACAATAAAAAATAGAAAGCTTGTGTCCAGTCTAACTGCAGGGTTGCATTTCCCAAATTGTACCTTGGATTTCTTGAATGTTGAATTGTAATCCTGCAATTGCAGGTTTATAACAGTTTTTTTTTCACAAATAACTGTATATAATATATCTCAGGTTTGCAAAGTTTTGCCTTGCATACATACACACATGTACATGCTTTATTTGTCCCAAAAGGGCTTTTCAAAATAAAGATTAAAGTAAAAATGAATATCTACTATGAGACAAATCTATGTAAAAGAAAGAACAAAAATAATAAAAATGCTTAAATGTACATCCTATTGTATTTGAGAAAGTAGTAATAAGCAATTCAGTCAGTCCTTAAAAGATACTAACATTTTCACTGCTTATTCAAATCTTTATCAGTGACAATCGGGGGTTTGTCTTGTCACCCAGAAGAAGAATGCAACAGTGAATGGAAAAACAAAACAATTTATTTCTATCTCAATTATGTAATGCAAGGTTGAAGTTCAAGACAAGAAAATAATGCTAAAAGTTTGGTGTTCACAAGTACAGCTGTACTAATACAGTGAGAGTAATAATATTCTTCATCCTTTAGCTGGCCCACAGGAGCCTTTGATTATTATCAAGGGGACAACATTAAGTTTTAATGATGTGTCTTGTTCTTTACCACAGATCCATGCAAACTGCAGGATCAGACGAGTTTACTTTTCTGACCGCCTTTACTCAGAAGACGAACTTCCTGCAGAATTCAAGCTTTACTTACCAGTACAAAACAAATCAAAGGTAATGGTAAAATTATTTTGCATGTTTAACTACAGTGTAAGCATACCTTGGGCATTCCTCTTTAGAGGCTATTTACATTAGATGGTGATGAACTCAGACTGGTGCAAGTTCATATTGGCTTCCATACATTTCCTTTCTTATATTTACATGAGATAATTCTAAAAGTGAACTCAGACTGGTCTGACTTCAGCAAGCAAGGTGGGTAACTTTTGTACCTGTCTGAGTTCATATCATTCTCATGTACAGTGTAAACAGAAATTTCAAACCTGTATGCTTTTGGGTCATCATTTTTAGCAATGATGGCATCACTATTGTAGATAACATTAGTAAAAAATACATAGAAAGTAGTATCATTTGAATATATGCTTGCATTAATATATTGGAGTCTACCATTTTTGAGATACTGCATAGTACACAGGCCACCCAATGAGCATTACTTTATTTTTTTCTTGTCAGTAAATTTTAATGGTTGTTTATTTGCGTAAATTGTGTGCTAGTTGGTGTATAACATGTTAAATAAATTATTGAATTATGAAGGTTACATAGCTCCTAGATCTGCTGTCTTTGAATTCATACTGGTCTTGTATAATGTGTGGTTCCAGAAAATATCCATACCCCCCCCCCCCCATGGAAGACTTTTTGATTTGCACCCTCCACCCCCTCGGATTTTCCGTTCCAGAGGGGTCTTTGATGACCCCCCCTCCCCTCCGGAATTTCCAAAAGTTTTGTACTTATAAAAAAGAAAGTGAATACCAACTTAGTTACGTAAATACAATAGAATTTTATTACAACAGTGTAAACATTAAGGTTAACTTTAACAGAAATATAATGCTTTATTAAGTTTATTATCCAGCTAAACTTCTAAACTAGCTAGCTAGCTAGCTAGCTTCTTCGCCATCAACTTTGCAAATTATGTTTGTGTTGTTTTTATGTAAGATTATAAGCTTAAACATTTGGGTAGCATGTTGACTGTTTCGTGTTTTTGTGCAAACTCCGATGAGAACCTTTCACTCACTTAAACAACTTCGCAAACGATAGTAACTAAAACAGAAACTTACAAGGTTCCTTTGTCTATACATTTTGTCAGTTTCTTCAGGTTGATTCTTATTTAAGGACCAAAAACTTCACTAACAGACATGTTAACGCCGTAGGTTTCGTGAACGTTGTCATGTTGTACCAGCCAAGTAGCCAGGCCTTCTGAAGGTCGAACGAAAACGAGACAAAGCTGGAAGTCTGGAGATGAGACTCCAGTTGAGACCGCCATTTTAAATGTTTTGAAGAAAGTAGCTTCGGGAGATTGTAGTGCTAGCTAACTCAAAGAAAAAAAGAAACATTGAGGCTAATAATGTGAACTTTGTCTCAATGGCCAGGAGTACTGACTTTTGTTTCAAAACAACATATGTATGTTTTTGTGCCTCAGATCGATCGTATGTTGCTTTCAATGTTTTGTACATGGTTCGTGACCCTTTGGAAAAGTAGTTCCCCACGAAACCCCCTACCCCTCGGAAATTACTGCCCTTTAACCCCCCCTCTCCCTCGGAATTTCCAATGATCTTCCGTGGGGGGGGGGGGTATGGATATTTTCTGGAACCACACAATCGACCAAGCATTTTGTCCTGGTCTTGTCCAATCATTGGTGCGTGACGTAAGAGTGTATCTTGTATGCAGTCCTGGGATGAATAAAAATATTTGACAAATAAAAAGATGGGGTCACCGTGCTTATTTTTGGCCTACATGCCTGTTATTCTAAATTTTTTTGCTGAGTTGCACGAGAAATGTTTGAAACTTGAGCAACCGGAAAAATTGTTATTACAGAGCAAAAACTATGAATATTACTGAAACCTGGGGCCTATTCGTTTTTTCTGGGCTATAATCTTTCAGGAAAGTGATTTCAAATTGCCCAATGTTACAAATATGTAAGCAAATTGGACTGCTATCTCATAATCTCCTACTCCTCCCTAGCTCCAAACACAGACTTTTATGTCATTATACACAAATTCTACTATCCAACTTTTTTTCTCCTTAAAATGTATTTCCATGTATCTATCGTGAGTGAATAGCACCACTAAAAAAGGGTGGTCACCATTCCAGTTTCTTTATAACATGACAACAAAGGGAAAATTTCAGCTTCAAATGATCATTTTCTGTGAGGGGGCTGGGGCATGTTCTAAAATGATCAACCACATGTACGAGTCTTGTACTTTATCTGCT
>OX419339.1:22351281-22363781 GCA_948470475.1 Galaxea fascicularis
TGGAATTAAAACAGGAGAAACTTGAAGCCATAAACGCAATCTGTGTAGACAAAAAGGATGTCTTAGCGGTGTTACCTACGGGTTTTGGTAAATTTTACCCGGGCCTAACCTCACTATTACGAAGACCAACCTTTGCTAGACTTTACTACGCTCTGACTCTGTTGAACAATAGGAGAATTCTGCAGCCAATTCGGTAGAGTTCTTGGTCGCTGTTCCTGAAGAGTTTCACAAGCCTTTTCTTTGGGGTAAATAGGAGTAAACATCTGCAAGTTCCTCCGGACAGCAGGAGCAGATGATCCACCTTGGTTCACATCACTCTGTTTACCGCGTTTGGCCACACGTGACTCCAATACCGATGAACTTTCAGTTACTTTTTTAGCCTGCTTAAATCTCAAAGAGGCCTCTTGCTTTTCTCGCGACTTCCGACACAGCCTCCTAAATTCCGAAAATTGGTTCACCCGGCCATAATAATTTCTGCAAATTTTCCTGGGAAATCCATCGCCGTCAAAGGAATTTAGCCCCGTGATTTCTTCCAAATGGTTTAGAAACCTTTCATTTTGTGTCTTTTCTCCAAACAAGTCAATTGGATTGTTCTTAACCTCTAAATTGCAGCATCTACAAAGATGATAATGACTTGACGCTGCCTTTACCGGCGTCTTGCCCGCCATTTTGAGCTATTGAAACTACTGCTCATGCTCAGTTTTCGACCAATCAAAAGTTGCGCTGAAATGGATTATCCCAGAGGTTCTCGTTTCACGCCCGCAAGGGACTAGGGGAACGCGACCTCTGGGAACGAGATTGCTGTAGTGCTTGACCCGGGGATAGTGCCAAACTGCCCTGGTGACCGGAATTAGCGTGACTATCTAGCTTTACAACCGGATGTCAGATGATTGATAAGGAAACAAAGGAGTATTGTGAAAGGAAGGAGGTTTCGAGGAGACACAACACAAACAATACGAGGATCATGAGGACAGGAATTTTGTAATTTTTGTTTCATTTTCGTAATTAAATTGTACCTCGTGAGTGCTTTTGTGTGCCGTACAACTTCGGGACACTGGATCCACTTTCTCAAGATTAGCAGGTTTTACATGCTGTTCGACCACGAATTCTTCTGCCACTTTTGACAGTACGGGTGTTAGAGAAATTGGCCGCAAATGCTTGTTTATGTCATATCCCGGCATCTGTTTTGGTATAAGGACGACATCGGCGTGCTTCCAGGACTGCGGCAAACGGGACTCCCCGAAGGAACAGTTACTGATGTCAGTAACTGCTGGGGCCAACAAGTCCGCATTTTCCTTTAGCAACCAAGATGGTATCATGTCTGGCCCTGAGGACTTAGCTGGATTCAGTGCAGAGAGTTTCTTTAGGACGCGAAATTCCGAAACTGATGGAGGGTTGGAGTAGCGAGCATCAGCTGTACTAACAGGGCCCAGAGGCGTAAACGTGCTCATAGGCTCTAGGAATGCCTCATTCACTGTTTCAGCAAGGGCGGTAGGACTAGAGTTAGGTCCTGACTGAACGTGCGTTAAGACGAACAAGGGATCTGTTCGAGTAGCGGACTTCATACCCCCAAGGGTCTTTACTACTTTACAACAGTGCCCAGTCTGTAAGCTGTTCATCACGGTCACTTGTAATGAAGCATTATATTTCATTTGAGCATACATAGCATACATTACAAATGGAAATGATGATTATCCTCCATGTGAGGAGCTGGGTACTAATGAAGTTTTTCAAGGAATCCTACCATGTAAGCTTATGATATTGAAATTTGTCCCTTCGTGTCCCTTCGCGGTTTACAAGATGGGATCCCCAGTGAGAGATTTGAAAGACATTTTTCGACATTTAAACCTCGAAGAAAGGAAGAAGATGTTGACCCGAGTTCTTAAGTTTTCAGAGTTCAACGAAGAAGACGATTTAAAGGCAGTGATCCTAATCGACGTTTATTATGAAATGTTATCTCATTTTGTGAGCAAGGGATTTCTTTGGAGCGAAGTCGCGTCGTCCTTTGAAATGTTTGAAAAGTTACTGAACAAAGCAGAAGGTAAGTACCTCAAACGAGTCACAGTGGAGACGAGAAGGGAGCAAATTCAGTTTCGATAACAATTTAAAATCTTATGCTCGTGAATGTAAAAAAGCTGGTGCTCTTTCGGTCCGTGCACGGTTCGTCCACTCGTTATTTTTAATTTCCTAGTCTATATTCAAAAACAGGAAAAGCCAATATACAGTCTTATATTCATGTTTTAATTAAAACCATACCACTTCAAAACCGATTTTACTGAAACACATCTCGTTTTATTAAAGGTTAAGTTGAAACCACTTGTTCTGATTAGGTAAATACTGAAAAACCTCAAAATCTCCAAAAATTGCCAAAATTCAAGAAATAATCTCCTCTTTACTTCTGAACCAAGACAAAAAGCCAAAAACAGCACCAGCTTCCGTTTCATCGTTACTCGTTTCATGTTCGAACCTACGAAAAACAGATCAACTTCCGTTTTATCGTTTTTCGTTTTATGTACAAATTCAATCAAAAAACGAAAATCGACTTCCGTTTTATCGTTTTTTGTTTTGTGTCCAAACTAAAACAGATAAACGGAAATCCCAAATCGATTTCCGTTTTATTGTTTTATGGTAAAAGAAATGTCGTCTTCTGTTTTAAGTATGTTCCTGTGAGGGGACATGACCTTACACGAAATGAAAGGGGCAGGGTAGTAGTCTTGTCAATAGGCGGGGTGGGAGTGGGGGAACGTTTGCAATTTTAGCGGGAACCCTTGACCAGTGAGAAGCCCTCTTATTTTCAGCCCTTAAACCTCTGTTGCTGATTGACTAAAACCATGGGTTTGCAGCTGGAGCACTGCTTTGAGCTAGCCTACTTGTACCTTGTGATGGACAAACATTTTGTTCAGTCAATCGCTGTTAATAGTGCTTTTTAAAATCAAAAGTGTTAAAAGCAGATGCATAGAGTACTGTGCTGTGTGTTATCTATCTTGGTGGTGCTTTAATCGCGTAATGGAGGACAGAACATTCATCCTTTGGCGCGGACAGCAGAGAGTTAACTTTAATGAAGATGACTTGACAGCAGACCGTATTTCAGCAGTGTTTAGGGTAAGATCAAGTGTAATACAGCATTTGAAGTGATCCAATACTTGACTTTTGGTGGCCGGGCATAATTTGAGCAATTTGTTTGTATTTGGGCAACATTTTCCACATATTTAGAGCAATATTTTGCCATCTTCGAAACGTTTTCAGTAGGCCGAGTAATCATAAAGTTGAAGAATTGAAGAATTAAAACACCAATGTTTTTCAAAAAAAAAATTAATAAGATTGACTCAGTCACACACAAACATACATGTAGTTTTCGTCAGCAGCTGCACTGAACAGCGAAGAACGCTAAAAGCTTGGTAAGGGTAAGATAAAAAAAAGCCAATCAAAATCAGCTGTTCTCACGGTTAAAAGGATAATTGCATGCAGAATTCAGAGGACAAGGTGCAATTCTTCAAATTTTGCCCGGCCGCCAAAAGGCAAGTGTTGCATCACTTCAAATGCTTTATTAATTAAAACATGAATATAAGACTGTATATTGGCTTTTCCTGTTTTTGAATATAGACTAGGAAATTAAAAATAACGAGTGGACAAACTGTGCACGGACCGTTTCCCAACCCAGTTCATCCAATAGATCTCTAGATCGTGGTCCATAACTGGAGAAAATCAATTTTTTAGCGGCTCTATTCTGTAGTTGCTGGAGTTTTTCTGTTAATCCCTTCCCTATACATCCCCACACATAGCTGGAGGAGGACAAAATACGGCAAAATTAGAGCTTTATAAATGGTTTGTCCAGTTTCAAACAGTGTAGCTGGACTTAAACATTTTTGGACCGACAAACCTGATGAAATCTCCTAAATATGACTGTGATTTCCATGTCAGGTTTTCATCAACCGGGACTCCAAGGGATTTTTGGAGAGAAAAGGTTTTGCTTCCATCCAGTCATGATGTTTAATATTTATATTGCACGTTTGATTATTCTTATAGAAAATGCGCAATATAAATATGAAATATTATTATTATTAAATGTTGGCGTTTGACCATTTGTGGACTCACTCGGCTGCGCCTCATGAGTTGACAACACTTTGTCCACTGTGATGATGAATATCGTTGTCGATAAGAGTACAGACAACGCTAAACCACATTCGATTTGTTTTTTACCACAATATCGGCGTCAAAGAAATGTTTATTTCAGAGTGCAAGAGATGAAAAAGCCATTGCATGACAAGTTGATGCGAGCAGCGTTGTCTAGACTCTTATCGACAATGGCAAATTAGCCAATCGGATTGCGAGATCACTGGCAGTTGTGGTAAAAACAGGTATAGATTCTGACCCTGACCATGTTACCACCAATAGTGTAGCTCCTACAGTGTACTCCACTATAAAAACTACACACGACTCATAATTCCTCGATTTGCTCTAACAAAGGGCTAACATCAGCTTTTAGTTGTCAATTTACACTATCAACTCTGTTGATAATACCAAATTTTCCTGACCATTGTATTTTACTTTAAGTAGGGTCTGAAATTGAGTGTTGATTTTGAGGGAGCCGCAAGAGTAGATAAAAATGAAAATGTGACGATGAGAACTTCGGTTGTTGTTACTGTTTTTCTTTTGTACTTTTTTAATTTGGTGTCAAAGTTAAGAGCTTCAGATCATGGCGCATCAAAGGAACCAAGAAATCCACTCTGAGCAAGGATTCTTCGGTTCCTTTGTTGTGCCATGATCTGAGTGATCTTGGATCACTGATCCTGATCTGGATCATCCCAAAGGAACGCACTTTAAGTTAACAGACTTTTGTGAGAATTTCAGAATTTTTGAAAACAGGTTTGGAAAAGCAACACTTTAAGTAGGGTTGGGATTTGGAGAAGTAAGGAGGCTGCTCAGCCATGTAAAAACTGCAGAGGAGCCCCAGTGCTACTTGTACCAAGTTCTAAGTGGCCCCTTGCCCTCTACTATCCCTTTTGTATCTTATTTACGGTTGTGGAATTATTGCTTATTATTATTCAACTTTTATACACTGTACAAATTTTGATTTTCTGATTGGCTGATTTGTACCATGTGTTACTTTTATCAAGGAGGATTTGTAGGCATGTGCAAACATTTCAAAGAGAGCCTGTATCCGGGGTGTGTGTGTGTGTGTGGGGGGGGGGGGGGGGGAGGTGGGTACTCCTATAAATTTTGGATAGGTGTGTGCTGCAAAGGTTCTTAAACCCTGACCCTATTTAAGGATGAAGCAAATGAAAATTGATACCCTATTTGAGGCCCAAACCTGAAAAATGACACCCTATTTAAGGGAAAGATCCTTTGTTTTCTGTTTAGCTCAAGCCTGGGCATTTACGCATTGCTATTTTTGACTAATAAACAATTTAGGCGTCACATCTAAGGATCACCCCGGAACACTATGCCTACATAGGTAAAAATGATACCCTTCACGAATTTTATAACCTCAAAAACCATATCCTATCCTGCTGCACATACCTATACAGCCCTATATGTGGGAATACAGGGGAATCAAGCTTTCATTTAACTGTTCCAACACCAAACACTAGAAAAGCATTAAAAATTCAACAAAGAAAGCAAATTGAGGACACTTACAAAGTGCATGTTCAGTTTATTTGATATTTTATGATTTAATGTGATAATTAACAATTATTCCATGAGCGCGCGTTGGATATGAGTTGGCTATAACCAATCTCATATCCAACAAGCGCGAATGGAATAATTGTTTTATTAAATTCTCAACCTTCGGATTTGCTAAATTTTATTTAAGTGTACGAAACGACCAGAAAGTGATGTGACTTTCGAGCGCCAAAACAACATGATGTCATGCTCACATGATACGTGCACCGCCGTGCGAACAGTTGAATGAAAAATCAAAAGCGAAGCAAATTAAGCTTATGGCTGAACTGAAATTACAGTAATCCAAACTTCACGGACTGCTTTGTACGGGTAAAAACCTTACTGTAGTGTTCTCGAGTGTTCAAAGCTCAAACTCATTGGGAAGAGTAATTATTGTGGACATTTACACTACAGTTGTAAAAATACTTGGGAAAGCTTTATTGACACGTGCCGTTAAATAATCTCATCCCGAACTTTGTGGCTTTTTTTTGTTGTTTCTGGGACGGCCTTGTCCATAATTTCTTGAATTTCCTCTGTGGAGAGCTCACCGAATCTGCTTTTTTCATCCATTTTTTTGGTCGACGAAACTTGCTTTTTTTTGTTTACTTCCCTAAAAATTTTATGCCGAGCAACCTTTGACGCATTCATTTCCATATAAGGTCAAACGCAGGTATAATGGCTGGTAACTGAGATCTAGTGAACCAATCAAAAAGCTAGAATTGCATTATCAGAGGTTGAGAATTTAATAAAATGAAATATTCCATAATATTTCTGCCTCTGAGCACTAGTTGAAAAAAAACTGTCCCCCCTCTTCAAGTGTGTAAAATTGAAGGAAAATCAGTGACTTAAAAGGCAAAACAATTTTTCAGAACACAATGATGAAAGTAAAATTTAAAGTTACCACATACCTTCAGAGGTGTCTTGCATCCAAGCAATGTAGTGTATCCAGTTCAAACTGTAGAGACCTAAACCTCATACCAAATTAAAGTTTATAGAGCTGGCTATCAAGCTATACCAAAAATGTGAATAATGTATTGATATACATGTACCAAGAAATTTCAAATAAAGTGAATTGTAGAATTAGGACCCCTAAATGGGAGCATCCCAATCACTTTTTCAAAGTTACGATTCAAAGCGAATTTTATCTTTCACTAATTTAATTTGTTCCTCAGTTTCTGGTCCCAAAGCACTAAAAAACATTTCTGCAGTTTGCCATAGTCAGCTATAGTAAAAAGTTACAGAACATTTTGAAATAATAGTAAAAATATGGAGCAGTGGTACAAAATTTGCTCTTGAAGAAAAAAGTATTTTGAAAAAACACATTTTTGTTTATATTGTTAAGCTAGCTAATGTCAAATGAACAAATTTCCTTTGAGTTTTCACTCTTTAAATTATATCCGTCAAGTAAAAAAATTGATTCAACAATGAGTGCTCAGAATGTCAATCAAAAGAGAAACTTTTACTTCCAGCCAAAACTTAAAACTGCCATTTCTCCACCAATATTTAGCCTTTTTCAATATTTTTTTAATTAGACCACAGTTTAACCATTACTTGAATGCCAAAATCCAAATTTGAAGAAAATTGCTGATCTGAATATATGCAGTAACCTTAAAGTTGCTGAGGGTATTTTTAAAATTGAATGTCAAATGGCCTCAATTAAACTAACACCTATCAATTTTTTTTTACTATTTTCTGTCAAAGCCTCACTCCTTTTAAGGACGCTCGAAAGGGTTTTTTGTTGCTGTCATGTTTGTGAAACAGTGAAAGAAGGGTATTTGATGGCATGGGCATACAATAAGTGTTTTTGCAACTCTTTTGTTGGGCTATACTTTAACGGTACTTGTGATGTCATATCAGTTGCCATGGCAATGCACTAGGTCCATGAAAAGGTCCTCCAAATTTCATTTTTTCTTAATTATCTTCTTTGCAAGCCTGTGTAAACAGTCTACATCTACAGTGGTAACTTGCAAAATCCTGCAGGATAGTTAGCAAGTGTTTGCAGTTCGCAGTTGCTGTTAACTTACGTAACTGAAATGATAAGAACAAAATGGTATAAATTTGCATGCTTATGACATAAATCTTACTGTAATGTGAATTTCAAAATTTGATACCTAGAGTTTTACACCTGGGCAATAGTACTGTAAACCATTGCTACTATTTGTTGATATCCAGATGTGCATGCTGCTTGAGTTTTAAGTGTTTTTGTTGTTCTGATCACGTGACTTACCAAATATGATTGTGACTCAAAAATCTTGAAAACCTGTTTGATTATAAGATATGTGGGTTGGGAACTTTCCATGGCAACAATAATATTTTGTAGTTAAGTTAGTCCCCCTAACCTAGACTTAGTTTTGCCTCATTCATGGCCACATTACTCCTCAACTTCTGTGGAAAACGTCAAGGTAGCAAGTGGCTCATAACGTCTTTGTTGGACCTTGAATTCTGGTTACTGTTGAGTTTCAAACTGCTCTCATTATGATGTCACTTTGTTATATTTCTCACAAAGGTAAATCACTAGAGGAAACCATATCTTTGTTTAAAGACGAAATCATCAGTAATGGGCAGCACTTTCGTGATAACAGCCTTAAGTGTGTGGTAGATTACATCTCCTTGACAGTTTTTCAACATTTCAAGTTATATCAGTTTATGCTGACACAGGAAAGAGCCAGTCATACTACAAAACTCCACTTAGTTGTCGAACCACCACCACCACAGGCTTCATCCATGAAGGAAGGTCTGCCAAAGAGTGTGTGGAATGAGCAACAGAGATTAAAACAAATAGACGAAATGGAGTGTCAACGTAATCAGGTAAGTAATAATGATGATGATGATGATGATGATGATAGAAAAAAGTAGATAAAAACCTGGCTAAAAATATTACAGTGCGACCACTTGAACCGGGCCTCTCCGAACAAAGTTAACCAATCAGAGCGTTAATTGAGAACAAAGGATGGCTTCTTTATTTGTAAACGGGCCAATGAAACTCAAGAAAGCAAACAACGGTTTAACAACAAAAATTGGAAACCCAACAAAGTTGCGTAAGGTTGCAGACGTCTCAGGAAACTTTGTCACTTTTTGATTGGTTCGTTTCGATCCTATCTTTTGAAACTTTTTTCGGCTTTTCAACGGTTTCAAATGGTTTCGGTAAATTATAAGATCTTGGCGATGGCCTTTACCCACTGCGTTCAATTGAGGTTGAATCGAGTGGGGGGAATATATGATAATGGTCGTGGACTTTCGCAACTGCTACGAGAGCGTGTTTTAGACCTTCACCACGATGGAATGAGTCCACAGTTGATCGCAAATGAAGTAAAAAGTAGTCGACACTTTGTGCGAAACGTTTTGAGGGACTATGATCAAAACAACTCGTCTATCCCCAAAATGAGAGAAACGCAACCTCGATCAAAACTCAGGGGAGATTTAGTGCAATATGTAGAAAATGAAAAACTCTGCAAACCGTTTGAAACCGTTGAAAAGCCGAAAAAAGTTTCAAAAGATAGGATCGAAACGAACCAATCAAAAAGTGACAAAGTTTCCTGAGACGTCTGCAACCTTACGCAACTTTGTTGGGTTTCCAATTTTTGTTGTTAAACCGTTGTTTGCTTTCTTGAGTTTCATTGACCCGTTTACAAATAAAGAAGCCATCCTTTGTTCTCAATTAACGCTCTGATTGGTTAACTTTGTTCGGAGAGGCCCGGTTTAAGTCGTCGCACTGTAAACACTATAAAAAAAAAGGAAGCGAAAAAGATGTGTATGTTTTTTAGTTTTTAGACGTCTTATTGGAAACATGTAGTCTCTTCTATCGATGTTACCCCCGCCTTTTTATCCTTTTCTTAGATAGCTACATTTATATTTTCTCTTTTACTCTTACGTTAGATTTATGCAGGGCCTCACTGAAAACCACACTTTGTGACGTGGGCTCCCAGTTAAAAGATCTTATTTATTATTATTATTATTATTTAAATGTATTTAATTTTCTTTGTTTATGGATGTTCACAGGGTGTGATTGTTCCATACATTAGGGGCTGCAAATGAAAAAGTGTGGTCCCCCAAACTGTCTGTAAAATTAGTTTTAAACTACCTGGGTACCAGAGATTTTTCTTCGCGCGTGTGGGGAACTCGAGTCCCACGAGAGGCGTGGCGCGAGAAAATGGGTCGAAGGGCTTGGATTTATCGTTCCCGATGAGCTTTGATCCCATTTTCGCGCTCTTCACCGTGGACCAATCACATCGTACGAATCACGCGTGATGGCACCTGAAGACATTTAAAAAAAACGTGAACATAAATGCGGGAATCGGGTCTTGTTGTTCTCGCGGCTTGCCATAATGGCTTTTGCGACTGTGAAATTAAAGCATTCAGCGGACAAACGACAATAATGATTGGACTTTTGGGATAGTCAGGATAGCCCATTCAGTTCAGCTCCACACACAGACTAGAAATTAGTTGGAATAACAAAGATTCCCCGAAGCCAGTTCGCAATACTGCTAATACATCACTTTACCGAATAAAGTGTAAATTTCCCCCCGCTTGCGACTTGCGATGGAAGTCCCGGTTTCCAAAAAGTGGTAAACGGCCTGTGATTGGTCCATCTCCGTGAACGGAAGTTGCTGCTCGTTTCAGCAGACGTTCGTTGGGGAGGAAAGGTTTCGTGTCGAGCCAAAAGAATGTCTGTGTAGGAGGCAATAATGTGTGTACCTTGCCACGTATTTTGATTTACTTTAAGCTCGCCCAGCTCATGCCCGATCAAGCGGTAGGTATTTGTTGAGGGTGGTAAAGGGTATTTTCGTGAACCGTGAATTGCCTTTTTTATTTCCCGTAAAATGTGAAATAGCCGTTTTTTCCACGTGAAACGTGATTTTGACAATTGCCGTGAGCCGTGATTTTTGAGAATGATTTTCCGTGAAGTGAGAATTGAATGTTCAATTCACCGGGAACTGTGATTCTGCAAAATTATAACAATAGACTGTAAATATAACTCGGCAGAGCAAGGTACAACTACAACATCTGGATTGCATCACTGAAATGTGAGCCTTCAAAGCAGACCAATGGGCCTGTTCTATGAAGGAACTATTGCAAGTAAAACAGTCAAGTCTGTATACATGATTAGTGAGGGACTGACAAGATTAGCAAAAAAGATTTAATTAAGTCAGATCTGTCAGTTAACCCAGATACTCTTCTTACTGTGAAAGTAGAAAACCTCCATGCAGTTTCTCATTTCAAACATCCCACATGCATACAGTTACACTACGCCCGGAACTTTTGTAGTACAGCTGTTGAATCAGCAAAACGAAAGACGCGGTGGTCTGCATTTTAGTTTACACACCCAATGTCTTATTATCCGGTGCCATCAGCACAAATCCAGCTGCAAGCCTTTCCCAAGATGAAGCGACAAAATCATCCATACATGCATCGCACAGTTAGACAAGAAACCACCAAGTTCAAGGCTGGAACCCTTCCCCTGAACATGTATGAGACTCCTGTTTATCGAGGAGAACGATTAGTGTTCGCACCAAATAAAGACAATGAAGACAACGAGGTAGAACGCGATAATGAAAGAGAAGATGGACGTTCATCTCGAATTTATAAAGCAGATCAGCTCTCTGAATACGATGACGTGTCCTCTGATGACAATGTTTCTACACTCGCGGAAGATGGTGCCGAACCTCAACTTCTAAATAAAGAACTCGAATTCCTTTTCACCACGGCCAGAAGAAGCGCGCGAACGGTGAGGACGTCGAACAAGGCAGTGCTTTTACTGTAGCTCTTAACAAACGTAAGAAAATTTGTTTTTGAAAAAAATTGCCCTTTTTTGTTTAGTGAAACGTGAAATGGCCATTTTATTTTCCGTGAAACGTGAAACGGCCATTTTAATTCTCGTGAAACGTGATCAAGACCCCCTCTTACCACCCTCTTTGTTGCTATCCAACTTTTTTTTTTTGGAAGGTAGGTAGATACGTCATGTTTGGGGACACATGTACCGGCAAGAGCCATAATAAGACGGAGATGGAGACTCAGGCTTGTAATGGGGTATGGGAAGGTATGTGAGCCGGTATGGGAGCCGGTATGAGATATCTTAATTTAAAAAAATCTATTTTTAGAAACAAGCAGGCAACTTCCGGTAGACTTGTTTCCGTGTGCGCGAGGCTTGGGAGCTAGTCAGACTTTGTTGAAGAGATGCCAGAGATGGTGGCAACAGGCGATGTGATCGTAGCTTATTGTACAACAATCTCTATTTGTACTCCTTCTTGCTCAAAAGATAATTTCGACAATGAAAATATTAGATAAAAATTTAGAGTAATGACTGCCTGGAATAACCATAGAGGCAAGCAGAGCCAGGCAGCCAGTTAACGTCGGCATCAAATAGAAATAAATTGCAGGTCAGCAAGAAGACTGAAGCACAAATGCACGCATGAAACGAAGAAAAAAAGAGAGAAGAGGAAAAACGCTATTTCTATGCTATGAAGGAAGCCTAAAATAATTAAGTTTGTATATGAATACAAAGCATTAAGATTTAGATAAGTGACAGAATTTAGCAAAATATTAATTTACAGGTAATTTGGGAAACAACACAACTAGTAATAAGAATGCAAGTATCTAATAATAAACTAATGTTTTCAAATTTGTTGAATATGCCATAATGTGTTCTTACTTTAGGTAAATTACAGGACATCTCAGAGGCACTTCTTGTATTATAGTATATGTCTTTTATTGACTTGTGCGAAGAAAGTGTGAAACACGAATGGTAATCGTCAATTGTAAAATTTATGCATAAAGACTGCAACATAAAGAAAGACAAGATCAGGCA
Organism: Galaxea fascicularis; assembly: GCA_948470475.1. NCBI lineage: Eukaryota > Metazoa > Cnidaria > Anthozoa > Scleractinia > Euphylliidae > Galaxea > Galaxea fascicularis. The sequence goes on from OX419339.1 coordinate 22,363,748, forward strand.
GTTCAACAATATTAAAGCGTTTGAAAATTGGACG
>OX419339.1:22368781-22371281 GCA_948470475.1 Galaxea fascicularis
CCAGATTCTTACCGATGAACAGCATGGTTTTAGAGCCAAACGATCCACTGTCACTCAGCTGGTAACAACCATCCACGACCTAGCTAAGACCATTCAAGACAACAAATCCGTCCACGCTGCCATACTCGATTTCAGTAAAGCATTTGACAAGGTACCACACCAGCGTCTCTTTCGTAAGCTCGAGTGCTACGGTATCCGAGAGAACTTACTTAAATGGTTTGAGTCATTCCTAACAGGGCGTACCCAGTCAGTAATTTGTGGTGGAAGTCGATCTAATCCCACCATGGTGTCACCTGGTGTCCCGCAGGGTACAGTTCTAGGCCCGTTATTATTTTTATTATACGTAAACGACCTGCCAGATAATTTACAATCTTCCGTTAGACTTTTTGCTGACGACGCTCTCTTGTATGGCATTATTTCCAGCGAGGATGATTGTGATAAACTCCAAGAGCTGATTTATCTGAACTGGAATGCTGGCAAGACAGATGGCAAATGAAGTTTAACCCATCCAAGTGTAAAATAATAAGTATTTCTACTAAGAAGTCACCCCCTTTGAAGAAATACGTGTTTGTGGATCCGAACTAGAGGAGGTTGATTCTGTGTCCTACCTCAGTGTTACCTTGACAAAAAATCTGAAGTGGTCCCAGCATGTTTCATCCATCTCTGGCAAGGCGAGCCAAGTTATTGGTTTAATTAAAAGGAATTTTTGGAACTGTTCACGATCAGTGAAGGAAACTGCATATACAACTTTGGTTCGCCCAAAATTGGAGTATGGTTGTGAAGCTTGGGATCCTCATTTTAAAAAGGACATCTCATCTCTCGAACGTGTGCAGAGGAAAGCAGCACGGTTTTGTTTAAATAACTACCAACCTACAGCTAGTGTTACCGAGATGTTAAGCGACCTAGGATGGTCCAGTGTTGAAACAAGGAGAACAATAGCCAGATTAAATCTAATGTATAAAATATGCCATGGCAACGTCGATATTGACAAAAATAGCTACTTGTGCTCCTCTGCGGAACCAGAACTCGTTCTAGTCATAATTATAAATTTTTTAATATAAATGCCACAAAGGATGTATATTTTTATTCCTTCTTTCCACGCACCCTTAGGGTATGGAATAAACTTCCAAAAGACGTTGTTGAAAGCAACTCTTTAGAAATCTTTAAGACTAAGATTTCCAAGTATTTTATCGAGCAATTCTAAACCTGTAGATATTATTTTTATTGTTGTTATTTTAATTTTTTGTTATATTTTTAACGTTGGTGTGATGTCTAACGACTTTACCTACGCATTCAAATGTAGATGTAGATGCCTTGGTGCATCCATTGCTTAAGAAGCCTGGACTAGAACTGGTAAACAAGAACTTTTGCCCAATAAGCAACTTACAGTTTACTTCTAAGCTTACAGAAAAAGCAGTTGCTATCCAGTTGCAGACCCACATGTTGGAAAATGGCTTGTTTCCGGAAATGTAGAGTGCATATCGTGAGCATCACTCTACTGAGACGGCGTTACTGAAAGTCAAGAATCATATTCTTATGAATATGGATACGGGTCATATGACATTCCTAGTTCTCTTGGACCTTAGCGCCGCCTTACTGTGGATCATGATATTCTTATACTGTGGACCATGATATTCTTACGTGGGTCAGCTCTTCAATGGTTTCGATCCTATTTGAAAGGTCGATCGCAACAAGTTACAATTAATGGTGTTCTTTCCAAAAAGTTTGGCCTAGAATGTGGGGTGCCTCAGGGCTCATGCCTTGGTCCCCTACTTTTTACTATCTATGCTAGCAAACTTTTCAGTATAATTAAATCTCACCTGCCGTCTGCACACTCGTACGCAGACGATACTCAATTATATTTGTCCTTTCGCCCATTAGGGGGTACGTGTGAAGCTGAGGCGCTAGATGCTATGGAGAACTGCATCGCGGATGTTCGTGCATGGATGATTAATGATAAATTGATGTTAAATGATGATAAGACTGCGTTTCTGGTGATCGGAACGAGCAAGCAGCTATCAAAAGTGTCTGTTCGTAGTATTAGGGTTGGCGACGTTGATGTAATCCCCGTACACTTGGCAAAAAATCTGGGTTCCTGGTTCGACTCGCACATGGATATGGCAACACATGTAACAAAGACCTGTGGTAGTGCAATCTTCTATCTGTGTAATATCCGACACATACGAAAATACCTGACTACTGAATGTATTGAGAAACTGATTCATGCATTTATAACCAGTAGGTTAGACTATTTCAACAGTCTCCTCTATGGGTTTCCTGACTATCATATGCAAAAACTCCAACGTGTCATTAACGCCACTGCGCGATTGATCTTCTGCGTACCTAAACACTGTCATATTACGCCTCTCCTACAGCAACTTCACTGGTTGCCTATCCGACTACGTATCGAGTTCAAAATCCTTTTAATAACCTTTAAAGTGCTCCAGGGCTTAGCTCCTAAATATCTAATTGATTTAATTACCGTCTTACCGCCTTCCCG
>OX419339.1:22376281-22381281 GCA_948470475.1 Galaxea fascicularis
TCAAGATTTCTGACGGTAGAACACAGCATAGAAAATGTAAACATTGGCTTACATTGGCATTAGCTTACCGAAACAGGGACGTAGCCAGGATTTTTCCACTGGTACACCGCAATTTTCCAAATCTATTCCCCCTCCCATCTGTTGATTTACACACGGATTCACCTGCAAAACATGAAATTGTGGTCACTGAGGCGAGAATACAAACATCTTTTCTCAAAGTTGACCGAAATCATTTTTAACGTTACCATTTTATGAAGTTGTATCCTGTTCCCATGGGCATCTCGCTTCTTCGAGGTCTTAAACGCACCCTTTGGGCCGACTTTTAAAACTCTCTCGGTGTAAGTTGTTTGAAACAATCATTTGAAGCACACGACTAATGATGAATTACACGGACTTGACAATTAAACACACACAATACAGAGACTTAATTTGCAGTGAATTTGAAATGGATAAAAGTCAACTGCATTTCTTTCAAGCAATTTCAAACACTTTATTGCATTAACAAGAGCTATAACAAAAGTGCTTGTGCTTCGTAAGCCCGTTACTTGATAGACGCATTGTTCGATTTAATAAGGCTCCCACTGTCTATTGCTCCTCAGTCTTGCCACTAATGGAGTTCTCGCCTTGTAGGACCTTTTAACACTTTTGTGAACGGAGTCTGGCGGTGTTTCCATCGTCCATTCATGCACAGCTGGTTCCTGGGGTGAAGGTGGCGTTTCAATGCCGACGGGAATTTTAGACCGGGTTGTAGCAACCGGTGTAGCAGGAAGTTTTCTTGGTGGTGGTTTTGTAATCTTTATCTGGGATGTCAACCGTGATTGCGTTGCTTTAGGAGTTGTCTCTGTTGCAGGAGGCGTTGGCGTTGGCAATACCACTGTAGGTTTTACAATTGTTTCGCTCTTCATTTGTTTTGATAGCCCTTGAGACCGTTGCAAAAGTTGATCCAATAAAGTCACTTTTTGGTCTTCTGGTAAGGAGGAATCCATGATACTTTTCATGTCTCGATCCAAACGTGTTAACGTCGTAAGCTGTGGAGGAGTTGTTAATCTGTGTTCTATTTCGATACTTTGCAATAATTGTTCCGGAACAAGCAGCATCTTTTGCGCATGTTTCATTGCAACACTTTACCCAATAAATCCACGGCCAAAGGAGCAATCAAAGCGGCAAGAGCTGGTAAAAAAACCCTTGTTGATTTTTTTCTTGAGACTAGGTTTCTTACTCTTCAAATAGAGTAGCTTCGTCTTGTGCGGCTTCAATCTTTTAAATGATGAACTCGGTACGATAATCTTGCCCTTAAGTAGGTTTAAAGCAATCTCACCAATGGCCTCTATCTGTCCTCTGTTAGCGTGAGCTATCATCTCTTTACGTTGTTTCCCATTGCTGTTGAAACAGGTACAAAGGAAGGGTAAATGTTGATTGACTTTGGAACCATTGGAGAGCTGTCGTTTCTGTTTGGTCGTTCTTCCGGAACGCAAAACCATGTAACCACCACTTTGATTCGTTTGTCTTGCCGCACGATGCGACGTGTGGGAAGTCATCGTGTTAACTGCAGTCCACTGCCAAAGGCTCATTCGTTTTATGCGTTGCTTGTTGACGTAAACTACGGGATACGTTTGGGACAAAGGTAATATGTTGCTACGTAATCGTAGAGTAACTGGTGTTCGCGGATGCAAATCCAGCATGAGATAACCATAGGGTTGCGAAGTGGCATCGTGAAAACTTTCCAATAGGTAAGGCACTTGTCCCGCAAAGCCTTGTTGTGCCAATGTCCGGAAACCCAATGTATCGCGAGGGTTATTAAACGCAATAATGTAGTGGGCATTGAGAGAGATACTGCGGGAAAACCTTTCAGGTGGAAAGAGATTTTGTGTCAAATAAATGCAGGTGACGTCGCAATGATGAGACACTTTTGTAAGCAAATCCAGGATCCGTTCGTCGCCGCTGCAGTTTCCCATCAGGTCATCTAACACGATGATGCCTGGGCGACAGTGCTATGGAAATAAAGTGGAAATATCTTCAGGAATACCCTCCACCAATGTCAGTTGGTTTTCCGTCTACCTCTAAGAATCCTGCCAATGTCCATAGCAATACATGATTTTCCGAATGGGGCGTTCAAATAAATAATCCGCGTGTCGAAGTAGTTGCCGCGTAAAGGTTGTTTTGCCACATTGGCTTGGGCCGGCTATAATGATGCTGCTCGGGCACTTGAATTGAGACATGTTGTCGCAGAGAAACTCAAATGGACTTCTAAAGGCACGAAAGGGCCGTTATCGTTTACATAGACATAAACCCACACCTATACATGACTTGTTTTTTCAATTTTATTTTATTGATTGCTTCCGACAACACCGGAAACGACTTACAACCTTACTTTTCACTTTGAAGAAACGTTTCATTTTTAATTTTGGTCATCGAATGAAAATAAGTGTGTACACTCTTTGCAAATCTCTGACTGTTGTGCTTGATAAACATGCTCCCATGTGCAAAAAAGTCATCAATGCGAGGCCACTAGTGCCATGGTTCAATGAGGAGGTTAAATTGGCGAGGCGCGAAAAAAGAAAAGCAGAGCGAAAATGGAGACGCACTGGCCGCAGAGAGGACATGTTGGATTACAAGGCAAAAAAGAATTATGCTAATCCGATAATGAACGAAGCACGGATAAAATTCTACCAAAACTTCATTGAGGAGAATAACACTGATCAGCGTAAATTATTTGCAGCTGCAAAAACTCTGCTCAATCAAGGCGACCAAAGGTCTGCCTTTCCTCCATGCGTCGACAAGCTGAAATTTGCTAACCAAATGGGACAATATTTTGTAGAGAAGATAAGGAACATTCACTCTAAGTTAGATAATCTCGCATTCACTTTACCCATCGACCTACATGACAATGGTGCAGATGCCCAACCTGCTGTTGTTCAGCTTAATGCTTTTACGGCACTTAGCGAGGACGATGTTCGACAGCTCATACAAAATTCGAGCAAAAAATCATGCAGCTTAGACCCACTGCCTACATCTGTCGCACTCGACTACGTTGATATATTGTTGCCAGTGATTACCAAGATTATCAATCTGTCTTTGGTATCTAGTCAGTTTGCAAAGGAATGGAAGTGTGCTCTTATCAATCCACTATTGAAGAAATCGGGTCTTGATCTACTGCTTTCAAACTACAGGCCTGTTAACAATTTACAACACACCTCCAAGCTGACTGAGAAAGCGGTGTTAAACCAAATACACGCGCACATGACAACCAATGCAATGTATCCTGAATTACAGTCTTAAGCTTCGTATCGTAGATTTCATAGCACTGAAACAGCCCTTCTCAAGGTCACAAACGATATTTTGATGAAGATGAATTCCCAAGAGGTTACGCTATTGGTAATGGTAGATCTGAGTGCCGCTTTTGATACAGTAAACCATGGCATACTAATCAGTCGTCCACATGAGAAAGTGGGTGTTAGTGGCCTAGCTCTGGAGTGGTTTAGATCCTACCTGCAGAACAGAACACAACGTGTGGCTGTCGATGGGACACTCTCTGAGAGGTTCGTTTTAGATCATGGAGTCCCTCAGGGCTCCTGTCTTGGCCCACTGCTGTTCATCATTTACTCATCCAAGCTCTTCAAGGTTATCAGGGATCAACTACCTGAAGCACACTGCTACGCTGACGATACACAATTGTATTTGAGTTTTAAGCCGCATAGCGGTGCGTCGCAGACTGCTGCTATTAATGCTATGGAGGGTTGTATAGAGAAAATAAGGGAGTGAATGATAAAAGACAAATTAATGATAAATGAAAGCAAGACTGAATTTATTTTGATTGGAACTCGCCAGCAGTTACGCAAATTACAGCCGTACGGTATTTCAGTAGGGCACGATACAATCACTGCAAGAACTCAGGTTAAAAACCTTGGTTGCTGGCTGGACTCACATCTTAACATGTCAAAACATGTTACTAGCGTGTGTAAATCAGCTTTTTTCCATCTTCATAATATAAGGCGTGTAAAGAACTATCTTTCTAGGGAGAATCTTCTGTCTCTAGTACATGCATTTATCACAAGTAGGCTCGATTATTGCAATTCCAAAGGAACAAATTTCGAAATTACAACGCGTCCAAAATGCCGCTGCAAGGTTAGTTATGGACATTGGGAAATATTCCCATATTACTCCTGCTTTGTATGATTTACATTGGCTCCCAATTCACGCGCGCATTCATTTAAAATTCTACTGCTGGCGTTTAAAGTCATCGATGGGCAAGCTCCTGCATATATGTCTGGTTTAGTGTCGGTAAAATCTAAATCTCATCATAGTTTACGCTCCAACTGTAGCACCCTTCTTAAGCCTCCTACAGGCAGGATGCTGGTAACTCTCGGAGGGCGTTCATTTCAGGCGGCCGCACCACAATTATGGAACGCCCTACCGTCAAGTCTACGAGATGTCGTATCAGTGGAGACTTTCAAGAAAAATTTAAAGACATTTATATTCAGGAAAGCGTACGCAGATAGGTATACTTTAAATAAATTTTAGGACTGATTATTATATTTTATTTGTACATATTATAATTATCATATACTTTTAATCATTTTTATATTAATTAGTGTATTTAGATTTACTATTCTATTTTAAATATACTTTTTTTGTAAAGCGCTTTTGATCTTTTATTGTAAATAGCGCTATAGAAATATTAAATATTATTAACTTGTGCACCGTTCCAATGTGAATCATACTGCTTAAATCTAGATTGAATGGTGTTCATGTCCACATTTCGTGCTCGATGAAGTAAAAAAAAGCAAACAATAGTCTCCACAAACATCTGAGTCTAATCCCTGCAGTGGTTTGTCGTTGTAGTACGTAGCTTGCCTCAGATTGAAAGTATCCATGTTGTATGTCTCGGGAGGAAATCCGTAACTGTCAAAGAATTCACTTTCGTGTGGTGATTCAAAGTACATGGCCACCCAGTGTGTTCCGGGTTTATCGTGAGGGTCCGTGTTTGCAATGAGACTGGC
>OX419339.1:22391281-22393781 GCA_948470475.1 Galaxea fascicularis
GGTTCAAATGGTCCCAGGGGATTGTCAAATCTATTGTTGTCCCGAACTGACCCCCCTATCTACTGCCAGTAGTGATAGAAATAGCGCTTTTAGCGCAAAATGTCAAAATTCTATAAGCGCAATTTTTTAAATTTAATTTTTCAAAATGCGTTTATAAAATAATTTGTTTAATTTAATTTTTCAAAATCTTTTTTATCAAATTTTGAAAAACTTTTTATTAAATTTTTTTGAGATTTTTAATTTAATTTTTCAAAATCTTTTTTCTCAAAACTTTTTCTTCATTTTTTTACACTTGATGCCCTCCTTACTCAAAATTTACCATAATAAATGATAACTCCAATAATTTGGTGATTCTTTTATTCCAAACGTTAGATTACCTTCTTTGTTTTTTATCTTTGCGCTCTTTTTCTATATTTCTCTCTTCCTTCTAAATCTTTATGTATTAGATAATCTTCATATGATTTGTTACCAAAATGTATTATTTTATTGTCAGGTAAAGTCACTTTATATTTTTTATTTTTTCTATTACTATATTCTAATTTTTCTGTACCATGGTTTTTAGCTTCTTCTACTAATTTTTTGAATTCTTTTCCTTGCACTAAATTTTCCATATATACATTAATTAGATATATTTAATAATTCTAATTCTTTTTTTATTTAGCCATGAAAATATGCATTGAATTTTGCACGTTTTGTTACGCAATTGGGAATCCTTATGTGATATAAGGCCAGATTGCTACCATCTAAATGCTAGCGGGACTTCAAACGCGATGTTTGACGAGTTAGCCTGATCTCACCGAAAGGTCTCTGATGAGTCTCTTGGCAGAGACGAAACATGCGTGTCAGACTAGCCATGAAAATATGCATTGAATTTTGCACGTTTTGTTACGCAATTGGGAATCCTTATGTGATATAAGGCCAGATTGCTACCATCTAAATGCTAGCAGGACTTCAAACGCGATGTTTGACGAGTTAGCCTGTTTTCACCGAAAGGTCTCTGATGAGTCTCTTGGCAGAGACGAAACATGCGTGTCAGACTAGCCATGAAAATATGCATTGAATTTTGCACGTTTTGTTACGCAATTGGGAATCCTTATGTGATATAAGGCCAGATTGCTACCATCTAAATGCTAGCGGGACTTCAAACGCGATGTTTGACGAGTTAGCCTGATTTCACCGAAAGGTCTCTGATGAGTCTCTTGGCAGAGACGAAACATGCGTGTCAGACTAGCCATGAAAATATGCTCTTTTTTATTATTTTATTTATTTCTATTTTATAATGACCATAAGCATATGATTTTATTCCACCATCATGAAGATATCTTTTATCATCAAAACAACTTAAGGATACTTTATTTAATTCATAACTTCCTAATTGATGATTTTCTGATCTTATAGTTTTCATTTTGTGAAATATTTGTTCATTCTTAAATAATGTATCTTTCTAATTTTCACGTTGAATATTTTTCTTGATTGTTATTTTTTAATACCCTTTGCTGTTTTTTCATTTTTCAAATTATTTTTCATATATGAATACATTTTAGATCTCAATCCTACAAATTCTGTAATTGGAATACCTGCTGCTTCATCTTTCATTTTACCAATAACTTTTTTTATTTTGGGAGAAATGATATTTATTTTCTGTTGAATAATCATTGTTATCAAATTTTTCTTTATCTTTTTCAAAATCGTTATAACAATCTTTTGCAGTTATTTTATAACATAAACTATCAGTATCTGTAAATAATAATTGAGCTTTATTTTTATATAACCTTTTAATATAGTTATAATGAAAATCATACATTAATGTTTTACTTAAATAAGAATACACATACCCACATAAGCCGGTCTGTTGAGTAGTAATGATTCTTTGATTTTATGTACAGCTACTAGATTTTCATAAAATATTTTATTTGATGTATATGTTGGTTAGCTTGTTAATTTAATCAATTGTTTTTCATCAGTTACAAGTCTCACATCAACTCTCTTTCTTAAATTTTCCATTGTTTTATCAAATACAGCATTATTCGTTAATTTGAAAAAATCTTTTTCAAAACTATTTTTTGCATTTGTTCTTTTTTTCTGTATTGTAATCAATACATTGTTTTAACCAAGGACTTTGATTAAATTCTAAAACTCTATGAATTTTTTTAGTTTAAGTACTAAATCTAAATATAATTGTAGATTTCTATAATGTAATACATGTAAATCATGTAATTTTTTGGATATTCAAGATCTACTTCCAATATTATTCCTTTTTCATCATTGGGTTTGTAAGAATTCAAATCAAGATTATTTATTCTTGTTTGACTCATCCATTTGAAATTTCCTGTTGGAGGATATTGTGACATCGCCCAACCATATAAATTATTAGCATCCAAATACATTATATATTTTAATGGAGATCTTTTATCATAGTTTTTCATATATTTATTAGTTGCTGATCCATATCTATTTGCAATATAAGATATACCACCTCTTAATCCTTTTTCTATAAATT
>OX419339.1:22406281-22416281 GCA_948470475.1 Galaxea fascicularis
ATATACAGGAATACAAAATTTGTCATGATGATATTTTCTACATATTTTCTACATTAATATCTAGTTTATTATCTACCATTTTTATAGTATTCGTTACATAAAAATATTTTCTATAATTATAAAAAATGAAGTATTGTGAAAAATTACATAATTAATTTGAATATGATTTAAATTTGTATTATGCCCATTTTGTGATGAAAGAATATCAGACCCCCCAAATCAATCAAATAATAAATGTTGCAAACATGAAAACAACTTCACAGACAATGGATATATTACTTGTATAAATTATGGTCAAGTTAATGGTTATGATTTCAAAATGGAATATTTTAATTTTCATGAAAATTTGATCAAATACATACTAAAAGTATTTATCATCGGAAATATCATATTCAAAAAATAGTAAATGCATTAGAAATAAACATAAATTATGATATCAGAAATAAAATTTATAAAATATTTAATGTAATAGGTAAGTACCATGACCAACAACAACAACCCTCTAGAAAAAGAATACAATCCAAAAATACTTTGAAAAAATATAATTCATGGTGGAAAAATGTCATGAAACAATGAAACCTAAGTTACCTTGTTAGTGAATTTTTATTATATTTTTTCTCAAACTTATCAGAAATATTAGTTGTAGTTTTAATCAAATTTTATCAATTGTTTTCAACTTATTTACAAAGTTGTTATGATGGTATTCATTACCTCTTAAATATGCTCTAATATAATTTAATATTTTTTGATAAGTTGTTGATGCTTCATTATATGATTCTATTTTTTATCTATATTCAACAAGTCTAGATAAAAAGTTAATATTAGACCAGGAGCCGAAATAGCAGCCAATAAAATAGGATTCAATGTAATTCCGGTTGATACTCCACCTACTAATACAAGGATATATGAGGTAGTTTTTAAGATTTTCTTTTTCGTGGTGAAATATTTTGCTGCTTTAGTGTATATCCATTCTTTTTTATGATAATATTCATACAAATCCATTAATTCTTCTTTTCTTTCTTCTTCCAATTGTTTGTCAATATGATTGAAATAAAAAACTTATTCTTTTCTAGCTTTATTTGTCATATATATCATTAAGTTACATTGATTAAGTTTCTACTTCAATAAGTAACATTATATCATCATCCCTATTTAACAAAAAAGTTCCTTTAACTTCTAAAAAACTAGAGGCCGTAATGGCCTTCACTCGGGCTTTTTGAGTGGCAAATGGATGTTGTGGATGATTTCCGCACAGCCTAATATATGAAATTATAGATGTATTTTGTGACTCAAACTCGATTCGTTAAAGCATTGGGCTGCCTGTGTGAGTGTGTGCCAGCGGAAATAAACACCACAGTACCGTGGGAACACAAACAATCTTAGTTTTCTGCTTTTCTGTGACAGACTTTTTAGCTTTTTCACTGGTATCCTACTGGGCTCGCGATCACAACGTCTTGATGGCACATGGTATTCACGGTTGTCGTTAAAATACACAAACTTAGCATAACGAGATCTGAATTCCTTTCTATATTTTATTTTCACTAAGGCATCACGTTGATCATGTACAGATAACTGCATTGCCTTCTCAAATACCTCGCATTTTTCAAGTACATGATCCGACATTTGTGTTGATAAAACTGATAAACTAACACATTCATGTAGAACACGCGAAGGTACAAGATTACACATAAAACTAACACACTACACAGACTTGATACAGCTAATAATCCACAGTCTAAAGTATACAAAAAAATGATACACTGTTGACAATAGCCATAAAAGTAAAAACGTTTCTTGCATCTTAGCTTCGATGCGTGGGTTCTTCGTCACCCAACATGGACGCTTTCCTGTTGCTGTTGTTACTACTGCTGTTCGTCTTTGCACCTCTAATCTCATCATCAACGGGTATCTTGTATTCGCCAGCACCTAAACTGTTCGTGTCAAAGTTTCCACTCAAGTCAAAGCCTTTGTGCACTTTTTCTACTCACTGATAGCTCATTCAGCTCATTTTATCTCATAATATTTTATCACATTTGCTTCGAGTTCGCGGAACGAACCGTTTCGAAATGTACGCTCACCATCATCATTTAGTGTGGGTCTACCGCGAACGGCGTGTGCAATTGTAACTGGTTTGAACGTATTGGATACGACACCGTTTGCCATAGCTGTAGACATATCAACTTTTCCCTTTGAAAATCCGTCGAGGAATCCACAGTTGCTTTATGCCTTGCTTTCCAACAGACAAGACAAGCGTAAACAAATGGTAAACAGGTTTTTACCGGGTTTGACAGGTTCATCGTTAGCGCCGCGCAAATACGCCGGAAATGAGGTTTGTAGAGAACGACGAAAAAAAAAAGAAAAACGGACGACAGATTTAGACTCGGGCCTTCCACAGGAAGCCCGAGTAATAATTAGTACGAAAATTAGAAGGAATGTAATGTTCAGTTCGTCCTTGATCTTGTTTTGAAGTATGCTGTATCCTAATAGTTCATATAGGATCTTGCCCCATTGTTAAAGTCAACACAATATCTTCATATGAAAGACGTACATTTTTATAAAATAGCATTAATTTATTTACTTTTCCAGGTGTAGTAAATGCTTGTTCCCAACCACCTTCAAATAAAACTAAAGTTTAATCCTCCCCCTGTTTTTCTATAACCACGTATAAAATATTTTTGTGTTGGAGTTATTGCATTCATTAATGTATGACCGCCTAAATCTAAATCCTGTTTACAATAAATTCGGTCTAATATTTCAAATTTATCAGATACTTTAATATCATTAGGAAATACAACATAATCACCAGTCATTTCAAATAAAAGTTTATTACCACTGTATATTCCATGTGTTGAAATATCTAAATTAGTATTCATTTTTATATTTCCATTTCCATCATCTTCAAACAATGGAATATCATATAACAAAGGATTAACAAATAGACATATTTTCCATTTTAACGTTGAGTAATAATTGGAGCAGGCCCATTTTTTTACATTGAACAATACTTTTAATATAATAAACACTTACATTCTCTACCATATATGTAAATATATCATGATCAAAAAAATTTAAATCTAAGCTAACTCCTCCATATTCCAACTCAGCTGTTCGCCAAGCTACTTCATTGGCCAAAAATAATTCAATAGGTAAACTATGACCTGTATTATTTGGAGGATACATATTAAAACCAAATGCAAAATCAAAATAATTTTGGTCATTTATAGTAGCGTATAAAAATAATGCTATTTTAGAAAAAAAGGATGAATGCTAATAATAACAAAATAATTAATCTAAGTTTGCCAACAAATATTGAAGATGCAGCAAATAAACAATATGTTGATAATAATTTTCTAAAACTTGATGGATCAAATAATATGTTGGGTAGTTTGAATATGGATGACAATTTGATGATCAATCTTCCTGATCCTATAAATGAAAAAGATGCTGTTAATAAGCAATATATTGATAATAATTTTGGAGTTGCTCCATCACATAAAATAAAAAATACATTTAAATATTTAATGGACGATATAAATGAAATAAATACGGAATATGGCTGGGTTGCTGAAAGATTTGATGATTTATCTTGGTCATTTCATACTAATAAAAAGGTATTATATCTAGTAAGATAATTATCTTTTACATACACTGTATTTGATATTTGGAACATCAGTATCAGCTGTTATTTTATAAAAAAATTTTAAATTAATTATTTTGTAATTATTCATATTTAAATTACTTCTCAATGGTTTATTTCCATTTCTATCAATATGGTCAGTTAATTGTGCTTCTAAATATCTTTTATCAACAACATCTTGTTCATCAACTGGATCTAATAATTTATATTTTTTTCTTCATTCATATTTAGAGAACCACTCATTCTTGAAATTCCATCAAGTTTAAAAAAATGAAAATCAACATAAGATTTGTTTGCTGCGTGATGAGCTAATGTTGGATTTTTAAAATTTTCAATATTTTTGTTGGTTCATATTCAAATAACCCCTCATAAAGTTAGTACCATCTAATTTCAAATAAGGAGCATGTAAAATACGATCATCAAGATAATCTTTTCGACTTAAATGATAATTTTGAGCTGGTCGTGTATTATAAATAACATTATTGGAAAACGTTCTAATGCCTCCTATTGTTTGATTAGCAGCTGTAATAACTAATGACGAATTTGAGTTATTACTATCAGGAATAAATAATGTTTTAGGCGAAGTTTGATGTCTAGTTACTATTCTAACAAAATTATTCCCATTATTGGGAAAAACATATAATTCTTTTAATCTTATTGTACTATTTTGTCCATAAATAACACATTTATTTCTATTCATATTATTACTTTCTGCAGTGATTAATTTATTTAAATCATCGGCTGCAACATCAGTAGCTTAGTTATTAATTTTCGAATGGTTTTTTGTTATATTTAGGAAACCTTGGTTTGTTATATTCAATGTTCCTGTAATATTACTATCAACACTATTTATTACAATATCTGAAATTTTTCTTCCTCCTGGGCCATCATAATTTTTAAGATTAGGAATATAAAGGGGCACATTTGAAAATTGTTGATCCCTTGGTCTAATATCAACAGTATCATTATATGCATCCCCAATATTTATTTGATTGCAAAAAATAGCATTATTTGTGCCATAAGTTGGTATTTTACCAGATCCAATATTTTGTGCAGGTGAACTAAGAAGAGTCTTATCTACTTTGCTTACTAACCCTGTTTCAAGTTGGCGAAACACAACAGCATCTTCTGGATCTGTTCCTTCAGCTACATTAGCTAATTTTTTGTCTGGAATATCATAATTATTAATAGAGTCTAATTTTAATCCAGTATTTGTTATAATTTGCTGAATAATATTTCTAATATGATCATGAGTATTCCCATGTAAATATTTATCGAGATTTTTAAAAACACCCATGATATATATTGATTATATTACTTCATCAAAATTGTTTGTAACATTATTTTTCTCTTTGTCTACAAATGAAAATTTATATGGTCCCAAATTATTAAACAACATAGGATTAAATAAGTTTTCTTTTGCTGTCATGTTCAAATGATTTTTAGTTGGCGGAGGATATAATAAAAGATGACTAGAATTTAATCTTAGAAATTTTATGATGTATGCCATCTGTATAATGATTAGCTATTTTATTTTGAATTTTTTCTGGTTCATTTATTAAATCATCAAATACAACGATTTTTCTATTATTATTTGGATATTCAGAGGTATCTTTAATATCATTAGCTATTCCTATTTCCAAAACTGGACAACCAATTTTATTAGATTTCTGATCCATCAATGTTTTCAAAACTTGTATTTTTTCCTGATGATTATTAGGCATATACATATATATTTTATCATAATAAACAGGAGCCCATAAATAGGAGCCTCCATATGCACTCTATCCTTGAGTCAACCTTTTGCGCGTATCTTTCTATTTTTAGAACTCTCTTTTCTACAGAAGGCTCAATTTTACGGCGAACATCTGTTTCTGGTAAAGTCCGCACACAAGCATCCAAAATAAAATGGCGGCGAAAGGCGGGGAGCGCGTTGTCGCGATCCTTCCCTTCTTTTTCCTTTCTGTTTAGTCCACAGGCTAATTTTTACAACCGAGAGAACCTGGTTCGTACAGAACAAGGTTAATAGATAACTTGTATGTAGTCGAGCCATGGAATGTAATAAAAATGCAGCGACGATTGTGCTTCTTCTGACTTCTGTGTTGTCTTTTCGTCTCGAATTTTTTTATCGCGAAGGTTATGTAAGCGATAGCCACGTCCTTTAGAACGAATCGTTGTTTCAAAGAGTCTGAAAATCGCACAACTTTAACTGGAAAGTCTTTGGATGTCCACGTTCGCGAAGAAAACAAGGTGAGCTTGAGTGAAAGCAGTGGTGAAATCAACAACCCTGTGATGGCGGCGGATGTGCTTCTGCGGACGGTGTAAAAGGTCTCTTGCGAAAGAAACTTCAGGACAAATTAAGTTCTACGAATTCTAAAGAGACTGACATTCTGGGAAAGTGGCATAGGGAACTTTCAGTCGCTGGATTTAGTGGTGAGATGCTGAATCTCATCAAGAAGCATTCGCTCTACACGAGATCGAGCCTCTCGCTCACTTTCCCGAACGTGTCCTTGTTCTTTACCCTTCAAATGTTTATTCTTATGCCGAACAAACCGGACCATTTCAGCCTGTTCGTTTGATTGTTCATGACGATGGAAAGTGGAGTCTGCAACGTCCCATCTACTAGCACATAATTTTAAAGTCGGGTACGCTAGACACTCTAGAATCTTCATGCCTGGTACAAGTTGCCAAGTAAAATGGGGTTGGAAGGCCTGTACGACTCCTGATCGCGTGTTTGCCGCTTCTATCTCGGCTCTAAAGACCGATTTAGCTTCTTGCTTATTTTAAGTGGGGCAACACGGTGGTTTAGAGGATAGCATGATGGTGATAGTGATCGAAACAGCCATGTGCTTAAATGTCGCATGTTATGTATTTTGATACCAAAGGTAATTTCTGGGTTTAAATTCTGCATTTATCACCTGTTTGTTTTGATCCTTGTTGTTTCTGTTTAGCGACTGTGGTCCTTTATATACCATCTGAAGCATTTTGTCTAGCTTTGCTTTGGCTCGTTTCAGTGCGTTCAGTGACAGAACAGCCTCTCTCTTGTCACCAAGGTTAGGAACTTTGAGCCGCGTAATATGATAATCTTTATCTTGCAGTGTTTGTACATTACCGGGCCCGGTTATTTGGTTTTGTAGCAAGACGTTGCGTTTCTTTTGCGACTATTCGTCTCTTCATCCTTTCTTTAGCGTTGTAGCTTCTTAGAGAGCTATGCAACACGTGAAATTGACCGCTAAAATCCGCTCTAATTACGGCCTTGTTTTTGTCATCGTTTCGCTCCGCTCTGTGACTGCGGTTATAATATTTTCCCCCTTTTGTTTATGTCAGTGGTTTTGGCTGTGTTTGAGTACGCCATTAAATGATAGGCAACAAAAATAGTCGCAAAAATCCGAACTTTCACAGAGTTCATCACTCGAAGAGTCTTCCGATCTGCCCGCCATTACTGTGACTTTTCGCCGAGATCACGTCATGTGAGGTAAACATGCCGCTTTATTCTGATTGGACATTCTAAACAGTGTGCGCGAATCTAGTCACCCGCAGTGTTCTAAAAATAAAAAGATACGCGCAAAGGTTGACTCAGAGGGCTTGTATGGGAGAGGGAGGCTCCTATTTATGGGCTCCTGTAATAAACTAATGGTCCTCTAAGCATATTCACCAGAGTATTTGTTTTTCCACAGCGACTTTGTCCTGATATTAACATTCTATAATCTTCACTAAGAAAATCACACAATTTTCCATTCTCTTCTTTTTTAAACTCTATTTTATCATAATCTGGTATTTTCATCAATTATATAAATACATTAGATTAATAATATTAAATGTTGTTCGAACACTTATGTTTATAATTAAGTGTCAGTTTAACATATAATTATATAATATAATTGTATATAAATGGATTTAAGTAAAATAAAAAATATGCTGATTTACAGTTGGACAGCTATCAATTTAAAAAATCACTTACAAAAACAAAAAATCAAATTAAAGATGTAGAAAGTGGTAGAGATGTTGTAATGAGTAATTATTTTAAAACATTGAGAGAACCTTTC
Organism: Galaxea fascicularis; assembly: GCA_948470475.1. Taxonomy (NCBI): domain Eukaryota; kingdom Metazoa; phylum Cnidaria; class Anthozoa; order Scleractinia; family Euphylliidae; genus Galaxea; species Galaxea fascicularis. The sequence continues at coordinate 22,413,965 of OX419339.1, forward strand.
ACTAAACAACAAAAGAAAACCGATGAAAAGCAGGATGAGTTGATTGAGCAACTTCGGGAAAATCAAAATAAAATTGTTCAAGCAATACAAGCACCTCCTCCGCAAGAAGCAATGCAGCCACCTCCACCAGAAGAAGAAGAGGAAGAAGAACCATCCACAAGTAAACAACCAATAATAGTTGATATAGACAAAGGTATTACTGAAGAATATAAACAACTATTGGAAAAAGTCCAACATTATGACACAAGCATAATGTGGTTTTATCTCGAGGCCCGTCATAGTTAAGTATTTAGATGTGCTGTTGCATGGGGCAAATAGCGTCGTCAATCATAGAGCTTAAGCCAATCAAATAAGGTCAGATTGAATAACGCCGGAGTTATAGGCAAGATCATTTTAACTCGTGGTCCTTCTCGCCTTCACTCCCATCGTGTTAACATACGAACACAGATTTCCGGTACTGTAGGAGAATTTTCCCGCCTCCTCTCCATGCTCCTGCCTTCTTTTCAAGCTTTTGTTGCCTTTTAATACGTACTTGACTCTTTGCCGATATTTAACCCCACCTTTGCTTAAGAGATTGCGTGATGTTTATTATATCAATATTCTTGTTGTCGGGTGAAATAAAAGCGTCACTATTGTGGCCAATTTATCCCACATTATAGCAGTTGTCATTTTATCTCTCGTCAATCTCGTCAGCAAAACTAGTGCGACGTCACGCAGAGCTTTGGGTTTCGTTTCAGTAGAGACGCGGGTTTCGTGATAAAAAAGGGATTTGCTTTACCATCTACATATCTGAATAAAACAGAAGAGATTAATGATACTATTAAAAAGGTTAAGGAAAAAACAAATTATATTCAAGGATATTTTAACGAACATACAACTAAAAAAGGCGAACCACTTGCAAAACTATCAAAAGGGCAACTTAAAACTGAATCGAAATTTCTCAAACTCGTTAATAATTCATCAAGTTAAAACAAAGGAAATCACAACCGTGAAGGGGGTTTGGATACCCGGTGTCAATTAGCATAGATTTTGGCGATTTTACTTCTCCGTTAATTCCTTAGTTTTTGTTTCAATTGAGATGATATATCTAACACTCGAGACAGTATTTTATCGGCCATCCAAACACCTCGAATTCCGTCAAAAATACTCCACTGCGCGTCGTATTTTCAACTCTCTTCTCGGTGTTTGGATATCTCGATGAAACACTGTCTCTCGTGTTTGATATGACATGAAACACTAAGACTATTATAATGATTTTTTGCAAAGATTAGAACATGTAAAAGCAGCTCCAAAGTACACAAGCAAAGGTATTAGAAATTATAAACAACCAAGAAGAAATGCTTACAAAATCAATAAAAAAAAAAAATATGGTGGGCTAATGATTGCTGTAGAAAAACTGATGAATAATATGTTATTATATGCTTACAAAGATGGAAATTTAGTATACAATACACCAGTTGATAGATCACTTATAAATCTACCAACTAAAAGATACAATCCTGAAACAAAGTATAGTATTGATGTAATGAGAGTTTTCAATGATTTTAACATCTTGCTAATATGCCAAAACTTAAATCTTCAGGTAAATCAAGGATGACAGGATCAAGTGTGGTTTATTATCAAAACCCGAATCAATTAGCAGATCGTATGAAAATAATTACAGGATCAATGATGGCTGGTAACAATAGTCCAGTTTTAAAAAATGATCTATCTCAAATAAATGATGAAATGCTTAGAATAGCAACTATTGATAAAATAATGCATGAAAAATTATATGACAAATATATATGATTGTGAACACAGTTTTATTTTTAAAATCAATTCATGCAAAAAAAGACAATTCTCAAAATAAACCTGGAGATTTCACATTAAAATTTATACCTGAATTACAATCGGAAAATAATAAACAGCATTATTCAGCTCTTGATCATATTTCCATGACAGCTAGTTGGCATAATATGACTTGTATATAATAATAATGAATGGAAGATTTCAAAAGACAAGGGTTCAACATGGGAAACAATAGGCCATTTCCGAGTTCATGTCTGCCTCCTCTTCAAAGCGAGTCTAAGTGCGAAGTTTTTGTTATGAAAATTAGTTTTCATTCATATGTAAAGTAGAACTAATTACCATCACAAAAACCTCGCACTTAGACCCGCTTTGAAGAGGAGGCAGACATGAACTCGGAAATGGCCTATTACATTTCCTGATGGAATTTATAATTATGATGATTTGAATGATTATATTCATAATATAATTGGGAAAAAAGGAAATACTGATACTTATGGAATTAATATATTATTCGATCTGACAATTT
>OX419339.1:22428781-22458781 GCA_948470475.1 Galaxea fascicularis
CGAAGATGTTTCCGATGTGCCTGTGCAATAGAAACCATGTAATACGCATCTTTGAGATCAATTGTTGCCATATAACAACTAGGAGTAACTAATTTCAATATGGACTGCAGAGTGTCCATCTTGAATTTATTTTATTCAACGTGTAAATTTAAATCTTTGAGGTTTAGATTCTATCTTTCTTAGATTTCAGTAACACGTTAGACAAAAATTCACCAGTAGAATAAGTAGCTTCCTCAATAACACCCTTTTGAAGCAATATATTTACTTCCTAGTCCATAAGGCTGGATTCCCAGTCAGTAAACTTAATTGATGGAGGACGCCTAAACTGAGTAGAAAATTGATCATGTAAGAATGTTATATGGCAACCCTTGACCATATCTAAAATGACTTTATCTGAAGTCATCTGCCCTTGAATTAGCTCTTGGTTGTCTCCTGGTTGTGCTTTGGCGTTCTGTAGGTTTATTTGCCGTATTAGTTGGATGTTCTGGGTCTGAGATCTGTTGGCTGAACCTCGATCTCGATAGCCTGACCCTCGAAAGCCTGTTTAACCCCTACTAAAGCCTCTGCTAAGGTGGTAAGATCTAGGATAAGATTTGTTTTAGCCAACAGCCTGTTGGTAACTTTATTGTCATCTGAGATTTTTTTTAAATCGATCGTTTTATTTATTACAACAAGAGGGAAAACTACTGACAATACTAATACTAGATACTTACCCTAATTACAGTACTATACTTTACTCTTACAAGAGACACACTACTTATAACAAGATTTTCACATGACATGTAAACAACTAGTACTAATGGCCTGCAATACGATGATGTGCTTTTCTTTTCTTTTTGTTAAAGTATTAACAGGACAGTCATCTGAGATATCTTTGATCTGCTTGGTGGCTTCTCCAAACAGATAATCAGTCAACTTGACTTTTTGAGCACACAAATGAGCATAGTCTTTAAAAATTTGAGTGCTTAAGTGCTTCGCGGCGTCTCTGGGCCAATTCCCAGTTGGGTGCGCCTAAGCAGCACAAGGAGTCTTCAGTTAGCTTCCATAGTTTGTCCAACATGGCAGTTGCCTGGGACTGTGATTTCTTTTCAGTTGTCCTTTCGCCGGTTGCCAAGCCACTAGCATATCATCATTCTCACGGGCATATTACACCATTACCATCATTAATAATCATTATCAGTTGTATCTATGTTGTGCTTGTCTTCAGAGCTCTTAAGGACAAGGTCTGCTATTACAGCTACGTTTGTTGTTACTTTAATCAAGGCATTCTGGAGTCGTTGCATTTTCACATCACCTGTTCTAGCCTCGGCTGAAACTCGATCCGATATAAGTTGATTAACGGTTACTTTTGACAAATCCTATCAATTCTCAGGTCTGACAATTTTTTTGAAGTAAATAATTTTTCTCACTTTCTTCCTCGTGTTTTGCCGCATTATAGCAGTAATATGCCAAGGTATCATTAATCTTCGGACCCGTAGCTTCCTGTGTATTGGCCTTCTTCTCAAGAGTAGAAAGGACTTTTTTTGGAGCTGAAGTAGACTGTCCATACTATGTAGCTGAGTCATCAGCTTTTTGCCTCTTGTTCCGAGGCCCCACTTGGCCAGAGGCTGACTCATGAACCCTTTTCCCTTTGTTCGAAACCTCCTCGGAGGCTTCCTTAACTTCGATAATCTCAACCTGTTCAGGTAGATCTTCTTTAATCCTGTCTTCAGGTCATTGAACGAGTGACAATGTTATCATTCCTCGTGTTTAAATTCTGTCAAAGCATCTGAAAACTGTTGGTCATGCTTTGCGTAAGAGCATGGACGTTTCCTGAAATAGAATCAGCGAACGACTTAACAACGTCAAGCGACTGGCTCTCTTTCACGTGGACTCTATTCGCTGGATCTCGCGAAAGCATTTGACACTTCGATTCCTGCCTGGGACTCTGATTTCTTTTCAGTTGTCCTTTCGCCCGTTGCCAAGCGACTAGCATATCATCATTACACCTTACCATCATTAATAATCATTATCATATCTGAATAGCATTTACATTGTCGAGCCCGCAGACCATAGTGGGACACTTTGTATAAGAACCTAGATAAACAACCTAGCTCACCAGGGGTTCCTGTAGCTCAGTGGTTAGAGCATCCGACCGGTGTTACGGAGGTTGTAGGTTCGATTCCTGCCTGGGACTCTGATTTCTTTTCAGTTGTCCCTTCGCCCGTTGCCAAGCGACTAGATATCAAATGAGATATAGAGTTAAGCTAAATTACAGAAAGGACAACAATCACGATCAAATTGAATTTGATTAACAGCTAGTTTAAATGCATTGGTCGTACTAAGTGAGTTAGGTAACGAGTTCCAGAGTTTAGAAGCAAAATAACGGAAAGAGTGTAGGCCATAGGTTGTGGTATTAACCCTGGGGACATTGAGAAGATGTTGGCCTCGTAGGTTATAAGTAGTATCTTTGACGTTGAGTAAATTCTTAATATATACAGGGGTGTTACCATTAAGTGCTCGATAACTGAGAGTCAACATATCATGTAGCCTGCGGTCTTGTAAACAAGGGTGGTTAATGTGGTCTAATAATAGGCCATATTCGTATTCTCGGTATTGAACTGGATCTAGCATGAAGTGGAGGCTCTTGCGGGGGAATACATTTACATATGAAAAGATTCCCCCGCAAGAGCCTCCACTTCATGCTAGATCCAGTTCAATACCGAGAATACGAATATGGCCTATTCGTCATTAGTACTATGAAAGTCATTGAAGACAAAGCGGAGGCATCTCTCATTAATTTTCTCCAGTTTATCAACATTCTTTTTGCCGCAATGAAGCCAGATAACGGAACAGTAATTAAGAAAATGATACATATAGACGTTTCTTAGCACCAGTTGGTATTAGACGTTTATGTCGTTTAAGCACTTGGAGTTGATTACTGACTTTGCGAACTAGACCAGATACATGCTCATGAAATTTTAGCGCATTGTCAATCGTTATACCCAAACGTTTCATGGAGGAACTCAACTGCAGGTTCCTATTCCTAAGTTGCAATGGAAGATCTTCACTATTGGATCCAACCCACATTGAACGACATTTGTCGACGTTACGACCCATGCCATTTGACTGAAACCACTCAGAGGCAGCTTGAAGGTCAGCCTGCATTGAAAGTTGGATAGTGAGAGGATCCTGGCCACTAGTAAAGAATTGTGTATCATCGGCGTAAGTGTTAATCTCGGAACTGCGTGAAATGTGCAAAAAGTCATTTATGAAAATGTTAAATAATAGTGGTCCTAGTACAGACCCTTGTGGAACGCCCTTATTTATCCTTGTCCAGTCAGAAAAAGTATCTCCAATTTTGACCCTCTGAAAACGATCAGTGAGGTAGCTTCAACAATAATAAGCTATCGCTGGATAAACCATAATATTTAAGCTTAGCTAATAGAAGTTCATGTGGAAGACAATCAAAAGCCTTTGTTAAGTCTATACCCACAATGGCAGCGATAGACTTGTGGTCACAGGCAATTCTCAATTCCTCCAAAATGCGCAACAGGGCAGTCTGACGGCTGTAATTCCGACGGTAAGCAGATAAGTATGGTGATAGTTTCTCCTCAAAGAAGTTAACAAGCTGTTGTGATAGAATATCATATTGCTGAACACCATTTACAGACAAACCACAGAATCGACTGGGACTCTGCCGAATGCGTTACATACAGTACTAATTACTACCAACGGATCGTACTAGAAAGCTGGTTTACTAACTTAGAACAGACACCACTAAACCGTTGCTTACAACTTCCCGCACCTTACAAACGACTTGTCGACGACATAAACAACGGACAAACAACAGACTGACCGACATCGACACGCGTACAGACATTAGTCTAACAAAAGACGGATCGAAACGCACCAATCACTGTTTACAACAGACAAACAACATACCGACTAATTTTACTAACAATACACGTACACACATTAGACTAACAAAAGACGGATCGAAACGCACCAATCACTGTGTACAGTCTTCACAGCCAATGACAACTAGGCTTAACTGACAGTCGACCAATAACATCACGACTTCGTCGACCAATCACATCAACGACCAGAGTACTTATACCATCCACTGAACTGACGTTACACAAATCACTTGACTCTGATGATGACTTTCGCTCAGGCTGTCGAAACGTCAGTCAATGTCACCACAAACAGTCCTTCTCAGGACTACACTCACCCGGACGATCGTACTTCACTTAATTATGACATGACTCCTGGGTTCAAACCATTTACGATCATTAGTTCCTCTTTGTTTAGAGCTGAAGAGAGGGCCAAAAAGCTTCCAAAATTCCCTTGGGTCGATGATAGGTTATTTGTTTTATGACGAAAATAACCAGTTATGGCTTTCCTCCTCAGAGATGTACACAAGTTTCGTTGTCGCTTGTAGGCCAGCCAATTAGGTTTAATTAGGTTTCGTGGTAATCACTATGGCGGCTCGTGCTGATAGCACCAGTTCAGAGGAGATTTTATCCGATGTAACCAGCGAAAATGAATGCAATTTCTACGACAGCGATGTTGCTTAAACCTCAGAAGTTTCTATTGATGTTGGGCCTCGTCATTATCGTTTTGAGCCACGCAGAGTCCGTCGTAATGTGGAGCCTGGAAGGGTAAACGACGAACGGACAGAGAGTGAAACGAATCGCTTGGGGAACACAGACTGGTAATTTTTTGTTTTTTCCTCACATCCTCTTTGATATTTATTATTAATTTATTTGTCTCTCCTGATGTTCTAAACACTTTTTGCCATTTTCTTTATCCTAGGTGTGAATGTGGAATGTGCCAGCCGATGCCCACAGTTGAGGAGAGCGTTTGTTGTGGAGAAATCGGGCAAATATGGCAGAAGGTTTAAGACCAGAGACCTGAGGTGCAAATGTCATGTATTACAGAGCACCCAGGATTTCGGTCGAACTGCCTTGACGTCTGGGTCCTTGAAACTGCGTATTACGCATACAGACAACAGCATGGCACAGACAATCATACAGGACACGAGTAACCTCATATTTACTATTTATAGCGTCACATATTACAGAGTCGATATCAGCCTGGCAAGTTGTGTAGTACTAAACAAAGAAAGTGATTATTTCTTCTCTTGTGTAGGAAATTTCGCTACATTGCCTACAGACAACTAGTGCGTTGGTGCTGGGGCAATCTTGGCAAGAATATGAGGGTCGCGCTTCCATCCTGCGCAGTAAACAAGATCCGCGGTACATTCCCTGCAGACTTTGGGTCTTCGTACACAGGGTTAAAGCCACCAAACCTGTGAAATACGTAGGTCAACCTTTTGTTTATGCTTATGCTTTCTGATTTTGTGCTTTCGTTTGGCAGCTCAAACAATCCTAACAATAAGTTTTCCATTGAATAAAACATGTCAACGTGAAACTGATCATGTACAACAGGTTGTTATTTATAGAAATCCCAGCTGTTACTCAAAAAACGCACATGCTCTGAGCTGTGTGGATGCCTTTCGGTTAACTTCACCACAAACGGCCTCGATGATCGTATTTTATATGTAATCATTATCCGTGATCAATAAGACATCCTCATCAAAGACCTTAGTTGTTATTCTTGGTTTGCGAATCGCGTGACAAACTGCTCCACTGCCGTTTCTTTACAGGGTTTCTCAAAGAAGGCAGCAAGTGGCGCGGGGATACTTTCTCGAAGGTCCTGGATTGAGTTCTTAAGTGACTGCTGGTCCTCTTCATAATCGTGCACCAGCACATCAATTAGTTCTTCCGTGTAGGCTTGAAATATAATAAGCAAACGAAGTGAAATTATAACTTTTTTCTTGTCATGAGCGCGACTGATAAAATTGAAATAATAGCAAGTACTCACTTGAACAAGTTGAACATCCAAGACCTTGTTTACTCGCTGTTCGATGACTGTGAACGCCCCATACTTTGCACAGTGACCCGGGCTATCTGAGCGTCCATCCCCTGAAAGCACCAACCCTCCCTCCAGATTAGTCATGCTAGCAATAACTTTTTCCTGCTCCTGCTTCCACATTTTTATCATGACGGGTATTAGATAGTTCTTCTGGTGCTTGTGAAATGTCTGACGACTAAAACACTCCACCTTCAGAATCTTTAGCATTCGGAGTGTCTGGGATATCATGCTTCCAGAGTAAAGGATGGCCGCAGACAGTAGGAGGTTCCCAGCAGGTATTCTTAATATGTTTGGCTGGCTTCTCCAAACTCTGGAATAGCTACAGGTATTGCACTTTTGGGTAACATGGATCTGGGTCCCTATTAGTTTAGAAACCTCTGCAGTGGCGGGCTCCGTACACAGTGGGCAAGCCTCAAACAGCTGCATCAGGTTACCATGGAAAACAATGTATTTCTTTTGATTTTGTGGTTTCACGTCCTCTTCTTTGGCAACGAATGTTCTGTGGGTAAAAAATAAGCATAAATAATAAGAAGAAGCAGAAGAAGAAGCAAGGAATAGAACATCGGAGAAAAAGGTGAATGAAAGCTATACTATAAGGACTTGCTACTGTACTTGGACTGGTCATTTGGAGATTCCTCGAAATGATCTTCCATTTCTTCAAGAGAAAAATCAGAAGGAGGAACATAATCCATGTCTCTCTCATCGTACATACTGCGTTCTCCTTCACTTTTCACAGGGCTGCACACAGGGGTAGAGGTAGAGGACAGGACCAGTGAATCGCACTGAGTTTCGGAATTTGCTGTGGAGGATTCCACTTGAGTTCCTGGGGAGATAAATATCATGCTTTGCTATCATCTATAAAATCAAGGCATCAACCGCTAAATCTTACAATACGTACCCACGCTTGTCATAGTCTTTGGTTTAACGGCCAAAAATGTGCAATCGATTTCGCATTGAATTGCCATATCCTTGAACCGTGGTCCCGTCACTTGGTCAGGTCGAGGTTCCACTGACGCATCAGACGAGCTAGCGGTCACTTCGTTTTGGACACATACTTCGAGTGCCGTTTCAAGTTCTCTGGTTACAGGCGCTGTTACGGAAGCGGATGAAGTCGTCGCTTTTTCATAATCCTTCACCAACTGATCATAGAAGAACGAAAGCGATTCTTTTAGAAAAATAATTAAGTACAACCTCTTTAAAAAGGTTTTCTTAAAACTTTCCACTTACCCTATTAACCTCCAGTTTTTGAAGAGCTCTACTCTTTCGTGGCTTTTTACCAGACGCCTGACCAGAAATGCCAGCAACCTTTTGCGTCTCTTCGCTTTCCGTTTACGCATTGTGGACTCCACAGGCTGCTGGGCTGGCCGTTGCGGCTGAATTGTCGGTACAGCACTTGGGAGTAAACCCCTGTTCTTTTTAAAGCCCATTTCTTGCATGTATGGGCTCTCAAAGCAGTCGGGGGTAAAGTGGTCGCTACAAATTATCGAATGTTTTGTCGGTTCGATAAAATCGGCTCGTTTCATTTGAACAAATTTAGTCCACTGTCGCCTTAAATTTACATCGTCGGGAAACTTATACATAGAATGCCCAGTTTTGTTTGAGTTGCCACAAAACTGGACAACACATCGCTTTACCATATTGGAATAAATGAATATATTTGCCTGAATTAGCGTGAACACGTGCTTATTTTGAAAGGTCGTGGAGAAAGAATTTTGACTTCCGGTCAGCAAAGATCCCACCGGTGACGTCACAGAAAAGATAACGCAATCAAAATGGCGGGCACTTCAAACTTCAAGCAGGAGTTTCGACGCCAAAACGCGCTCATTTGGAAAAAAGAATGGCACCTTCGGTATTCTAGAAGTGTGTTCTTGTTGGCTATGTTAACAGAAAAAACCGAGTTTTGGGGTTTACATGCCCTTTAAATAAGAATGAAAGCGAGGCTGTTGGTGTTTGCGACCTGTCTGGTCTTCCGTTTGGACGGAATTTGTTTGAACAGTATTTAACCAATTTCAAAAACTGAGGTAAAACCAACAGATGTAGATATTTTCTGCTACTTTAACTCAGAAGAAGGCTTGACTAAAAGTCAAACTCAGATGGCATGATAGTTAATGCTGTCAATCCTGACGTTCGCTGACGTACCATTTGTAATGCTATGTTACGGTCACGTTCTTCATTTCTGTTTTCGATCACTGGGTTTACTGTCTGCTGTATTTCAGATGGTCTTGGACAGATGATTAAGCTTAGACTTGAACACCAACGATGTTTCAACGTCACCATAAAAAAAGAGTTCCAAGCCGTCATTGAAAGGTTGTCCTGTTATAATGGCTTTCCGTTGCTATTATCATTACTGCAAATACTTCCAGCGAATCCCACGTGAACGCTACTCGGCGTCTTGTTTATTTTGCGTTCGCTAGGCCTCTAGCCGCCATCTTGATGCTATCTTGATTATACTCAATGAACAACAGTAGTATAGAGGTTGGGGGTACCAGACTATTTTCAATGATCTGTTACCAACCCAACCTTACACTACTTTCCATTTGTGGTTACATAAAATGATTTTATATAATTATTACATCTAATTATCACAAACAAACCTTATTCCATATCATCTGTGGTTATATCTACTGCTTCTACGTAATAATTACATTAAATGATTTCACTGTTTCCCCTCCCCCCCTGAGATTTAGCTTCGCGGTATCGAAGCTATCAGGCTGTTTTAGCATCAGGACGCGACTGCAAATCAGGACGTCTCACTTGCTGAAAAGGACTGGAAACAAGGAGATTTGGCGCGTGTCTTCAAGCTGATGTCGCGTTGAGGACGTGAGATTCTCCATTTTCCCGTCCTGACGAAGACTCAGAGAGGCCCGGTTGTTCGAAAGCCGATTAACCTAAACCTGGGTTAGCGTAAACTTTGGTTGCAGTTTTTAACTTTTGGATGAAAGTCGTTTCCGCTGCTTTTTGTTTTTCAGGATTGACTTCCCCTAATCTAAGATTTTGCAGAATATCAGCATTGAACAACGTTTGGGGATAGAGAAATAACCTCCTTGATTAACTTTTAATCTTGGATTAGCGTTAATTGCCTTTCGAACAACCGGGCCAGGTAAAAAGCTTTCTACTTTACTTAATAAGCTAGAATTTCGGTTTCTTTTTAACTACAGTCTTGGCTGAACCAACAAAAAGTGGTTTCACACAAAGACCATAAAAAATCGACCTGAAACAGCTTGATCTAAACTGGCCACATTTCGCTTCATTCGCTTCATGTCCAGACTCAGAAAAGCTTACCTTGATGCATGCAATTTAATGTTTTCTATTCTGTTTTCACTTCAGGTGTGAAAAGCAAATGGCCGAAACGAATAAAAAGTAAGTGTATTCGCTTTGCATGAAGTTTGTCCATTCATAAGTTTGGAAACTAATAGTTCATGACAAATGTTATAAACAAACCTTCGGCGAATTTTATATCTAAGAGCAAGGGTAGTACTAATTTTGCCCACAACCGAAGGGTTTGATTAGGACATAACTTGATTCCGTTAAATTTTGTGACAGGTCGAGCCTTATTTTAAGCTCAGTTATTTCCAGGACTTGAAGAACAAGCCTACACTGGAACATTCCAGCTTACATGCTAGAATTTAATACTCATTTTGAATCGTAAAATCAAAGATAATGTCATAATTCACCGTTTCAATTGTAATGCTATTGAATTTTAGATCCGCAATGAATTGGACAGAGGAAAAGGATATTATGCTTCTCAAAGAAATGGGAGGACAAGGAATCTTCGAATATAAAGCTGGCAGCAGAGAGCGTGGAGCCGTATGGCAAGTGAGTGCCAGCAACCTTAACTGCCACAAGGATCTGTTTGATGTGACTGCTAGGGGCGTAAGAAACCGATTCACGCTTCTTTCGAGGCGATACAAGTCGAAAACGTCTCAAGAACTTAAAGGCTCTGGCATTGGTGTTGAAGAACTCACAGAGTTCGAAATATTGATGGAGGACATGATTGCCCTGAGTGAAGAATCCGACAAGAAAACCGAATCAGAAACAGAGATTGCAAGAGCAAAAGCAAATGCCGATAAACAGAAAGCATTGGAGATTAGAAAAAAGGCAATGGAGACCATGGGTGAAAGTAAAAAGAGGCTGGCCGATGCAGATGAGGAAGTGAAAGAAAAGAGAAAGAGAAGATCTGGAGTTGACACTATGTCTTGGTTAAAAGAAAAAACTGAAATGGATGCAAAGTTGAAAGAGAAAGAACTCGAGGAACAAAAGCAAGAAAGAGAGATTGAAAGAAGTGAAAGGAATGAGCAGATGGGACTACTACGACAACAGCTCCAAATGCAGATAGAAAGTCAACAGCATCAGCAACAACAACAGAACATGATTCAACAACAAATGATGGCTCTGATGCAGCAGCAGCTGCAGCTGATGTTTTCGAATGTTTATAAAGGTGACAAGTAATGAACAGTTGTTCGATTGCAAAATACTGTTACATTCTATGGCTTTGAAGACTTAAGGTAGCAGTAATTGTGTGACATTGTGTGACATTTTAAAAGTCATATTTTTTGTTAAGAGGTTTTCAAACTCCAATTATCAAAACACCAAATTCATCTTGTTGATGATTTCCTTAGCTCTCAGCACGTCTGCGTGACAGATCTTGGCACTCTATTAGTGTGCTGAGAAGAAAATAAATTTTAACAGAAAAAAAAAAGATTTTTAGCTTTGCTGCCATTGGAACTTGTTGATAAAGAAAAAAATGTGACCTGCTATTTTACTATTTTATTGATTGATTACGTTTAGGATTGTAATCACACTGACTGATGCTTAGCTTGTCAAAAACTGAATAAAGAGCAGGCTATTTTACATGATAACACTGAGTCTCTTTCAGTTTACCAGAAATAGTCCTGAAGACTTGGCGGATCACATCTGAAATATTCTGAAACTAAATTTCCATACAGACAAGTGTGAGCATTCTGGAGAATTCCACACACTAAGTATATTTTCCCTACGGGACTCATGCCAATTTTCAGTTGCTTTTTAAAGTCAACAAATTTGTAATAGTTGGTGATGGTTCCAAACATCCACTCGGCTGATACCCTTACTTCACTCATAGACTCGTTGAATCTTTGCATTTGAGGTGTCAAGTGTGCATCTCGAAATGGAGCTTGCAGATGAATTCCAAGGGGATACGCCGGGTCTCTGTATAAACATAAAGGCTCACCATTTGCCCTAGCAATTCTTTGCAGTTCCCTTAACAGCCCTGTTTCTCGCAGCATTGTGCTATCGTGCCTTCGTCCTTCAAATGGTCCGGCTAAATTAGCAATAAGTCCAGTTGGAATTACGACGCTTTGAAACTTTATTGCATGTACACGCTTATGGCCATTGTAAACAACTGGTTGATTATTTTGAGGTCTCGCTACTCTGCAAATCGTCCCATCAACGAAACCGAAGCAGTTCTGCAGTGGAGCACCCCGGTCGTGGATGATTTGTGCATAGCGCTCTAGGACTTGGGGCAGAAGAAATGGCTGATTCCAAGACTCAAGACGATGGTGATGTAATCTGTAAACGTACTCTAAAACGGTATTGAATACAAGGCATAATTCAGTTGGATTCCTTCCAAACCGAGAAACCATGTCAGTGTACCTACATGGAAAGGCAAGCCTTTTTAAAAGAATGCAAAGTCCTTCACGCTTTGAACAAACGTCTAATAGTAATAAGATGTCTGTTTTGGCGAATCGGAATTCTGTTTTGCACTCGGTATCATCCCAGTCGTCAAAGTTCAATCGTTCGAATTTCCAGCACGGAAATATCTCTCTTGAACTATTTGCATCATATAACACAGCAAACTCTGCAGCATCAATGACATTGGTACCATAAGCGAGAAGTAATGCTTCTCTCACACTGCGAAGGCCTCCATCCACCATCATGGAGTTCTACGTCTTGATTTTCCCGCGCTTGCTAAATCACTCCCGCCAGGGGTATTCAGTCCCAGTACTCGCGTCCTCAATCACGGCCAAAACACCGCGTCCTAAAGCCTTCGCGTGCTGTTGTTAAATCAGCCTATTAAGTCATAGCGAAGCGTCTGACTTAAGAGTGAGACGGGGATGGTGAAGCGTAAAAAATCTTTTTCGATGCTTGGTGGGAAGACCGAAGCGATGGCATCGAAACCCTATCCCCCCTCCCAAATTTTGGCAATCTCTATATTTTAAAAATTAATGGAATATTGGCCGGCACAGCTGCGCCGTGACGTAATGACTTTGGTTTGTTGATAACCGTACGGTACTGTGTTGATACCAACCCAACTTATAACCAATTTTTGGCAATCTATATATTTTTTAAAATGCGTGATTTTCTCGGAAAAATCACCAAGCGTGACATTCTCGGAAAAATAGGGAAACCCCCTGTAAAGTGAGTCATCACAAATAGCTATTGTTTCAGATCACGAGACGGTCATATGATTTTTTCTGACCAATCAAAAGCTTCACATTTTCACTTCACAATTGTGAAATTTTTCAGTGAAATTTATTTCATTTGTGAAGTCTAATGTTTGATGTTATAATGTCCGTAAGCATAACTTGTCACACCATTATCATGAATATACCGCTTGTCATCGAAACACCTGAGTGATACTTTATTGATTTCATAACTTCCTAATTCATGGTTTTGACTTCTTATGGTTTTCATAGTGTTTATTTCCTTAATAAAGTCTCTTTTTAGTCTTCATGTTCAATGTTCTTCTTAATAACATTCTTCTTAATTCCCTTAGCAGTCTTTCCTCGTTTTTGGCTGTCTTTCATATAACTATACATTTTTTATCTTAATCCAACAAATTCAGTTATTGGAACACCTGCTGCCTCATCTTTGAATTTGCCGATTACTTTTTTATTTGTGAAAATATTGTGAATCTTGATGGTAATCATTATTTTCGAATTTCTCTTTATCCTTGCAGAAGTCTGAGTAGACATCTTTAGCTTCAATCTCGTAAGTCAAACTGTCTGTGTCTGTGAATAATAATTTTACTTCGCTACCGTATTTTTGTTTGATGTAATTATAATGGAAATCGTACATTAGCGTCTTACTTAAATCCAAGATGCACCTACCCACATATGCCGGCCTGTTTAGGGTAAGTATGGTTTAGCTGCCATTTTTAATAGTTTCTTTTCATCAGTTACCTATCTGACATCTACTTGCTTTCTGATATTTTCCATCGTTTTTCCGAATACACTGTTGTTCATAAGTTTGAAGAAGTATTTTTCGAAAGCATTTTTGGCATTAGTTCTTTTCTGAGTATTAAAGTCAATGTATTGCTTTAACCACGCAGACTGATTGAACTCTAATACTCGATGGACTTTCGTTAGTTTTAAACCGAGATCAATATACAATGGTAGGTTCCTATAATGAAGCACGTATTTTTCCTTATTACTCAATGTTGGAATGAGTTTGTGTACCAGACCAGTTGATATTTTATATTTTTCTGCTATTTTTTCACAATAGCCTGATAGCATATCTTCAGTTACAGTACTTTGATTTTTTCCGGTCCTAGCGGGTAGTCATTATGGAGATCATGCAACTCTTCAGGATATTCCAGATCGACTTCAAGTATCAAACCTTTATTACGGTCTTCTTTGTATTTGGAAAGGTTTAGATTATTGATTTGTTTTTCAGTCAACCATTTGAAACCACCTGTTGGCAGATACTGACTCATAGCCCAGTCATATAGATTATTAGCATCTAAATACATAATATACTTTGAGGGCGCCTTCTCAGCATATTTTTTCATGTATTTATTATTTGCCTCTTCATATCGGTTAGCTATGTAACTAATACCTCCACGAATGCCTTTTTCAATAAATTGAAACATGTCAACATCAGTCATTAATTCAAGTTTAATATTAGTCATCTTTAACATTGCATCCCAGCTCAGACCAGGACTTGTGAAGTAATGACATGGGTCAAGTTTATAGTATTCCAGACAAGTTTTCCTGAAGTTTTCAAATACATCAGCCAGAAGAAGGATATCTGATTTCAGATACAAGTCGTGGTATTCACCCATATTTTTAAGGTGAAAAGTGTTCCATACATTTTGAGCATGTTCATAGTCTTTGATATATGTTCATCATTCAGGATGCTGTAAAATTCTTCTTTTGGTGGTAGCTTTTCATTGAATCGATCAAAGCTATCCATGAAGTCATATAAATAAACTCCTTTTTGAGACATTAAATCAAGCTTTTTATCTTTGAATTTTTGAGAAGTATATTTTAATAAATCTTTTGGTAGATTACTCACTAGTTTTTCCAGACTTGAGCTCATGAATTGGAAACTGTCAATGAAGGTCAGTTGATTACCAAGCATGAATGCCATGTATTTCTCCATGTTATTTGGAATTGCATTGATGTTCATTTGACACTTTTTACCTTTTTTGTTTGTGTATGTATGCTTCTTGACTATTTCACCGATTTCTTGCATTATGAAATGGCTATCATATCCTCGGAGATTATGAAATATTACAGGAATTTTATCAGTTATTTGGAAGTTAAGATTGCAATCTTGATGAGCGGATCCTCTATATTTTCCTGTAATATGACAATGGTCTCTGACTCTTACATCGGTTTTATTATATTGTTATTACAGATATGACATTCATCATCTTTTTTGAATTTCTCTTCATCATCTTTTGTCATTTTCAGTGGTTTGTTGAATTCTTTTTATATAACCTTTTTACAATATTTGACTTCATCTAACATAGCTTCCATAAATTTGTGAACAGCTTTTTCACCTCTGTAAATTTGTTCTGGTTTACTGTATTTATCATCATAACAACAAACGACCTTATATCCATAACCACAGTCTGCATGCTTCTGATATGCTTCTGTATATGATTTATTATCATTGGGTTGACAACCATGTATTTTTTCTGTGATGGCTTCAAAATCTGCATATATTACAAATGGCACTGGTAGTTGTTTGTGGAAATTATTGAATTTCAATATATTGTCGTCTTTAGTTGGCATTCTTATGGCTTGTGTGCCATTGACTTGGATGCAGTTTTCTTTATGATTGGCTAATACTTTTTCATACCTGAAGCATTGCAAACAATGCATACAGAGGTGTTTTCTCTCTTTATGTTTCGTTTGATTGTACATAAATTTATTGAAGTCTTTTATCAATACGTAGTGTTTGTTTTCATTTTCTGTAATCAATAATAGATTCAAATAATCTTCGTTCTTTTCTTTTGAAATTAAATGGGTATGGTTGTTTGTCTTCATAACCGAAAACATTAATGTTAATCTCATTTTGTTTTTCTATTTTGTTATATTGCTTAATAGTGACTGGAAATTCAATTCCTGAAATTTAGAATGAAAGCCTTGTCGACTTTTTTAATTCTCTCTGGGTGTTTAGTTTGATGGTTTAAATGTCTGATGTGACACCATCTGAAGCATTCATTGTCCTCATTTTTCATGTTTATCAAACCTTTTGCACTGTTTCTTAGTTCTTGCGGCAATTTGATGTATGAAGAACCTTTCATTGGTTTATATTTTACCACATTGAGGTAATGATTGTTGATAGATTGAGTTGTCCATCCTGATCCCTCAGAAATCCAAAGTGCAATTTTATTTAATATATTTTGTTTAGATACTTCAAGTGATTCATTAATCTCAGGATTATTTGTAATAGTCTGTGTTTGACTATTGAAATAGGCGGTCTTATAAATTGTTTCTCCATCTGACATTTTTGTGAATGTTACCTCAAGCGTTTCAACGAATTTTAGTCCATTCATTGATTTTAGTATACTTATGATATGGTATGCAACAGCCTTTCTTGTGCTTTGTAGTTGTACTAGTGGGCCTTTGATATCGATTTTATAAGACTTGGTGTAGCCTTTCAGAGCTTTATCTGTTTGCTCTATCTTAGTCCTTGGTAGTTGTACCGGTTTTTTGGTCCTTAGCATTGGAACTGGTTTATCCCTAAATTCTAATGGTGGAAGAATGTTGTTTTCATAATCATGCACCATCTGTTTGACACTCTTTCTGGGAGTTGGAATTGGCTTCCTTAGTGTGGCACTGGTTTGGAACCAGGCTTCTTTTCATTCTGCTTCAATAACAGATTAATTAGTTGAGATTTTCTCAATTTTTTAAGATCTCTTTTATCCATATTATACATATATATTACATAACAATTAATATCTCTTTAAAAGGTTTTTACATCTAAATCATTATAAAGAGATATTTTATATAAACTATATATATGAGTAGTATTTCAGTAAATAAGTGCGTTTATTATTTTCATCCAATTTATGACTTATATGCCTCGGATGATAATGGAAATATAACCAATATCATTAAGAAAGTGCCTTTTGTAGGTAATAAGAATCATTCTGGTTATATGCATTGTGTTGTAAGAAATTATGGTGGTAAACAAAAAGCATATCAAGTTCATAGGTTTGTTTGGGAATACTTTAATGGTAATATACCAGAAGGAAAAGTGATTGATCATATTAATAATGATAAAATAGATAATTGTTTGTGTAATTTAAAACTCATGACACAAGAAGAAAATTGTAAAAAATCAGCAGAAATAGAGATTATTCATTTCTTATTAATAATCATGAAAATAAAAGATGTGTAAAAGCAACAAATCTTCATACTGAAGAGGTGTTTATTTCAGTAGTATGTATGCTATTCAACAAAATCTTTAAATAAATGCTGGTATTGTTAAAATGGTATGTGAAGGTATTAATAATTGCAAATCAGGAAGATCAAAATTAAATAATAATTATTATAAATTCGAGTATATTAATAAAAATAACTTACCTGATAATTATATAAAATCTGCTAATATAATACCTGTAAGAGTATCAGATAAATCAAAATCAAGAGCTCCTTATAAAAGACATAAACCCATATTATCAGATGAAGACAAAAAGAAACATCAAATCGAATCTGTTAAAAAATGGCAACAGAAACAATTACGTGTTTAAGATGTAATAGAACTTTCAAAAACAGTTATAAACATGTTCACAACAAAATTTGTAAATAATTTAATCTAATTCATAGCTTCTTCTTGGTATTTAAAAACAATTAAAATAGTTTAATTTTTCAAAATCACCATATACAAAACTTGCATTATTAGCTTCTTCTTTTTTGTCAAGATAATCATAACGTAGATCATAAAATCTATTTGCAAATGTCATATATTGATTATTTAAAGCTATGGTTATCCATTTTTTATGTTCTTTATTTCTAAGTAAAAAGAAATCATTAAAATTGTTATAATTATATTTTTCCTCATCAAGTCTAAATTTAATATAATATTTTTAATTCTATTTGCTAAAATTACTTTGTTTTTTCTTTATCAATTTCTTCTAATAAAAATAATGATTCGATTAAAAATAGTTTTATTATTCTGAATTTAATTCTTAGAAATGATCTCTTTCTGTCAGATAACGTCATATCTTCAAAATCATCGTATAAATGTACTAATTTAATTTATTTATTTTTAGCATTATTAACTTCATATGTTATCATATAAAATCTAATTATATTAAAATATAACCAGAAATAAAAATATTTTTGGTCATATATGACAAATAAGTTTAATTAAACTATTGTATATATAATAAGGTTACATAATTTTTCTACCAAAGAAGATGATAACTCCAAAAATTTGCTGAATTCTTATCTTTGTATGTTAAGTTACCTTGTTTGTCTTTTATTTTAGATGCTCTTTTCCGGTATCTTTCACGTCTTTTTGAATCTTGATGTGTTAAAAAATCGTTGTATCTCTTATCACCAAAATGGATTTTGTTACCGTTTTTAAGAGTAACCATATATTTTTTGTTTTTATTGTTAGAGTATTTGAGATCTTCTGCTCTATATATGACTCTAGCTCTCTGTCTCAATAAATCGAAATCTTTGCCAGTTACTATCATATAATATATTACTAGATTGTTTGTAGGTCCCTAAAAGGTATCCAACTATTGAAATCATCACTATATCCCTTCCATTTAACCAAAGCTTGTTTCTTTTTGTAATCTCTTCGAATAATTTTATCAATTCTGAATACATCTTGTTTTGCTTTCAGTAATTCGGGTTCATAAAATGATCCTTTTATTTCTTCATTATTCAAATCTTTTAGTTTGTATGTGATTGGATTAGTGAACCCTTGTCGAATACATTCCGTTTATACTTAGATATTCGGACCTTGTCACCAACCTTGAATTTCGGTTTGGATGTCACTTGCTCCACATCACCATATAGATTGAAGTAAACAATTCCTTCATTACTCTTTTTGCTTGCTTCTATAGGTGTCATCTTTATGCTTGAATGTTTTGTGTTATTGTGCTGTTTTAATATTTGGGGTAACATATCTAAATACTGTGTATTACCTTGAACAGTGAACTGCTTCCACATTTTTGACTTGATTGTTCGATTCCATCTTTCAACCACTGAGGATTTTTCCTCATTTTCTGTGGAGTATATCTGTATATTATATTTCTCCAACAAGTCCTTCAAATGTTTGTTATAGAATTCCTTTCCTTTATCAACCCATAGATATTGTGGTTTTCTGCCTTCATTGAATATTGTTTTAAAGCCACTCATGACGGATTCACCTTTTTTGTCTTTTAAAGGAACAATCCAACCATATTTACTGAAAATATCAATAATCATGAGAAGATATTTGTAACCTTTATTCCATTTGCTGAATTTTTGCATATCAACAAGATCAGCAGCCCAAATCTCATCAATATGGTTGACAATCACACGCCGTCGAGTAAAGTTACGCTTTATGGGTGTATGTAATTCATCTGCTAAATTTTCTTGCCAGTTTTCTTTACTCGACGGCTTTTTCCGTTTTTTGGAACACCAAGACCAAGTTTCTGCTTCGTATTTATTGTATTTCGAGCCAACCAGTGACCCCATTGTCTCTCATTATAACGAACTTTATCCAACGCTTGTACCATTTGTACCATTTTACGATCTGCCTCATTCTTACATTTGACTTGATTACTTTTGGGTTTGTTTCCACAAACACTGTAATCAACATCATGCTGCATACTTACAGCATCTGTTTTAGCTGTCGGCTGTTGATATATCTCAACTATTTGACCTGTTTTTGGATCATATTTCAATTGTTCTCCAAGAGGATTTCCAGGTCCTGTATATCGATGTCCGGGCATGACAAAACTCTTCTTTGCTGCTACTTTTAAAATAGTCTTATGGATATCAATTGCACCTCCAGTATAATAATTTTTTAAAGTTTTGTTAATTATATCAAGAGGACCTTTACTGTTTGGTGTAGCTTTCACAAAAGCCTTCATCCATTTAGCAGTTTGAGGATTGAAATCTGGTGCTATAGTGCCTGGATAGAAAATTCGCCCACCGCTTTGGGTGGGCTCATCTAGTTTCCCCCATGTTTAACGAATTTTGTTTTAGTAATACCGCATTCTGAGCATTTACATTTCATCATCAAACGTCCATTTTTTGCTTTAACATATTGTTTACTACCTGGAACGCATTCAGTCTGTTTCTTTTGTTTCACGCGATATGATTTCATTAGATATATGACTTACAGTACTGTGCAAAAGTAATGAGAGCGAATTTCGACGAATTTCGTCTATTGTTCTTGCGAATTTTCGCCGACATATCGTCGAAAATTCGCGCGGTATTTCGCGTCGCTCAATGCAATATTTCGAAGAAAATGCGGTGAAATGATGCGAATTCTTTCGAAATTTCGAAGTATCGAACTTTCGTTGCTGCGAACTCTTTCGAAATTTCGAAGTAACGAACTTTTCTTGCTTTCGAAATTTCAAAGAAATGACTTTTTGTTTCTTCGAATTTTCGAAGCAGTGAACTGTCGTTAAAAATACACTGCACGTTATAATTGCAGTAACATAACTCGGAACTAAACACGCTTTGTTGATTTATTTACACCACGACTGAAGAGCGTTTCAAAAATGAGCTACAGAGATTTAACCCGCACTCTGCTTCAGTAGAGTAACTGCGCGTTTGTTTTTAGACAAGACTAACCATCAAGGACTGAATTGTAATGACAATAAGCGGGATTATACTCCATGATCTTGATTACGCATGCATATTTCTGGTTGAAATCTAACTCCAACTGAAGGCCAAGCTTGCAATGTTTTGATCCTCGTCATAGACAAAAAGCGCTTTGACTTGCATACCAGTAGTTCGAAAATGTGAATGATTTCAGAGAAACATAGAATTGGTTCAACAATTCACCATTCTATTACTTGCCCCCGCTGTAAAACTAGTCTCCTACGCAGCCGTTCTTAGTGCCGAGTGTCGTCACGCAACTTGTAACACATGATGCCTTGTTGTCTCAAATAGAATTGTTTATGCAAAGCGTTGATCGAAGGAAGCGAAAGCCTTCTTACACTGTACAATGAACTTACCTCAGCCTCGAAAATTCGCGGCACTCTTCGAAACTTTGAAACACGCTTTGAGCATTCTTCGAAATTTCGAAACATTTCCTTCGAAATTTCGCGAATCTTCTCGAATTGTCGTTCGAATTTTCGCTGGAACATTCGCATACAATTTCGAAATTTTGAAAGTGTCAAGACAACAGCGCTTTCGAAAATTCGTCGAAAGTTCGGCGATATTTCGTTTCGTTGTAAAAATCGCTGGTTTTCGTCGAAAAGTGACGAAATGTCTCGAAATTCGTCGAAATTCACTCTCATTACTTTTGCACAGTACTGTACATATTTTTGAAATAGTTGATTATAAATTTATGGTTCACTGATTTGTCTTTTTGACTAAATGATGTGTTATGTATGATGTTAAGTATCGATTTACCTTTTTGTCTTTCTAACAGATAGTGCAAACACCAATAGCCACATAAAACAGAATCTCTTTCTTGTATTTCATCTGTTGAATATATAATCTTTTCACCACTTGTTTGTAAATATTTTTGTTTTTCAGTTGGCATTATTAAACCGAATGAATCAAAATATTCACATATATGTTTGTCAACATTTCTGTAACAAACCCAATGAGTGCCTGGTCCAATATTCCTATCAAGGTTAATGATCCCAACTTCAGGTTCATTTATTTGATTTGGTAATCTGTCTCGACTGAATACACCTCTAAAATGTTTTATTTTTAATTTGTTTACCCAATTGATTAAATCAAAATTACTAAGCGGTTTATCTATGAATTTTATATTAGTTGACCTAACAGAGGGATTTTCGACCATACGTTTTTGTTGAATGCTGTATCTTGATTTACGCCTAGAGCTCCTGTCAATAATCCTTCTCCCTGTCTTTTTTTTGTCGTTAATTTTTTGGCTTAACACCATAACAAAGCTGATTATGATTATTCATTTGATCCCAAGTACCGAAAAACGGATCGCTTCTATAATTTTGTGGAATTACTAAACCTCCATCTTTTTTTGGGACGTTAACAGGTAATAATTTTTTTGGGACGTAAACTGGTAATGATCTTCTTGATCTTGTTTGATTTGAATCAACTTGCGAACCTTTACCAGTAAAAGCGTCGATTAACATTGGAATGCCGATACTTGCTAATATTGTTCCCAAACCAGCTCCCATTTGTTTTTTTGTTGGCTTGATATGGACACCAGATCCTGTTTGTAAAGCATTGAGAATATCTCTTTTTTGTTTAGCTGTCAGGTATTCTTTGTATTGAATTAATTGTTTGACTTTTGAGTCAGGAATCAAAAATCCACCTGTTTGTCCACTTCCAAATAATTTATCTACACCGAGGCTTGCTAAGCCGGAAAGAGCTCTTGTAGCAAGAGGTCCAATAGCCTTTTTCGCAACAGGCAATACCATTGGTAAAAATTTGGATGACATACCTGCTAGTGAACTCCATAGGCTGCCTCCATGTCTTGCAACTTTACGTATCTGACTTTTCGAAATTTTAATGTCAACACCTTTATTCATTTTCATTGCTTTTTGAATTCGTTTCATTTGTGTTTTTGTCAACATGAGTTCATCATTGCCTTTCAAATCAGATTTTTCTAATCTGAGCGTGATGGCTGAATTATTGGAATTAGCTCTTGAAAGCTTTTCTAATTGACCTTTACTTAATTTAACACCATAAGGAAAATATTGCATCATATATTGTATATAGTAATGTTACATTAATTTGAAATTTAATATGTTATATTTAGTTTTTATATATTATATTTTTCATATTCTTTAACGGAACATGAGTTTACCATTCTTCTGAACAAGTTCGGCCTCCTGCTCATATAAAATCAAAGCATAAATACTATAAGGGTTCGTTGTTGCACCACTTAGTTCATATCTGAAAGTCAGTTTAGTTGTTCCATCTCTGATATCCAGTTTTTGTTTAGTAAGATCAAAATACACAAAAGGAAAGATTGTACTAAAATTACTTCTGTTAAGTAAAGTGCCTTCACCATATTCATTATTTTTATGGACATATTTCAAAACATCTCTGTATACTCTAGTCATGTCTGTAGAAGATGTATAATGAACGTCAGGATACTGATTTCCATTTCCTACTACAATATGACAATTCGAAAGAGTCCTTGGGTCTGTACTGACTGAGAAGGTGTTATACAAAAACGGATTAGCTGTCTGAGCGTTAATATTAGCTTCATTGATGATGAAAACAAATACATGTCTCGGTTTGCTTATTCCACTTGTAATATTGAAATGTCCGGATCTCTGTGTTGAAGAATTTAATCTCATGATTTCTTCTCTTAGATATGTCCATTTTTTATTGTAATGAATTTACTGGCATATAATGATTGACCTTCCGAATTTAAAGTTATCCTAGGAACAACTAGTTGCATTTTTGTTATTATGACTCTGCAATCGGCACCTGCTTGCCAAATGAGGTTTCCATCCGATTCGATTTCTAAATTAAGCTCTAATCTTGTGTTTGGTAGAAGTTCGTCACGTAGTGCATTCAAAAAACTGTATCTATTATGAGGTATTTCAGTAGGGACAGTATTTGATGTACTTAAAAGAGCTTTTCTCGCAGCGAAACCTTTATTATAATTGGCTAATTGGGCTGGTCGTTCTTCAGCATGAGGACTAGTGTCTAAATAGAAGAATTCTTTAGTAGCAGTTGTTTCTGCATAAGTTGGACTATACTCTAAGAGATTCTTGACATTGACGACATGATTTGCATCATTACAATCATAAACTTTTTTACCATTCAGATTTACTTTGAAATTATTGATGAGTGAATGTGATCCATTAACTATACCGTTATGATCTTCTGCCGCAATATCACCACTACCATCTACTTTATTTACTTTAAAAGCAACTACGATTCGTGAGTTATACCAATCAAAAGGTGTCACTTCACCTGTATTATCAGCAACAAATCGATAGCCATCTTTCTTTTGATGTGCATTATTAGCAACGGTTGTATGCAATGGAGTTTCTAATTCAAAAACAACGTCTTCATATCGTTCAACGTATTTACTATTTCTAAACATATAATATTAGATTACATAATTTTTCTCAGTTTACCTTCCGAAATTATTCTGTTTACTCTCTCATTAATCTCGTATTGTGATAGAGGTTTTGTTTTTGGCATTTGATTCATTGCAGGTGATGATGTCGTTTTATTTTTTTTGCTTAATAGTTGAATTATTCTATCGCCGGCTTTTTTACCTGCAAATTCTCCTGTTTTATAGCTGCAGTTTGAAGAGCCTTTTTAGATGCTGTTTTTGCAGCTTCATTGTTTTACCAAATAAATTACTGGCAACAGATTTGAAAATATCAGTCAATGCTCCGCCATGGATTTCTCCGCTATGAACATGTTTCTTGACATACATCCCTAAATCAGGATCATATCTTTTTTACATTCAAATTGATTCATATACAATTAGATTATATTATATCGGTTTTGACCGTAGAATTAATGTCATGAACCAATCTATTCCATTCAAATCAATGGGACGACCAAGTGCATCAGTTATATAAAACCTCATTTCATCGATATGTACTTTACTTACTTCATTAAAAAATAATCTCCATGGTTCGAATTTACAACTATGACTTCTTCTGGGATTGTCTGTTGGTATTACAGCTAATAAATTATTAGAATATCCACTAAATATAGAGTTTGTGATTATATCTGAATGAATATTAATTTTGTCTACACTGTTAGTGATATTTGGTAGTCGAGCACTGTATTCTGCCTGTGGTATTATTTTTTTGTCAAAACCAATTAAATTACCAAATTCAGTTCCTTTAAGATCTAGTTGATAATTATTATCCAGTTCAATGACTACTCTATATGAAGATAGCACGAATAATATATTGATGGGATATTTATCTTTTTGTGCATGTGTCTCTTTCACCATATATTGATGAATATAATAATTGATATCTTCATAACTATACATACCATTAACAAAAGTAATTGTTTCCCAGTTGCTACCTCCATCATGGCTATATTTAATCTTATTGTTTTTATAATTTTCAGATATGTTATGCCATGAGTATGTCATCATCACAGTTTCAACAGCCATTTCATGCTTCATATCCTGATCAAGTTTTAATATTGTTTGTAATTTAATTTTGAAATCATGTGTTTTACTTTTACCGACCTTTTCTCTATCAACAGATGATATATAAATCGATCTTTCTTCCATATATTATTAGTGAGATGGATATATGTTTATCCTTTCGGAAGAGACGTCGACAATTACATTTTTGTACAAACACTGAGTTTTATTACAGTAAAGGTATTGTCAAACTACAAAGGGAAAGAAAAAGAAATACGTTACAATATTTTACAGATACGACTAACTACAGGAATTTCGAAAAGTACAAGAAATTCAGTTACACTACTTACAATTCTGGTTGCCTTCTCTTCTCGCTTTATGAAGCGAGGCACGTATCTATTTATAGTTTATAAAAATATGCGGGAAATGTAAGCACGCACGTATTTGTTAATAAAGTTCCAAAAGTATGTAGATTATGCAAAACACTTCCCCCCAGTGCGGAGGTATAATAAATTTCCATTAATTAAACTGAGTAGCTTAATGAATTTGACGAGTTGATTTACTTAAGTTGAATTATCTAATTCCTCTTTGGTAGCAATTAGGCATAATTTGTGAATGGGTCTGTCGTAGACTGCATTTGCCGTTTTTATCTTTGCTTTCCTCACGAGTCCGTCGTCGCCAGGAAATGTTTCGAGCACAACTGCCATCTTCCATGTTCTTCTGAGGGTAGGTTCCATCTCCAAAACAAGATCTCCTTCTCTCAGGTTCTCTCTCTTTCGGTACCATTTGTTTCTGGGTAGCAGGTCTGGTGCGAAATACTTTAGCCAACAGTGCCAAAATTCTTGAACACGCTTTCCTGTGCTCCTAACGAGATCCCTTGGGTTCACCTTTGCTTGCTCTTCTGGCACAGGAGGTGGAAAATGATTTCCGATCAAAAGGTCGTTTGGCGTGACGGGTGGACCTTCCCAAATACCATTCGAACTGGGATAAAGCGGTCGTTGATTTATGAGGCAGGTGACTTGTGCAAGGAAGGTTCTCCATTGTTCTTCTGTGAGGACTTGGGTCTTAGATGAAGCTTCCAGTGCTCTTCGTACGGATTTGATAAGACTTTCTACTACACCATTTTGATGGCTGGCTCTTGGAACATTCCAGTTCCAGTGAAACGTACAAGAAAATTCTTCACAAACGGTACTCTGAATTCTTGGGATGTCCCATTCTTGCGCGATTTCGTTTAAGTAGTGTTGAGCTCCAATAAAATTTGTTCCACAGTCGGACCAACAGTTATTTGGATTTCCTCTTAAGGCCGTAAATCGTCTGAAAGCCATGAGAAAGGTATCTGTACTTCTGTCGGTTACTAATTCTAGATGAACTGCTCTTGTAGTCATGCAGGTAAAGATAATTGCATGTGCTTCCTATAATGTTTTCCGACCAACTCTGATCTGTAGCGGTCCAAACATGTCGATTGCCGTGTTGCTAAATGCTGGGAATCCCACTGCAACTCCTAGCTTAGGGAGCTGGCCCATAAGTTGCTCTAATGGCTTTCTTCTTAGCTTCTTGCAGGTCACACACTTTGCCGTAAGATGCTTTGCCATGTGACGTACACCTATGATCCAAAAACGTCGTCTGGATTCGTAAATGAGGCTTTTGCTGCCGCAATGAG
Organism: Galaxea fascicularis; assembly: GCA_948470475.1. Classification (NCBI taxonomy): domain Eukaryota; kingdom Metazoa; phylum Cnidaria; class Anthozoa; order Scleractinia; family Euphylliidae; genus Galaxea; species Galaxea fascicularis. The sequence continues at coordinate 22,454,823 of OX419339.1, forward strand.
CTCGCTTTCTGTGAAGGTGGTCGAGAAGAAGGTGAACAAGTTGATGTCCTTTCGGCAGAATAATCGGATTGCGTAGCTCATTTGGTAGAGATCTGATATTTTCCAGCCTTCCGTGTGCACGCAATAATCCTTGCTCGTCTTCTGAAGGAATCAACTTTTTGTGTAGCTTGTCTTTGTCGAGGGTTTGTTGGCTCCATTTGAATAGCCAAAGTTCTGCTTCTGATAATTCTTTTGGTGATATTACTTCTCGATTTTTTTCTTTTGTTCTTGCGTTGCTGATAAACCTCAAAACATATGCCATGACCTTCCTGGCTTTTCTGAACGTTGAGCACGATTTCATCAAATGTTCCATGATAGGGTTTTCGTCTGCTTGTGTCTGGCCAGCTGGATCCTCAACAAATTCGTCGAAGCTCTCTGTTGCTGACACTTGAACACATTTTGTCTCTGATGACCTCTTTTCCTCATTGTTTGGAGAGCTTTCTTTGAAGGCCGGCCACTCTTCTTCTGGCTTCCTCAAGAATTTGGGGCCTTTTAACCAGTCGTCCAGGGCTTCTGGTGTAATTCCTTTGGTTAAGGCATCGGCTGGGTTGTGGCTTGATTTAATGAAATGGAATTCTTCTGGGTCAATTGTTTCCTGAATTTCAGCTACTCGAACTGAGACGAATGGCTTGAACTTTCTAGGGCAGGTTTTTAACCATGACAACACGATCTGGGAATCCATCCAGAACATTCTTTTGCAATTGCTGATTCCGGCGAATTCTAATGCTTCCTCGCATGTTTTGTAAACTCTTGCGAGTGAGAGGCATCCCATGAGTTCTAAACGAGGTTGACTTCTTCTTTAATGGGGACACAAATGCTTTAACCAGGATTGGCGTACAGGTATAGGTTCCATTGGCAAGCTTCCATCTTAGGAACAGGACTGATCCATAAGCTTTCTCTCCCGCGTCACAGAATCAATGGATTTCTGGTAATTCAACTGCATCGTCAGGTTTAAGCTTTCTACTGAATTCGTACTTGAGTAGCTGGTTAAGTACTTGAACATTCATCTTCCATCTTGACTGGATTACGTCTGGGAGGATTTCATCCCATGAGTAACCTGTGCTCCACAGTTCTTGTAGATCAATTCTGAGCTCGATGGTTGTTGGTGTTACAAGTCCTATAGGATCCCATAGTTGTGCAAGATATGCGAGGCAATTCCTCTTCGTGATTGGATTCTCACTTGTAGCAATTTCATTCTTTTTGAAGGAAAATGTATCCTTGGCTTTGTTCCACTTGTGACCGAGAAAATCCACGACAGTTTGATCTGATTGATCAATGTTTTGGTTATTCGAGTGCCACTCTTTGACTTGAAAGCAGCCTGTGGCAAGTATAGAATCTATCTCGTTTGTGATTCGCTTGCTTCTTTCTTCGTTTTCTTTAGATCCTCCAATGTCATCGACATAGACATGTTTACGGAGTTCTTCAGCAGCTTCTGGGAATCGATCTTGAGAAGCTTTTGCCAAGGTGTTGATAGCTCCAGCAGCGATGTCTGGGGCCGGTTTATCTCCGAAGTTTAATCTTTTCCACTGATAAACTCTAGGCATCTCATATTCGTTTGGTCTCCATAGGAAACGGTGAAAGACTTGATCTTCTGGGTGGATCAATACTTGGTTGAACATCTTTCGGACGTCTCCAGTGTATGCTACATTATCATAACGCCAAGCCATTAACACGTTTAATAAACTGTTAATGTAGTTCGTTCCCTTTTCAAGGTAGTCATTGAGGGATTTTCCATTTGGACCTTTTGCACTTGCATCGAACACTAGTCTGACTTGGGTTGTTCTCTCAGGCGTGAATACCACATGTAAAGGAAGATACCATTCTGGCTGATTGTGATTCACGTCTGAAGGGGGTATTTCTGTGATGAAGTCTAGTTCTACCAGCTTTTGTACTTCAGAGTCGATTATTTCGGTGCAATCCCTTTTCTTGAAGGACTTTTCTGAAGAAGTCATTCTCTTGAAAGCAGCGTCGTAGTTAGATTCATTTGGAGGTCCATCTTCTCTCCAGGGCATTCGAACCTGTACTCTTCCGTCTATGATTTTGGTGGATTCCGAAATCGATTTGATAAACTTATTCTCCTGGAGATCGCTATCTCTACACGTACAAAGTTCGGTTGGTCTCACTCCCATCAAATCTTGTGTGAGAAGTTTCTTCATGTCCTCTAGCACGCTGACTGTTCCAACATCCACTGAACTAATTCTTGTCGATTGCTGATTTACTTGACCGGCAAATGTTCCGATGACATACCATCCGAAGCAATTTCGTTTAGCTATCGGCTCACCGCTTTTTCCTGAGATCACGTACATGTCATTGAAAGCGTCTGCAAAATCTGTACCAATCAGCAAGTCCACTGTTCCGCCTGATAAATGCAAATTGTTTGTGATTGGTTTTAAATGAGGATAACTTTCTAATGCTGTTCTTGAAACTGTTCTCGCTGAACTGCATGGCTTGTTAATGGCATAAGCTTGCATAGATTTCTGGATGCTTTGTTCCAGGGTCGAGGAAACAGTTAGATCGATGAGCTCCGATTCTTCAGACTTCTTTTGACCTCCTGCGAGATTCATCGTCAGATGTGTTTTGTAACCACTGATCCCAAGTTTCTTTGCAACATTCTTCGAGATGAAGCTTGTGTTTGATCCACTATCGAGCATAGCTAGCACTTCGATGTAATTTCCGTCTTTGTCTTTTATCTTCACCGTTTGAACAGGGCAAATAGTGAGAACGCTTCTTTTTCTTTTAATATTGTAATTACAGGCTTCTTGGCTTGGATTTGAAGCTGATGCAAGATCTTGTTTGGGCTCTGACGTTGACGTGCCTTCGTTATGTAAGGAACGGTGATGGCGTCGGGTGCATTTGTTGCAAGTAGTGCCATCAGGTTTTCTACAAATGTTCGTGTGATGAGCTCGTAGGCATTTTCTGCAACGATTGTTTTGTTTAACAATTTCCCATCTTCGATTTACATCTGCCTTTTGGTAAGTAGGACATGCTGAAAGTAGGTGACTTAATTCGCATCCAAGCGGGCATTTCTCATCGGTATTTGTGTCGCTGTCGTTGGCATGATTGTCGGAACGGACGCCTGAATTACTTCGGTGATAATTAGTTTCCTTTTTGATGCGCGATCATAGACTTGCTTCATTCAACAGCCAATCAATCAGATTTGTCACGTTTTCCTCTTTACCAGTGCGTTGCATTTCGCGGCCAAATTCAACACTGTCTTTGCCATCTAATTTGGACAGTAATTGTGACATAACAAAAGGAGCTTCAGAGGAACTTGTTACAGGACAACCGTTTTGTTCCTTTGGATTCTTGTTGCGTAACGAGAAAGCGAGAATGAGTCGCTTTTGAGGGGTTTGAGATTAGTAATTTCGTTCAGCAACGTGTCCATTAATTTTCTTTCATCACCAAATTCCGAGTCGAGAATTTTCCACGCCTGCTCTATTGTCGTACTTGGCTTAACTTGATCGGACCAAAAGGAGTTTTTTGGAAGCGCTTTTCTGAGACGCTGAAGCTGTTCGTCATCGTCTTGTTTGTATTTGACCATCCAATATTTAAATTCGCGTTTCCAAGTGGCATAAGTTTTCCTGTTGCCATCCCATGTCGGGACTGATAATTTCTCAAGTCCTTGATTAACATTCTTTTGCGAGCCTAACACCTCGACCATTTTTGTCACTGCTTCTGCCATAAAATCAAGTGTATTGTGTTCGAAGGACGATTTTTTAACACTGCACGCCTTTTGATAAGTTGCGAATTTTTCACTACAATGTAGAAAATCAACTTTGGCTTTTTCTCCGAGCTCTTGATTAACTTTTACTAATTCTTCGGAATCTTCTGTGCTAACTTCACACAACCTGTCTGCAATTGTCTCTTGTTGCTTTTTAACGCTTCTAAACTTAATTTCCACTTCTTTGTAAACGTTTTCG
>OX419339.1:22466281-22496281 GCA_948470475.1 Galaxea fascicularis
TATGTTTTTCTGTGTATATATTCCAGATCCAAGTGTATCCAAACCTTCAGGTATTATTTTTATTCTTTGCCTATATTTTTGTAATGACTTGATTTAATTCATTAATTCATAGATTTTTGCAGCATTTTTTAGTTAGATTTTTTAGTAGTCGATAATACTCCTTGTCGACGTCCTAACGCTTTTGTTAATTTACCTAATTTGTTATCATAATCATCAAAATCAAGTTTTTTATTTCGAACACCCTTCAATACATCAGACGGTGTATGGAGTTTATATTTGATTAATGTTTGAATATCAGCAGGATATTTATCTAAATCCGACTTATATTCGGGTGGTAATTCATCCATCATTGCGGGTTTGTAATCAATTGGTAACTTTGTATATTGTATTAGGGTTTCAGGTAATTGGTTATAAATGATAACATCTTCTAAACCACTTGTAATGGCTTTTTGATTTTTTTAAAGTTGTTCAATTAATTCATCTTGTTTTTTATCAATACTCTGTTTAACACTTTTTTCAACATCAATGATTGGCTTGAATGCTTCTGATATTCCTTCATATTCATCTTGTTTAGCTTGTTTATATTTTTTCAATTCTTTTCTTACAGCTCTGGTTTTTCTTCCTGCTTCGAGTTTTGAATCACTAAGCTTTTTAAATTGTTCAATATCCATTATATATAATAGTTATCTAAACTTATCTAAACTTATCTTAACTTATCTTTATTTATCTAAAATATATATGTATATATATATGGAAATACCAAATTACGATTTAAAATACTAATTTCACACAACTATATCGTTATATGCCAGACAAACCATTCAGAATGCTAATATGTGGAAATTCGGGATCAGGAAAAACTAACCTTCTCTATCATATGCTTATGAAACCATTAGTTTATTTTGATCAGGTTCATCTATACGGTAAAAATCTTGAACAAGAGAAATACTAACACATGATCGAAACAATGGACGATATCAGTAGACAGGTTGGTTATGATATTATACATTACAATAACGATGAAATAAAACCCGGTGATAGTCTGGATAGTGATTCTCTAAAAATACTAATATTTGACGATTTCATTTGTGATAAAAATCAAAAACCATTAATTGATTAGACATGGTTTGATGCTACTCTGGTTTGAAATTTGATGAATGTAACTTAAAAAGTTACAATTCACGACCCAACGTTTCGACACTCCTGTCTAGTGTCTTCATCAGGGGTGATCTAGTGTTGCAAAAAGGAGCCTTTTATACGCTTACTAATTAACGACCTTTTGTTTTGATGAGGTGTAAATAGGTGTCAGGTAAAAGGCCGCCATCGTCACGGTTTAAAGGAGCGTGGGCGGAGTTGATGTGCCAAGCTTCCAAATCCGTTGATCAACGGCTTTTAAAAGAAATGGCCAAAACCCTATGACTTTTAATTTGAATATGAATAATTATAAAATTATTAATTTGGAAAACTTTGATAGTAGCAATACAGCTGATTCTGATGTTGCAAATACCAAGTATATCAAGGATAATTATCTTCATAGAAGCTTGGGTGTTATGCAAGGTAATTTGAATGCCAATAATAATAAAATAATTAACTTGAGTCTGCCTAGTAATATCGAAGATGCTGTCAATAAGCAGTATGTGATGATAATTTTCTCAACAAACAAACAGGTGGTATGATTCTTGGCGCTATCAGTATGAATCAAAATGATCTGATCGGCATACCAGATAACGCAAGGTTTGGTTATTCAGCTGTAAGTAGAACCTATGTGAACAATAATTTTCTGAAACTCGATGGAAGTAATCATCTATCAGCGAATTTGGATTTACAAAAGACAACAAACATAATAAATGTTCCTGATATCGTTCATAATGTATCATCAGTTGTAAACAAAAAATATGTAGATGATAGAACTAAAGGTGGACCTTCACATTCTCTTACAAACATCATGGATGATATAAATGAAATATCAACTGAACATGGTTGGGTTTTGAGTAGTATTAATGATTTGAGTTGGAGTTTTCATTCTAATAAAAAAGTTCTGTATTTCACAGCCAATAATGATGGATCAAATAACTTTCGATGCAGAATGGGAATTCAAGTATCTCCAGCAAGTAATAAAGATCATACTGTTTCTATTGAGCAGTTTTTTACAATTGAAAAACTATGGAATAAGGCTTAGATAAATATTACAGGAACCGGTATTTCTATACCATATTACCAAACTAAATTCCATTACAATATAGGTAATACTGAATATTATTACACTAAAACAATTGTTCAATTCAAAAAACTAACAGCAGCAAGTCACTTTCTATACTATACAACCCACATAGATAATATCATTCCAAGAGTTGATCGAATAAGATCATTTTTAGTCGTTTATGGTGTTGACAGTTACCTGAGTGATGTCGATTCATCAGTTTATAATATTCCACTTTATGAAACAAAAAATGATAGAATGACAATAAATTTTAATATTGATTTGAATGATCACAACATATATGATTCTTATTCAAATAAAGTTCTAATGTTAGGTGATGCAGAGGGAAATGTCATTTTTAGACAAGGATTACTTGTAGAACAAAAATGTTCTGTTACTGATAAAATTAATTGTTTCAATGACATTGATATAAGAGATAAATCAATAGTTAGCCATTCGAAAAATCTCATTAATTCTAACACTGCACATAATGAGATCACATTCAACCAACCTACAAATATAAATAATAAATTTAAAGTAGCAGATCGAATTTATGGTGATGAAGATTTATATATTTCAAGTAGTATTCACAAGGGTAATAAAAAATACATAGATTTTGCAAATGATAAACTAAATTTTTATCAACCAATAGATTTCAATCATAATAATATCATCGGTTTACCAATTATGTTAAATGCAGAATATTCTGGAAGTATTGCATCCAATGAATATTATTTATTAAATTTAGGCACACTTCAAAATAAATTATTATTACCATTCAATGCACAATTAAAAATGATTTCGGTTTATTATGAAGGTAATAAAACTAATAATTATATCGTTATACGTATGCAACAACAAACAGGTCGTGGTCGTAGAAATACCACTAATGACGAATATCGAAATGAAATAGCACCATATACTCTTACAAAAATTAATACTAATAAAAATTTGAATAGTGGTGTTTATTGTTTCAGTATTAATTTTGAACAGTTTGGAGAAAAAGCAACATTTTAAATACATTTTTTATTTTAAAAAACTAATTAATATAATTAAATATTATATGGGAATATTCAATGACAATATTCATAATCCACATACAAAAAATCCTGGTATTGGTTTCAAACTAACTACAGATGGTAGTTATGATATCGATAATAAACAATTGAAAAATATTTAAAAAGGTACTGATGATACTGATGCCATCAATAAAAGCCAAATGGAAAGTCACATTAGAAATGGCGGTTTGGATATACAAGGAACAATAAATATTCGTCGAGGTGCTATCTCCATTGATGAAGTAAATAGCCTGATATCAGCAGTTGATTTTAATAAACTGTATGGATCTAATCATTACAATATAACTAATGGAAAAATTCCTATTTATGGTGATTTCGGTTCATTATATTGCGATCGTGTAAAATTCAGACATTCAAATAATTTGTCTTTTTTAAAACCAAATTCACAAACAGGAAATGCAACACTTTTCATTCCTAATTTGAATGGGCAAAATGATACCATCGTATTATATCAAGTTATATCAATAAAAGAGAAGAAAAAGTAAGAGGCTTCATTGAAAAAGGTGAAAAAGACGTCATATTCGGAAATAATACAACAATTTATTTTCACAAAAATATTAATATTAAAAAAATCATATTTTATAAAAAAGATGAACTGGAATCCTACAAATCAATCATTTATAAACTTCTTTCCAATAACAACTATACTAGAACACGAACTCTGAATCAAGGAGCAAAATTAATGATAGACACAATAAATGGAAATTTTGGACCTGCTCCACTTAATTTACAGTTTTTATCTAATTCAACTGAAAATATACTCGTCACAATAACATTCATTTAAAACGATTAAAAAGCAACAAAATTATTAATACAATTGAATGAAATAATATGATTATATATTATATGATAAAATACAGAAAAAAATATGTAGAAAGATTCTTCCTCGAAACAAAAGAAAAGCATCCAACTATTCAAAATGATGTATTAAAATCTGCTTGAGTATATCAATTCTTATATCATAAGCATTTTAATATAATGATAACAATTGATGAAATACTTGAAATTAATAACTATGACATTGGTCTTATTGGACCTGATAGTGGATGGTTAACATGGCTTCTTGAATCAACTCTTGGAAGATTCCAAGTATTTCATACTCATAGTATATTACATGATGCATTTGGACGATTCTTTTATAATCATTCACTTGATAGAGGGTATTTATATTCTATCCCTGAGCATAAAACAAATAACTTTATGAAAAGCAATCCTCTATGGAGACAAATATCAGGTATATTGTATTGCGTTCATAGAAAATTGATAATCTCAACTAATATATATGAGTATAAAGAGAATCACATTGGAATCACATTGATCAGAAATTAAGTGAGTCTGAAATAAAAGAATTAAAACAATTATATAAAACTTATCATAAAAATATACGTGTTACAAATGGAAATATAAAAAACTAAACCATATTAAATTATCACTTAATATGGTATCATTAGCTCTAGTAAGTACGGGAACGATAGCCGGATCTATTACATTACACCCAATAATTTTATCTGTAATATCAACTCCTGGTATTTTAATACAAGGATATATGGTAAAGAGCAATCTCGATACAAAAGTTAATATGTGTAAATTCGCATTTCAAAATTGTCATAAGGTATTAATAAAATTGAGATCATTTTTGAGAGGTCTTGAATACAACGACATATCATTCATAAACTATTTACAACAACTCGACGAGATGATAACAGATTAATGTCCTACAATAAACAAAGGATAAAAATGAGCGAAAAAAGTTTAACACAACGTTTCGATGACTCCATGTCATCATTGTCAAGTGAAAAGAGAATAAAAAAATTTCACAACTTAATATAGCGTGCGAGGTGATAGAACATAAAGTATGCATGTAAAAGGTGACAAATTTAGATAAGTGACAAATTTAAATAAATAGTTTTGCGCGTATGGAGTCTGATTGTGTGTTCAAGCATGGCCTTTTCTTCTTTATGAATAACATTTCATAAATCAGACAGTCCAGTTTTCCGTTGCACTTCTTTAAAACGGAAAAGCTGTTGCTAAGGTCACCGATGGTTTCCAGACCATGATCGTTCTTTAAGTGCTTGCCGATTGCCGAATAACGGTGCTCATCAATGCGTTGGTGTAAATGTCGGCTGGTGTAGCCGACATACTCTGCATCACACAGATCACATTTATAATTGTACACTACGCATTGTTGGCTAATTATAGCTGGTTTTGGCTCGCATATCTTGATGTCTTCGTATATTTTGCGACTCTTGAACACGGGTTGAAGAGTGTGATCGATTTTATTACTTAGATCTGATAATTGCTTTCTTACTGCGTCAGCTGACTTTTGATCTTTAAAAGGCAAAACCACTCGGTGAACATCATTTTCGTTGGTGGTCTGAGCTTGCACTTCACGGTTTTCCGATCTCACTGAGGTGACAAAGTGAGAGACAGTGGACTCGATGAGGCTTTCGGGGTACTTGAGGTTAGTAAACATCACCTTGAGATGATCACATTCAGATTTGAAAGACTGCCATGTGGACGACAGATGGAACGCACGATTTAACATGGTCTTGAGTAGTGATTTCTTGTACCTCTTATCGACATGGCTTTGGTGGTGAAGAAGTAGGCCGGTGTTCGTTGGTTTCCGATAAACACCAGTTTCCAGTACGATTCCACAATTTTTACAAACATTCATACCATTGTTATTTATAATCCCTTGTTCATTACAGCATAAAGTGTTTTTCATCGTTCTTTTACCTATCTGTTTATAACAAAATGGACAATTAAGATATTCACTTGATATTTCATCATGGATTATCTTATTACAAGTCATTCTTATAATATAACTATATATTTTATTTTTAAGTATTTTTATATTTTTAAAGTATATAGTTTTACATTTTGAGAGAGGAGGGGGGATAGGGTTTCGATGCCATCGCTTCACTCTTCCCACCAAGCATCGAAAGAGATTTTTTACGCTTCGCCATCCCCGTTTCACTCTTAAGTCAGACGCTTCGCTATGACTTAATAGCTTTGATGTCGCGAAGCTAAATCTCAGGGGGGGAGGGGAAACAGTGTAATCATTTAATGTAATTATTATGTAAAAGCAGTAGATATAACCACAGATGATATGGAAAAAGGTTTTTTTTGTGATAATAAGATGTAATAATTATATAAAATCATTTTATGTAACCACAAATGGAAAGTAGTATAAGGTTGGGTTGGTAACAGATCATTGAAAATGGTCTGGTACCCCCAACCTCTATACTACTAACAACCGCTGAACGCAAAAAACGCAGTCTCAAATCTAATCGCCCTTGAAAGGAACTTAAGGTGATTCCTCACATTTGCATGGCGCATCCTTACTGCGCATAATTTATGGCGTCATTAGCACGCGTTCGTGAGCGTACACATTGAAAACATGGCGGATTTGCCTTGATATTGAGCTATATCAGTGGAAAAATGGCTGCAACTCACTAACGAGCACGGGCACCCCATGTTTTTTCCTGTCATTTCAATCAACTAATCATAAGCTTTGCGTGAGAAAAGACTGATCTGATTTCTATCGCTGAAAATTGAATAAATATGGAAAATAGCGGCTACTCTATGGTCTTCTCTTCTTTGCAGTGTGATATAAACCATGGGAAGCAATTAGGTTCAAATTTTTAATCAAGGATTCAGCTTTCAGTCTAAGTCCAGCCTAAAAAGATTACTGTAGCTTTAAGGCGTGTTTTCATGAATTTGGGCTCACAAAGATTTTACAATAACTTGGAATGCGTTCTTATAATAAGCATTAAATAATGCCAAAATGGGACATTTTCAACGCCCCACTGCTCTTTAATGAGCACAGGCACCCCCATTTATTATTTCAAAATTGAAGTTCTCATATTATAACTTTTAAGTGGACGAAGTTTGAACAAAAATCTATTGCCAGTTTTATTTCAGAGGAATTACCTTAAAAACATAGGCACGCATTGCGTGCTTGAGCTATTTTGTGAAGAGTGGTAAAATGTTGATAAGACAGGGAGAAGTGAGAAAATGGTTGAATGGTGAGTCATTTGTCTGTAGTGTTTTTGGTTTTTGTAATTATTGTCATTATTTCCACAAAAATCGATATTTAATATACCTTCCATTATATGTTCATTTTCTTTCTCCGCACTTTCGTAAACACCATATTCATCCAGTCTCTCAAAACTCCCAAAATATACGCACACATGCTGATACAGTTCCAGGACCACGTGAAGAAATATTCCCAAACAGACGAACCACCAAACACACCGCAATATGCAAGACACTTGATAACGAATATAGATATAATTGCCGTAATGATCAATTTCTGATTTTCACTTCAGAATTGCTTTATGCTGTTTTACTTCGGACAGCAAAAATGGCCCAACCTAAAGAAACGCTCTAATTTTAGTGTTGGGCCTTCAGCTGACAACGTCTGTGAAAATCAAAGCAAGAAGATGAGGGTCAAACCCGTTATATCCCAAAATCACGGCAATATTGAACTAACCAACTCTAAAAGAAACTACTCCAATTAACTCCAAAATACGTTCTTCCGAATGAACAGCGTCAGCAGTTGTACAATATTTGAAGAGCCGACCCATAAACAGAAACAACGGATCGAAATCCGCCAATAAGCAGAAGGGAAAATTGAAGTTAAGAAAAGTAACCAATAGAAAACGATTAAAGGGGGCTAATCATTATGACACAAAGTAAATTCAATTAAATGTTGTTGTAAACAAGTTGAACTGACCTTGCGCAAATCTTGTAATTGATCAAAGGTCATGTCCGGTGCACGGCGTAACTGTTCAAAGTTCGAAGTCGGATTTAACCAAAGCGCTGTCTTGGTCATGTTGGAACTAACCAATGAAGTTGCTATTGGCAAGCGTATGCACGTGATAGTATAGATCAAAGTTGAAAGTCGCATTTAATCAACAGGGCTGTATGTCTTAGGACCTGTTTACATAGAGGTGGGGGACCCCAGGTAGGTGAGGTAACCCGCCTAGCCGTGGTCGAAAAATGGCCTGCGTTTACATGCAAACTTACAACCCCGGGGTCCCGGGGTGACGTTACTAGACGTTGTTGCATGGTCGCTAGGCATGTAAACAGAGAAAATGGCGGGCGAACGACGCATTTTGGCTGTCAGTGTTCTTTTCCTCTCATTATCTGCTCTCGCTGCAACATTTTAGTGCTGTGGCTTTTTATTTTCACTTTTGATACTGCAATGCCTCCGCCAAAGGCAGTTAACTGCTCAGGCAACTCGACCCCGGCTAGGCGGGTTACCCCACTTTGAGTCGTTCAACCAAATTAGCTTAACGTCAAATCAATTACGACTGGCACTCTTCATTGAACGTTTTTTGCCGCTTTTCACCGCCGGCACTATCTCTGATAATCAGAGCGTTCAATCGGTTAAACGGCAAATAGTAATCGTATGATTTGAAAAACACTGCTTGATTTCAGAACGGCATAGCTTCCCCTCCAGGTCTTTTGCGGCCACACTACGGGCTGTTTGAATGACTTCGAATCTCAAAAACTCAATTTCATTCAGTGTAATTCTTAAAAATACACGTCAAAAACGGCCGAGTCCCACTAACATAAAGATTTTGGTATTATCAACAGAGTTGATAAATGTAAATTGACCACCGTACAGGGATTCTAAAAGCTGACGTTTCGAGCGCTAGCCCTTCGTCAGAGCGAATCGAGGAATTATGGGTTGTGTGTAGTTTTTATAGTAGAGTAGGAGCTACGCTATTGGTGGTAACATGGCAACGTGAAAATAGGAATACATTAGTTAAATGAAAAGCGTTCGTTAATACCGTGGGGATTAAGGGTGCCGATTTGGAAGATGAATTTTTGTTCCGGATTCTTGCAGCTTTCCGTCGTACCTTGATGTAGGGAAAGGCCGCAGATAGCCATGTGTTGTTTGGAGTGGTTAGGGAGATTAAAATGACGAGCGACTGGCTTAGATGCATCCTTGTCATTCTTCTCAACATCGCGAACGTGTTCGCGGAATCGGTCGCCTAGTCGTCTTCCTGTCTCGCCAATGTATAATTTATTGCATAACGTGCAGGTTAGGCAATAAATGACATTTGCGGAGGTACATGTGAAACGATCAGTGATCTTAACAGATCGCTTAGGTCCCGATATTTTGCTAGTGTTAAGAATGAATTGACAAGTTTTACATCGTGAGCGCGCGCATTTGAAAGTGCCGGGTTGCTCGTTAGTTTTAAATGCGCTTTTAACTAAAAAGTTGCCGACGTTTTTGTCGCGTTTGAATGAAATTAGTGGAGGTTGCGAAAAGATTCTACTAGTCTCGGGATCATTTTGGAGTAATTTGAAGTTATTGAGAATGATACTTTTGACTACATGATTATGAGGATGGAAAGTGAGGGTAAATGGAATTCTGTCGTTCTCATCCTTTTGTGACGTTTGTAGTGCTGACTGCCGATCAAATTGTTGGGCGCGATGATGGCCCGCTTTGACCACAGAGGCAGGGTAGCCACGTTTTTCGAAGAACTGGCACATCTCCTCTGATTTGCTGGAAAAATCAGAGTCGTCACTACATAGACGTCGAAGTCTAAGAAATTGAGAATAAGGAATGGAGTTCTTGACATGTGATGGATGTGACCATGAATACAACAAATAACTGTGAGAATCTGTAGGTTTGTAGTGCACACTGGTACATAAACCGTTGCCACTGATAGAAACTTTGATATCTAGGAAAGCCAATGAAGTTTCCGAAATTTCCCAGGTATATTTAAGAGCCGGATGAAAGGAATTAACGGAGGTTATAAATTGATCGAGTTCTTGTGTGCTGGATGAAATAGCGCCGATGCAATCGTCAATGTAGCGACCGTAGAGTTCAGGTTTCGGTAAAAAATTGGTGTTCAACATATCCTACAAAAAGATTGGCATAACTAGGTCCCATTCTAGTGCCCATCGCCACACCATTAGTTTGTTTTCCTCTTTAGATTTTTTCACCAAAAAGTGCCGTAACGACATTAACAAACTTAAATTCAATCGTAACACTAAATTTTCCAACCTTTCCTCGGAAGAGTGGGCGGCGCTTAAAAATCTTAGTAAACGCAATGACATAGTTGTCAAATCGGCCGACAAAGGCGGCGCGGTAGTTGTTTGGCGGTCCGACCTTTACCAAAAAGAAGCTTTGCGGAAACTTTCTGACACCTCGTTTTATGTTAAAATCGAAAAAGATCTCACCTACACAAATAAAAAACTTGTCAAAGACACGATTCATAATCTTATAGTTAACCAAGAATTACCGGACACTGCAACTAATCTCATCATCACAACTCCTAGAACTTCGTGCATTTACTTCTTGCCAAAAATTCACAAACCGAACAACCCAGGTCGCCCTATCGTTTCTGCCTGTAGTTGCCCTACCGAACTCATTTCTAGCTACTTAGACAGGATTATGACTCCTATCGTCAAATCTTTACCATCATACATCAAAGACAGTACACACGCACTAGAAATTTTCCGCGATTTCAGCTTCTCCGGCCAAGACAAACTTATTTTCACCATGGACATTACAAGTCTGTACACAGTCATTCCCAATAGCGAAGGTCTTCAAGCATTAAACACTTTTTCGATCAACGCACTATCAAAGAACCAAGCTCAGAAACACTACTCCGCCTTGCCGAACTAGTTCTTACACTCAATTGTTTTTCATTCGCCGGCAACTATTATAAACAAATTAATGGTGTGGCGATGGGCACTAGAATGGGACCTAGTTATGCCAATCTTTTTGTAGGATATGTTGAACACCAATTTTTTAATCAGTACAACGGCCCGAAACCTGAACTCTACGGCCGCTACATTGACGATTGCATCGGCGCTATTTCATCCAGCACACAAGAACTCGATCAATTTATAACCTCCGTTAATTCCTTTCATCCGGCTCTTAAATATACCTGGGAAATTTCGGAAACTTCATTGGCTTTCCTAGATATCAAAGTTTCTATCAGTGGCAACGGTTTATGTACCAGTGTGCACTACAAACCTACAGATTCTCACAGTTATTTGTTGTATTCATGGTCACATCCATCACATGTCAAGAACTCCATTCCTTATTCTCAATTTCTTAGACTTCGACGTCTATGTAGTGACGACTCTGATTTTTCCAGCAAATCAGAGGAGATGTGCCAGTTCTTCGAAAAACGTGGCTACCCTGCCTCTGTGGTCAAAGCGGGCCATCATCGCGCCCAACAATTTGATCGGCAGTCAGCACTACAAACGTCACAAAAGGATAAGAACGACAGAATTCCATTTACCCTCACTTTCCATCCTCATAATCATGTAGTCAAAAGTATCATTCTCAATAACTTCAAATTACTCCAAAATGATCCCGAGACTAGTAGAATCTTTTCGCAACCTCCACTAATTTCATTCAAACGCGACAAAAACGTCGGCAACTTTTTAGTTAAAAGCGCATTTAAAACTAACGAGCAACCCGGCACTTTCAAATGCGCGCGCTCACGATGTAAAACTTGTCAATTCATTCTTAACACTAGCAAAATATCGGGACCTAAGCGATCTGTTAAGATCACTGATCGTTTCACATGTACCTCCGCAAATGTCATTTATTGCCTAACCTGCACGTTATGCAATAAATTATACATTGGCGAGACAGGAAGACGACTAGGCGACCGATTCCGCGAACACGTTCGCGATGTTGAGAAGAATGACAAGGATGCATCTAAGCCAGTCGCTCGTCATTTTAATCTCCCTAACCACTCCAAACAACACATGGCTATCTGCGGCCTTTCCCTACATCAAGGTACGACGGAAAGCTGCAAGAATCCGGAACAAAAATTCATCTTCCAAATCGGCACCCTTAATCCCCACGGTATTAACGAACGCTTTTCATTTAACTAATGTATTCCTATTTTCACGTTGCCATGTTACCACCAATAGCGTAGCTCCTACTCTACTATAAAAACTACACACAACCCATAATTCCTCGATTCGCTCTGACGAAGGGCTAGCGCTCGAAACGTCAGCTTTTAGAATCCCTGTACGGTGGTCAATTTACATTTATCAACTCTGTTGATAATACCAAAATCTTTGTGTACTACTTCCCCACCGACGCAGCACCACAGTTTCTTTAGAAACTACCCCCTTTACCCTTTTCCCACTAACATAGTTCTACACCGTTTCCATATTTCAAAGAGCATTCTGATCTGAACTCCAGTACCTACCGTCCATTTTTGTTATTCACGTATGCGTTAATTACACAAGCAATTTTCTCTAGAAAGACTACCATGATGGTGGTAACCCTTTGGGTGACAGTAATAAATAAATCACGCAAATGTGAAAAGATGACGCATGACATTCCACGCTGATGTATCATTCAGCATTATCAACGCGTATGTGTAAGTCAGTCTTTATGCTAACCATCACTGACCATATGCTTTCAGGAAAACCATTTAAACAGGGAAGTGGATTGGCCGCTGGCTGAAACAATGCCATTTAAAGAAACATTCATTTCATTGGCTCAAGGCAGAATATTACCACTCACCCATCTTAACACGGAAGAATTTCTTGAGCTTCATGGTGACTTGGGGGCGCTTTTGTTTACACAAAATAGCTCAAAAAGATCTTAACCAGGAGTAAGATTAAGGTCGTTTTATAGCCGCAGCTCATCCGCACATTTTCGTACACCCCAGCTATGGATCAGAGCAGAAAGGAGATTTTAGTTCCTCCACCGATTCCAGAAAAAAATACAAAACCTAATTTTTGCTTTCCCAGAGTCAAGATAGCTTCTGGATCGGACGAAAAATAAACAAGGTGCGTGCAGTGTAAGTGCATGGATGGAAGTTCCTTGAATAGTACTCATTCGAAATAGTATTTTCTAGGGGTAGTCCATTTAGGTAGTCCATCGGGTCAGTGTTTTGTCCACCACCCGTTTTGTCCATTACCTGCTCTTCCTCAAGTACCGCGTCAGATCAAAGAAAGAAGGGGACGCCTATCTTGCTTTTTACGCATGCAATTTCACAAGAGGATTCATTCCTGGGGATTCTACTAAACCTGGAGACAAATGAATTTCTAAGAAGTTTGAAACGCCTTATTGCGCGCCGAGGTCGTCCAGCGAAGATATATTCTGGCATTCGTCGGAGCTGAAAGGCGGCTAAAGCAAGTTATGGGCATAAGTGACGAGAAGTTGCAAGACTGCCTACTGTAGCTCATGAGAACATCAAGTGGCAATTCAATCTCAGCCGCGCCGCTTGGTGGGGGGTTAGTTCGAGCACCTCATCGGACTAGTCAAGCTTTAAACAAAATCATTGGAAACGAAATGCTCACCTGGGCTGAACTATGTGAAGTGCTACTTGACGTGGAGAATGCGTTGAATAATTGCCCTTTGTGCTACGTCGAAGATGACATACAACTGCCAGTGCTGACGCCTAACTCGCTGTTATTCTAAACCAGCTACCGGAACTGGAACCACAACATTTAGGAGAGGTAAAGGTTGATCTCCGCAGGCGAGCCAAGTACCTGCAGAAATGCAAGCAAGCCTTGTGGTGTAGATGGACAGCCGATCGTGTTGGACAGCCGATCGTTGCGCAATGGTAAACGCGACTATCGTATGACATTTTTTAAGGTGTGAAAAAATCTGTGATTTGAGTGGTCTGTGGGCAGTGTGATTCGAGTGAGAGTTACAGTTGTAACAAAGGAAACCTTACTTGGAAAATAATAAACCGTGAAGTGTCGAAACTTAGCAAACTCGTTGGTCTCTTTTCCGATACACTATGCTGACATTTGATTGTCACGCTAGAGATACATATAGACATTATTCATAAATGGCTGCCAATTCATCATTCTTTTGTCCTTGTGCAAATTAGCCTACCAAGCCTCGTTAGCATGTGTTAACTTGAAAAGAATTCTTGCCCTGATGTGAGGCTTGGTAGGCTAATTTGCACAATAACAAAACAAAAATAAAACAGCCGCCATTTATGAATAAGGTCTATGGTAAATACTAAAGTTATTCTCAGGGTCCTTGGGTGCCATTAGAAGTATCCATTCAAAACCTTTTACAGTATTTCCAAGGAGTACACGCAAGTACCGAGGTTTATGAACTCAAATGATAGCATGGTATTTAATATGACATAAATGAACTTGTGAGCGGTGACAGTGGAGTAGCAATAACAATTTCCGAACATCCATTTGCCACTTGGAAGCCCGAGTGAAGCACAATATGGCCTCTAGTTTTGTTTAAGTATCGAACGAAAAACCATCTTCGTACATCTTCAGTTTGTCCCGATGACGCCATGAAAACCCACCAGAAAACAGTGTTGTCTTGATCGGTGCCCACACCACCACCTGCTATACCACATGGCATGACTACTTCATTCATGAGATAAAAACTGGAACACAAAGATATAGGAAACATAAACCATCAACACAAAAAACGTATTGGCTTGTTCATACTAATGTCCTTGTCCATGTTCATGGAAACGTTCACGGCTTCTAAACTGTACACTCTGCAAATTGGAACAAGGCTAAAAAAATAAAAAACGCATTGTCTGTTCAAGCAAACGTTGAGAGCTTGAACAAACTGTAATTGCAACTGTTTCGTATAAATACGAACTTTTTATGTTGCGGCGTTGCCGGAGACACTCGCCGCCCGAAACTGTCGGTAATGCAATTGAAAAACGTTCTTCCCAAGTGTCTGTTGTTCGTCTTCGAGATCTTTCAGAGAGTTTAGTTACAGTTAAGTGACTGAAAAACGGCCAACACCAGGTGTCCGTCTCATAGACGTGTCCATTACTATCTAGCCTACGAATACAGCCGCCTCTTATCGCCCCCGGCCCCCGAGGTGCGTTTCGCGAAATCTCTCTCGCGAAACGCACCTCGCAGCTCGCAGGCTAGTTACTATCCACCTCAGACGTCCGTGGACAAGGGCTCTTTTTCAGCCCACTTCATGGACCGTTGGTTTCAGTCTGCGGTTAAAAAATTTTAGTCACGTGATAACACTTTTACGGCTCTGCGGTTTGCAAAAAAATTGCTAGCAAGGGAATTTAATGCAAGCAGTCTGGCATCACGTGATCAGCATTTTGGAAACCGCAGAGCAGCAAAAAATGTCTTCATGTGATCAGAATTTCTGAACCGCAGAATGAAACCAACGGTCCGTGCAGCGGGCTGAAACAAGGCCTTGTCCACGGACATCTGAGATGGATAGTAAGAGAGAACATACTCTTGGGTGTTCTCCCTCCCCAGCCCGTTGTATTTATGGGAATTCCGTGTGTTTTCAATGCAGCCAGTTCGGTGTTTTGAAAAACAGGTGCGCGCGTCGGGATAAAAGGAAGCATATAATTTTCTTCTTTTGCCATGCAAAATACTTGCACGAATTTGCATTAAAAAAACTTTTGTATTTTTAAGATATGCTTGATTTTATCCCGACGCGCACAAGTGTTTTTTGATACTCCAAACTGGCTTATAAATCCGTAAACACTGAATTATTCTGTAGTTACGTATTTCACCTCCAACCAACGACAATCTAAGTACTTGTGGAACACTCGGCGATAACCCAACGAACCGAGACCAAAAAAATTACATGTGTTTCTCGTGTGTTTTAGACATGACCAAATACGGTCATGACATCTACCCGGATGAGTCACGCTAAGAAACTATTGCGTTACAATTGTGGAGCCTGCGAGCCTTCGCTGGTTTTTGCTTGCTGCAAATATCTGAAAGCCTGCAACACGTATGTGAACGTATGCAGCATCTTCTTAGAACCATCGACCCAGGATTTTTCTTAGGAGGGGGTGCACCATTAAGGAATGACGAAACTTACGGGTGACGTAAAAAATTTTTAAAAGCGAACAACGAAAAAGGCTTATGACTACTGAGAATACACAGCAAGGCTTATGCTCGAAATCAGCGCAAAACTACCATTTCTATGGTGTTTAACATAAATTCTGCAACTTCATCTTCAACACCAATGAACCCCATACGTTTTCTTCGATTTTCTTTTGCAGAAGACTAGTTATATTAGAAAGCCGCAAGTCATCTCAAGAGGAGGGGGCGCACCCTCTGCAACCCTCCTCTAGACCTGCCTGCATTGATCTTAAATGTTTAATCCCAAGGCAATGCAAGGGAAACTGGGGGCATTGGCTATAACCTTTACCGACAGTTATGCAAGGTACGAACGAATGGAACAAGGAACAAATAATGTTTTGTAAATAAATGTTAATTGTTCCTACAAATAACAATGATGAACGTGTGCTCAGAAAGGCTAAAAAAACTGCTGAAGCAGTCTGAATTAGTTACCTTTATTTAGTCACAGGAACAATGATTTGAAGAGTAAAAAGAGAAAGATAGTATTTAAAACTCTTTACGCCTTGACCTATTGAAGAATTTTAAATCAACAATTTTGACAGAAAAGTGCTGTTCAGGTACTCCATGATATGGTTGACGTCAAAAGAAGCCTCGTTCACCCTACAATTACCAGCGGATACAGCAAAAATATAATACCGATAAGGGAATAAACTATTTGTGAAACAGATTGACAGTTATTTTCTTCTTGTTCCTGTACGCATGTCCCTCTCTATCTGAAACTGTCTTTCATCCGTTCTTTGAAGAAATGCTTGTTTTTCCAAATACCTGCAATTTCAAGAAATTCAACGTAAGGACCTTAAGCGGACGATGCCTTCTAAAAAAAGGGAATCTGGTCTATGCGAAATCCAAATAGAGCATCTGGGAGAAGCATGCACATTCACTGGTCGAATGTCAACAATTGGACGCATTTAAGAAAATAACAATAACACGGCTTTTTTCTTAGATTAGAGCTACATAAATACATGTTTAGATAAATAGTACATTATAGTTTAAGTAATCTGAGTACAATACCAACCGTCTGCAGTCTGTACGACCTACAAAATACTAGGGACTTTAAGATAGTACACGACGTTAGACTGGGACAGTTGGATGATTGTCGTGTCACGCAAAACCCCCGTGACATTTGACCGTCGTGCTTCTAGGACGGTATGTTTTTGCGGGCTTTCTCGTCGTGGAATCTACGGTGAAAACGGTAAGAATTCATCCATTCTTGTTCGCACTATTTTAGCTTTTTCCTTTATTATGAACTGAAAACTGATTACCCAATGGGTTAAATGTTTGTCTTGATTTATCCATCGGTGACATGAAAAAATCTAGTGAAAATTCTGAGTTCATTCATAAGACATCACTCGGCCACATTGTGGCTCAAACCAAAGTTTGCTTGTGTTCAATACAGCGTTATCCATAATCCACCATGGCACAGGAGGAAAAAAAGAAAGGTAAAAGAGATAATCGTAGCGGCATTGTTTGAGCCAATTCCCCTCAGTGGTATGAAACGATTTTGACTAATTTCAGATGTGTTGTCTTTCAGAGGAATTTCAGTCGGTCTAGCTTCGAAAACTAGCTAGCTAGTTTGTTATTCTTCTGATTTTCAGGGATAACCCAACCGTCTAAGCAGAGTGCAAAATCCCTCTATACGACCATCGCAAACGGTACCCTGAGGGCATATGAATCTTGCTGGAACTTGCAAAGCATCGGCTACAATGAGAATGTCGTCTTTCTCTAGTCTGAACTCGTATTTACACTCGCTAGAATCCAAAGAATCTAAACAAAATGATTCAAATTCCCAATAAGCATAAAGAGGATTCACTGATTTGTATTAGTCGTATAAAATAAGAAATTCCTCCTCGCTAATTGAACTTTCTGCAAACGACATATTTTTTTCACCGTCCTCGGTTGTGTTGGTCGAATCTTAAAGACCCATGACGGACCAATATGCTTTGCGCGCGTTAAGTCAAGTCGCCATATTTTTTGTGAGTCGAAAAGTCAAGTGAAGACCGTTGAATCCACAGCAATCCGCTTCCATCCGGCGTTTATGGAGCTTGATTTTGCGTTTCGTTGCCCAAAGGATTTCACTATTTCACTTGTGTGTTGATTTTGATGATTTTTTGGAATTGCAATATCTGTAGAGTGAATATGATGAACTCCTAGAAAGCTCTGATCGTTTGGCATTTTGATGGCCGTACCTTCGCGTAAGTGGAGGCCACGTTTATCTGGTTGTGCCCGTTACATCATGGTACGATCATCTGTGTTTGAACTATGGCATGAGAGGAAAATTACTCTTGGGTTCTCGGAAGCAACGAACTGCCTTTGCTGAGTATCTACTGCATCAAACAGACCACAGAGCATCAAGTTTAGGACCTTGCTAGAATTCGATGGTTTGTTTATTTCTTATAGCTTTGTTACAATGCTTATGTATCACAGCTTTGTTCATTTTAACAGCCCGTGTGAACGAGATGGAAGGCAGGGAACATTTGGAGTTACCGAAAATTTTTCTCAAACCTCTTCAATCTCGACGGCTTCGTCTTCCTCCTTCTCGTTATCCGCTACTATTGAGTCATCTTTCGCCTAAATTTCTCTCCTCCAGAGAGTTTTCCAATAAAGACAGTGATGAACTCATATTGTGCTCTGATCAACCGACAAGCACGCGAAATATTCAAACTTCGGCGACCGCATCACACAATGGCGCCTCCTTCTTGTGTTTGTCAAAACAATAATAGACGCGCGCAAAGCATATTGGTCCGTCATGGGTCTTTAAGTTAAAAATTTCCGCGCCTTTCTACCGTACTCGTCCCAAGTCCCCGGTATACGCATCCAACCGTCCCAGCCTACCGTTGTGCACTATCTTAAAGTCCCTACTATGTGAAGCGCGGCAACAAGTCTACGTCACGTACATTCTAAGACCGGCATCAAGCCAACTCATGGTAGTGCCATTCTGAGGACAGATTCACAAGGGCCTCCTAAGTTAAGATGTCTCCTAAACATTGTTTTCTCACAGTGGGCCAATTGTTTTGATACGCTAGGAAACACTTAAAATACATCTCGACTTAGGGGCAAACTATTTGACCTTTGAGGGGGGGGGGGGGGTTAAAAAAATTGCTGCAGCCTCCGAAACAAAGAAAAAAAATCCATGCATGCATTGTGCATTAAAAAAATTATTGCGCTGCTTGTAGACTGAAAAAAAATATCTGCCTTGGTCGTCAGCTGGGAAAAAAAGTTCTTGCCACTGAGAAATCTTCCAACCCCCGCCCCCTCAGAAGTCAAATGGTTCGCCCCTCAGAAGGGCTTCGTGAATCTGGCGCCAGGCTTTTAAATGTTTGACTGGTCGTGTCCCGAACACTATTTGAACACTAACTTTATTGAATGGGCTAATATCAGGAAGTGTACCACAAATTAACAGTTGAATGCCAGTTTCCCTTTTGAACCCTGCCTCTGCTGGCCAAGAACCTTTTTCTCTCGTCTGGAATCCCTTGGAATCGACTTTGCAACTCAACAGTACAGTTTTTGTATCGTTCAGCAGGAGAGGTTCAGAAAATAATGAAGGTGTGCATTTATGATGCATTGTAATTGGTAGCACCGGCATTTAAATTTAAAAAGACAGAGAAATTCACGTTGTGTGGCCTAAATATCCTTAGACCTTCAACATTATTGTTCTACACAAAAAGTCAAGAACAAAAGAACACAAATTGTTGACGTATGCACAGTTCTTGTTTTGGACGAACCCTTTTTTTGCGGGTCGACATTGTTGATTATGGTCACTTTTGCTTCACTTTCAAATTGCAGCTCAAGAATATCAAACTCCTCAGTTGGGATTCTATGGCAATTCAATGATGGAGATGAAATTTTGAAATATGATTACATCATTGATCTATTAGTCCTACTTTTTATTTACTTTTGGAGTATTTGTCTGTGCCGGAAGAAACAGTTAGACACGTACCCATCCTTGTTAAAGTTTCGTAGCTCGTCGTGAATTCCTTCCTGGTCTTTAAATGTATCCCAATCTAGTTTTGATTTTTCCTTGAAGTAACAAAAGAATGATGGAAATTTACATGTATGAATGATCACTTAAACGCATCAAAGCAACTACCGTGTGGCACAAATTTTTTCAGGTTCTATGCCTTGCATTCAGTATCTACCATCAAAACTAATGAGGGTAGATATGATTTTCCATAACCAGTACTTTACATTTTGATGGAAAGGTAAATAATGGAGTATATTTTTGCGCAGGAAATATTTGTGGGAACTTTTTCTGCGGATCATGGAAGAAAACTCGAAAAAATTAAAATGTCTCTGAGGACCATAGTGATGACAAAATAGAATATCTGAGTGGAAAAGAAAGTGCCAGTGATAACTCCATTGCCGGGACAATTAGGCACACTGGGACAAGATGTAATCGTCATAGAGTGACACTAATTATACATGAAGCCTGCAAACAGGCTGCCCTCCATTTGGGTTATTCCGAGAGAAGGTTGCCCGGTCAAACGGATTGGGACTTGATGACCGCGCACCACTCAAAAGGACATCGAACAAAAATCCTAAATGAAGAGCCTATTCGCAGTCTACACTGATTACCGTGTTTTACATCTCTGTATGTTGTTTCGCTCATCGATTACATGTAGTTCGTTCAAAAAACCAAAACGTTGTAATTCCAGTTAAAAGCGTCTTCCTGAAAATCGCAAAAATTAATACCCAGCAACAAAAACCAGATACTGTTTGATTGTACTCTGGTTTAAAGAGTAATGAATGCAACTTAAAACGTTACAATTCACGATCCAACGTTTAATTTAGATTTAAGTTTAATGATGCTTTTTACCACTTTACAAAAATATCCTTCTAATAAATAAGAACTATATAAAAGTACAGAAGGTAAAGGAAACCAATAGGGGGAAACGAAATTCCTATATAAAAAAACTACTCTCCAACTAAAAGATTATACAATTAAAAATAGAATATCTAATATAATATATATATTTAGGCAAGCCTAAAAGCGGAGCTCCACAATTATTTCCTCAATATTAGTATTTACAGATAAACTAATATGGCAATGCCACAGGACTTGAGCCATGACTCCAGTAAGGACTTCTCTATATTGTGATTACATATATATATTTTTTTTTTTACTGTTTTGCTGCAGAACCAAAGCCACCATTCAATCATGTGCAAACGTAGATTTTCGAAATATCATCGGGCTTTGTTTCACAGGAACTATATGATTATGATGAGCAAAAACGATTAACAAACTTTTCTTCATAACAGTTTAATTACATCTGATTACATTTCGATACAAATAGTAAAAATCACTTCCCTAGGTTAACAGTTCTAGTGTCCCACTATGACATGACACGGTGACATTTTAATCTATCAAAACAAAATATTTTACAGCAAAAGTGCGATAAAACCTCAAAGTGAGCTCTCTTCAACACCGCCCATAAAAGAACAAAAGTACTTTGCTCGCCTTGTTTTGAACATTGTATGGTGTTATTCTTGTGATCTACTACAGTAAAGACGATAGAAAGTGCCGTAGATGTCCTTTTTACAATAGCATGGAAAAACGTTGAGCGAAATCGACTTTACTTTTCCTTGAGAAAAGTGACTGCGACAGACTGATCGAGCATAGTATTTTAGCGATGAATCAACTCAGGTGATCAACTGCAATTATCTAGTGATGTTGAGAATGGTTTTATTCTTGACTTCGATCAATTACAAATATTGCAAACAACAACCTTGACTACAAGTCGTAGGTGGTATTATTTTTGACATCACTGTTTATGATAACATCTGACTCAGGATTTCTGAAAAACATTTTTCAGCCGTAAACATTGAACAAAGGAGTTTTTACTGCAATAGCCTTGAAAATCTGCGATTTTTTAACTAACAACGAGAATTGCTTTTGAGGGACAACATATCGCTGGCATTTCCAATGCTGCAGCTGTTAAAAATCGTGTTTACGTTTGGGAATGAGTTGTCGATTACTCTTTGCGAGTTTCCAATAATGTCAACAAAGCGAAGCCGAGTATATAAAACGTCCGGACTTCGCTTGGCTTTTCTGCAACCAAGTCTTTGCCCAAAAAATGAGCGACAGCAGCGAAAACGAAGAATTTAGGATCCAAAATGAAATATTGGATCGAAAATATGCATTTGGAAAAAAGACGAGCATTTTTTAGTCCAAACAGCATGAAAACAACAAAAGGTGAGAAAACAAAGAACGATGCCGGCGATTGTTTCTTCGGCGTTCCTCGTACAAATTGGAAAACTAAGACAAGTAACAAACATAACTGGTAGTCACAGAGACAAGTCACCATTTGTCATATAAAAGACACAACAGGAGTACTAATCCTGACTAACCTGCCAGTCAACAAATTTATCACTCCGAACACAGAGCTAAATCAGAAGCCGTCATTTTACACAAAAGTATCGTTTGCTAAGCAGATACAAATCCTTAGCGGGCCTTGAAGTTTTTCACCGTCACTTTGTGTTACTTCCCGTGTCCACCAAGGAAGCTTCTTCAATTAAGGATTTTCAGCGGCAAAACCGTCCAGTTCATTATTAGCGAGTTTACGCAAAAGGACGGCTGGAAGACTCAGGACGGCAGAATGACGAAAAAATGTGGCGCGAGACAGTGCATTCCCAATCTTACGCGACGTCTTTTAGTCATTCTGCCGTCCTGAGTCTTCCAGCCGTACTGTTGCGTAAGCTCCCTATTACACAGCAAAAGTCAGCAATAAAAGACAGCTCCTGCATGGTTAAAACCCTGCGAAACCACACGATCTTTTCTCTCGAAGATCCGTAAACTATAAAATAGTAAAGCCAGGCAATCCAATTTGTTCCTCTTAACATCCAAAGGCTGATTCTCATCGGTTTAAACAAAAAAAGAACTGAGAAGTAGTCAAGATAGGCGGCGAATATTGCTTAAAGGACGAAAAATTAAGCCTCGTTTTGGACTGGCTTTGGACTGATCCAATTGAAAACCAGTACCTGATCAGCGGTCAACTTAAAAAAAACAGCTGACCTCGACAGCTCATAACTTGAGCCCGCATATGGTCACGTGATACTGATCAGCGGATACGTTGTTTTGACAGGTGTCAATCGATCATAACATGGGTGTCTAATATCAAAGATGTCTGCTGGAGTATGGCCGCCATGTTGGATTATTATTATTATCAGGACATTATTAATTATTGTGCGACGTCGTCGTCGTCGGTCGCGCCCACGAGCAATACCATTTAGCTCCTGTCGTTAAGTGCTGGTCAATATGAAAAGAGAGGTCATCTGGGATGAAGAGGAAGAGAGTGATTATGAGGACACTAACGCAAGTGAAGTGGAAAGCGATAACGAAGAACCTCGAATTAATTTACTCGTTTCCCGACAAAAGGCCTCCGATCTTTTACACAGCATGGCGACTTCCAAAGATATCTTGTCTTGGACACCTGGCGGAGAGTCACTCCGAAACCACTACTCCCTTATAACGATGATGTTGTCAAAACCTGCGCCCTCATATCATTTATAGATGGGTTGGTAGAGTAAGGAATCAATAAGTCTTTGATAAAGAATAAGAAAATTTTGGAAGAACTAAAGCAAAAAGAAGGAGTGAGAGACTGAAATGGTCTCCAAAAGCAGTGGTAATGAAGACGGCACACAGATAGTCTCTGAATATAGTGAACATCAAGAGTCGGAAAACACTGATCTGGAACCTGAAGGAAATTCAGACGTTACATAATCTGAAGCACAAGTCCAGAGATTTTGCTTACAGGAAAAAGGTTCTTGCTACTATTACAAAGGAGTAAACGTTTACCAAAGAGTAGTAGTAAAATGCCCTAGATGTTTCTGATGACATTTGCCCAATATGTGCACATGAAATTCCTGTTAATCGTAAACACTGGGTAGATGGATTTATTTGTCACACAGTGAAATACATTGACGTAGAAAGTTTGAAAAAGACTCATTGTCCTCCAAGCGAAGATGAAGACGATTGATTGCATTCAAAAGATTGATTGATGCTTTGTAGTTGTTGTAATTTTGGTTATCAATAAATGTATTTTTTTATTCATTTCAAATCTCTGTGCATTTTATCTTTTTTTGTATATGCCAGTAAAAGGCAATGAAGTCTCTTAAAAAACGTGTTGTTCAATAGCAAGCATTCATTGGTGGCGTATTTAAATGAATTGCTCCGAATTGCAAACTTCTGTTGTTGTTATTTCAATGGTAGAGGTTTATAGGGTGTCCCATCTGCTTTTCCGTTAGAGTTTGTATACAAATATGGGGTTGGATTAGTTTTGCATAACGCGTACGTGACTAAAGGAGCGGAAAACACGAAAACTTACCTAAGAATTCATTCTCTCTCTCGTCAACAAAGCTGATAGCTCAGATTAGCTTAGCGATTTAGACATTTTATTGAGATGGAAGAGAACGCAGTTTGTAACAACCAGTCGGGATTGAAATAGAGAGCTCTCAGTTCAAATTTCTGTGTGTTTGGTGATATGAACGGAACCACCGGTTAAAAAGAGAACGAACAGATCCTCCCACACAACAAATATTTTCCTATATTTTAATGCTTTCAACTGAATTACGGCAACGAACAAGCCTATTGTTTCCATTGCAGAAGTAAGCTTAGGCACTTATGAGGATGGAGGAAGGCATTATTAGTATGCAGGAACGCATTTTACCAAGGCACTTCGACTTTACCTCGACCTAACTCGACCGTTCCTCGACAATAACAGGACTTAATTCTCCTCACCTATTACTACTTTCGCCCTTTCTCCTCGGTGGGGTTATCAACCAGCACCTAGATTTGTGGGAGCGCCGATATCCTGAGCTGGTCAAGAAACTACGCGACAGCCTGAACGCCGGCGACTGAATGACTGACGGAGAAACTGTCGGACTAACTGCAGCGAGGAAAGCTACCGCAACAGAAACATTCAACGATCAACAGTTACAATCCACAAATGGCACTCAAACGTCTCAGAGCTGGAAGCATCAAGTGAGCCACAGTCTGGTCAGGCAGAGTCGACGTTAGTCAAAGAGCAGCTTGAGGGAGCGAAACCTTTAGAAGCAATCAACTCCCGGGACCTTTGTTGAAACGTTGAAAGGCGCGGAACACCACACTGATCGTAAACGCCACTGACCTTCGAGTAATCACCCCCTTTTGCAGCTCACACTACAAGGGTTTGGTGATGCCAGTGCCAAAGAAGTCTGCGCAGTGGTCTACACTGTTTTCAAGCCCAAGGGGTCACTGAGTAACTCGTATGTGCACAATCACGCCTTCCTAAGGAAAACCTGACTATTCCAAAGCTATTGGCTTGACTGCAATGTGGCACTCCAATAGATCAAAGGTCAGCGGTAGTACCGCCAAATCATCTCAAACAGATTGCACAAGATGCAGCAGCACCATAAAGTCACATGGCATCACGTCCCAACCGAGGACAATGCAGCTGACTTGGGGCGTCGACGAGGAGCTGCTGCGACCAGCTTACTCTGGAATCAAGGTCCAAGTGGCTGAGCAATCCATCAAAGTGGCCTCCTGACATAATATTAGAGCCTTCACATGAATCCTTGTCTCAAGCCGTTCCTAGCAAGGACGCCCCCAACCATGTGCTCGACAGCCACGAATTAAAGAGAGTATTGTGAATCGGAGCTTGGATTTGGCGCTTCAATCGAAACAGTCAATCAAAGCCAAGTAACAGACAAATCGGTCCAATCACTACGGAAGAAATCGAGCTTCAAGAATTGCGGTGGATCAAGAAGTTACAAATGAATCTTCAGTACAACGACCAGAATGTCTTGGAATGTCGAGGTCGGATTATGGGGAATACCCTACCTACCTGCCAGACGAGCAACCCTTCACCATAAAACTGGTTTTCCAGGAACACTTTTCCACCTTATATTACACGGAAGAGCCAATACCAAGAGCAAGGCACACCTAACGTTGTATGCTTGAAGCCTCACAAGAGCTGTACACCTCGAACTGGTTAAAGCCCCCACATAGATGGAAAGCCGATTGTAGCAATATTCAATAATTTGATATACAGTTGCCTTTCGATAACTCGAACCTTCAAGGGAAACGAGAATACGTTCGAATTAGCGGGAGTTCGAGTTATCGAGGGTAACATTATAGAGAAAATGACCTGAAGAGAAAAACAGATCACTTCGAGTTAGCGAGGGGATGGAGTTATCGAGGGTCAAGTTATCGGGAGTCAACTGTATATTCAATTCAGTATTTATATTTATGTAATATTTTTTACTTGTTCAATTTAATATTTATATTTATGGAATATTTTTAAAATCCATTTAATTTAATATGTCTATATTTATTTTATTTAATCGCTCTATATCCATTTAATTTAATCCTATCAGTGTATATTCGCTCAATTCAATGCATCAAAATATTCATTTAATCTCGGGGACTGGGTCAAGCCATCGGATCAGAAAGATAAGTGCCTGGAAACGATAGCGTTTCGTGTGCATGCTTTTGTCCGCCATTACAAGAAGTGCGTGCAATGCAAACAGGCGATGAATGACAAAATATCCGAAGCAGCAGGGCTTTTAAGGCGAGCCTCGGCTGTGTTGCTAACAGTCGATTCCCCATCTACATTAGCATTGTCAAAAGGTTCGACAGAAAGCCAACCAATGCTCCACAGCGTCGCAGAAAGCATTACTAGAGCAAGAAAAATGATGGACAGGAGTCGCCATGAAGGACCTTTTAGAAGACGTGGTTCTAACGAAAGCGGACTGCGCTCTTAGATTCCCCGAGGAGGGACAAAAGGTAAACCGAAGCGAGCTTTGCAAACTAAAGGCATCAAAGAAAAACCTTTTGAGTTGCTCTTCTAAACTCCAAGGAAGATGACACAGAAGATGATTTTTTGAAGAAAGAAATGGTTATAGAAAGGGGTATGGTTATACTCGGTGAACAAAACAAAGAGGCGCAGGTCAGAGAAAAGATCGCATCATCCCTGAAAGAAAAATACAATATTATTGGACCGAACGATTTTGAATTGGTAAAAGTAACTCAAAAGAAAATCAGTGTCTTGCATCTAAGCAAACAAACCGAGTATAATTACGATGTAGTGAAGAAATTGGTTGACCAGGGTCTGTTGTATATCAGGAAAAAAAGTGGGCTTCGATTTCGTGCTTAACGAAACCCATACACACCCGATTCTGACTCTGACCTGCTGCAAGGTGGAGCCCTGGAGACTAGCACCATCCCCAGCAACTCTAATGAAACTTCTGGCATTGTCCCTGGCACCTCCAATGGAACCTCTGGCATTTTCCGTGACACCTCCAATGGAACTTCTGACATTGTTCCTGGCACCTCCAATGGAACTTCTGGAATTGACCCTGGCACTTCTAATGGCAATTCTGGTATTGTCCTTCACAGCTTAGCAGACACCCCTGGCATCTCTAGTATGTATGCCAACACTGTACAACAAGAGGAGGAGCAGAAAACAGAAAGTCCATATGACTTCTTTTGCCGAGTTGTAAATGAGTTCCCAGTAGACATAATGGAACCAACAGATGCTAGGATATCTGCAGAAAAAAATTGTCTCTGGGAGACCATGAGGTAACGAATTCCTCATGAATCCTTGAAGGAGAGACCAATTTCATAACTGTAGATAGACATAATATTCTGGAAACTACATTTGAGGAACTAAAGCATGTAGCTGATCCAAGGGATTGAAGATAGACTAAACTCTTACAGTTTGCTGATGATACGACAATTATTATATCACACTTAAACTCTGCTAATGCCCTTTTTAGCTTCCTTGAAGATTTTGAGAAGGCCTCTGGTTTAAAACGGAATGTTAATACGACTGAAGCAATGTGGATTGGTTCTCCTAGGACCTGTGAAGATCAACCACTGGAAGTCAAATGGCAAACCTGCGCTAAATTTTTAGGGATTGATATAACGTATGACATTGAGTTTTTGGTCGAAAAGAATTTTAAACAGACTACAGAAAATCGAAAGTGTAATTAACATTTGGAAAGTCAGAGGGCTGTCCATGTATGGTAAAGTAACGATTATCAAGGCGTCCTTGCTTTCAAAAATGATTTAACCTAGCTTTGTATTAACTACTCCGCCTGAGATTATAAAAGAATTTAATAGATTAGTGTCTCACTTGCTATGGGAATGGGAAAGATAAGGTCACTAGACGCTCTGCCTATGCACCCTACAATTCTGGTGGTATCAACATGGTTGATTATGAAAACATGGTCAAAGCCCTACGGTTAAGTTGGTCAAAAAGAATAACGGACAAAGGATGCAGCAGTTTTTGGAAACTTTATGTTAAAGAGTCTGACCCACCCAGTTTACTCCAACGCACACTTCTGTTGTTGTTTTCATCCGGGCAAACTCGACATTTCATGCCTTATTTGGGCATCAGGTTTTATTTTGCCGCGAGGATTATTCAATGGAAATGATGGCACCGGGCGACAGTGAAGATGCTTTAGATATCACTGGGGAAGATCTATGCGAAAGACACATCGCTACGGAAAGCCGTTCATTAAATGCTTACGGTTCACCGGTTGCTAGAGGCCAAAATGTAAACAGAGTCTCCGCTAGACGTGAAGGTGATGTCGCCCAACCTCGCAGTGTTGTCAATCGTGTGGTCAAGCAGCGAAGAAAATTGTATTTCATTCATTTTAGCTGGATTTACCGGCGTTGACTGTAAAATTAACTGCCTTCTGCCTCCAAATGCATGCAAATGTAACATGTCATGACAAATCACTCGAACAACTGAGAACTTCTCATTGATCCAGAAATATGACATTGTCGATACACACACTCTAGAAATTCAGGTAAAAAATTTAATGAGAAAGCCCGTGATGTTCAGATTTCTTAAGTTTCTCACTGCAGTTACTGTCTCGGAGTGCTAGTTGAACCAAGTGGTTCACCAGTTTCACCTCCAATTCTCCCCACCTTCTGGTGCAACATCTCTGCGAACTCGCTGTTGCTGATTGCCTCGAGTCCCAGAGATTCTTTCCTTTCATTCCATAATAAAATGTCGACTGGCGAAGGTTCATGCTCTTTACGGATTCCCTGCGGCAAGGACGACCTCTCGGCCTGGTCGAGTTGCCGATAGTAACAACAAAGTCGTTGAACAAGTCTCAGAGTATTATGGTTCTGCCGAGGTCGAAAGATTCCAAACAAGCTGATAAACTTATAGCTTGATATATTAACTCAAACGTGGACGTAAAATAAATGTCATTCCACGCGGTCAGGACCGAATGGAAGATTTCTTTCGCTAACTGTTACACTTGTAATATCAGCGGCCCTAAATATGGCGAATGAACCGAGGTGGGCGCGCAATGCAAACTGGGTGCCTCAGATTCTTAAACGATCTCCTAATTACGCGGGATGAGGACCGCGTTAAGGTTTCGGTCGAATTTCGTTTTCATCATAGCCACAAATTGCAATGTTTTTTTAAAGTTTCCCGTTCCCCGCGGGAAGTCTCGAGAGAATGGTGCGATTTTATTGCCTCTCAAGGAAATCGTCCGATTTCATTGGCTTTTCATCATCCTGGAATCACGTGCCAGGCTCGTGCAAGGACCGTGCCAGGTCAAGGTGGAAAAACTACTGTAAAGCTGACGTGGGCAAAACTCTACTGAACCTTCATAGGTCGTTGTTTACGGGCCGTCGTTTTCCTGAAGAAGGTAAGATTCCTTAATATTGAGCGGACACTGAACCAGCGTGTTCACCAATCGAACCGGTAACCAGTGTGTTCCTTGTTAAATAGTGAAGGGAGATTGAATTGTTGGATTTAATCTTATTTTCTTTGAGTTTGTGAACGGCGAATACTTGCACAGAGTGTGCTTCCAACGTGTTCTTGCCATTGAACCATCGAACCAACGAGTTCACCAATCGAACCAACGAGTTCAGTGCTTGTTAAC
>OX419339.1:22501281-22506281 GCA_948470475.1 Galaxea fascicularis
ACACATGAAAACAAACAAGACTACATCAACTTTACAGATACTCATGTTCAGGCATACCTGCCAGATATGAAGTCAGATTCTGAATTGTATGAATTGGTTGCAACCTATCAAAAGCACAATCACTCAAAGACTTGTCGAAAATACAGAAATGTTCCATGCAGATTTAAGTTTGGACAATTTTTCACAAAAAGGACAGTTATAGCAGAACCACTCTCTGAAGAATTAGACGAGGAGGTAAAACAAAGCATGTTAACCAGAAGAAATGGCATCCTTAGTTTAGTCAAGGAGGAAATTGACAAAGTGTTAGACCCAAATAAGCCACAATATGATCCAACTAAAACAGAAGACTTTTTGAGTTCAGTAGGTATTACAGAAGACCAGTACTACTGGGCTTTATCAGTATCTGGTGATTCTGACTTTGATCTACATCTTAAAAGACCACTTGATAGCTGTTTTATAAATAACTATTTTGTTGCTGGTGTAAACGGTTTCAGAGCTAACGTTGACTTACAGCCTGTCTTTAATCATTACAAATGTGTAACTTATGTTTGTTCATACTTCACAAAGGATGAAACGGAATGTTCACAGGCTATCGTGAATGCAGCAAAAGAAGCTAAAACTTCAAATTTGAACATAAGAAACAGCTTGAGAAAAATAGGTACAGCTTTTCTTTCTACTAGAGAAGTAAGTTCGCAAGAATGTGTATACAGATGTATGCCTGAACTTTGGCTCAGAAAAGTTTTTGCCAAAACAGTTTTTCTGAGCACTGATTTACCTGAGAAAAGAGTTCGAGTTGTAAAGAGCCAGAAAGAACTTGATGAGTTACATGACGATAGTACAGACATTTACAAATCAAATATAATAGAACGCTATAGCATCAGACCAAGTGCAATGCCTATTATTGATAACTTATGTTTGGCTGAATTTGCAGCATACTACTACAAAGAATACAAGACTGATGGTACAACAAATGATACACAGCCAGAAATACTTACAGATGATGCAACAGAATTACATGTTCAGTTAAACACAAAAGCAGATGTTGCAAGCCAATTCCCCCCCAGAATAAAATTACTTAATACCAATGAAGTCATGAAATGCAGGTAAACTAAGGCTGTAGTACGGTACCATACGCCAAACAAAAACAAAGAACCCGAAAAGTATTATCCTTGGAGAAAAGAAGATAATCTTATTGGCAGTGAACAAACTTATGCATCAAAATTCTGTGAACCCGAAGTGCAAGCTGTTGTTGAACAGAATAGAGCAATATTTGAACCTGATGCAGATGCTGTCTTAGAAGCACTGCAAACTCTCAGAAACAGTGAAGGCAACAATGTCCATTTCTTTGATGCTTTAAATGATCAAGAAAACGAAAACTTAAAGTTTAACATGCAAAGCAATGATGAAAATGAGGAAGAATCATTTAACAAACAAGCACCTTCACATCTTGCCTCTAATTCTCACTCTCGATCATCAAGCATCCACAATTCCAACAATTGCGTGCCATATTCAACCAACTCGGATTTCTGATGACTTTCTACGCGAGTCTGTCAGGTCATTAAACAGCAAGCAACGTATTGCACATGATACTGTCCTTTCTTGGTGCAGAAACAAAGTTAAAATATCCGTTCTTTAAAACCTCAAGAACTAAAGCCAATATATCTTTTTATCAGTGGGGGCGCTGGATCTGGAAAAAGTCATTTAATAAAGACAATATATCACACAGCATTTAAGACATTTCAACAGGTGACAAGTAATCCTGACCTACCAACAGTACTTTTAATGGCCCCAACGGGTGTTTCTGTCATAAACATTGAGGGAACCACACACAAAAAAAAAACTGCTCTAGCCATTCCTAAAGAAATAGGTGACAATCTTCCTGCAATGTCTGATCAAAAGAAAACACAAATAAGATTTTCGCTGTCTGAATTAAAACTTATTATTATAGATGAAGTGTCAATGGTTCTAACATCACTCTTCTTCATATACACCAAAGACTAAATGACATATTTGGCTCACTAAGCTCTCTCCTGTTTGCTGGCATAAGTATAATAGCTGTAGGAGATTTATATCAGTTACCGCCAATACGCAGAAAACCTATTTTTCAAAACTTCAAAAATGACTCTTACAATTTGTACCATCCTTGGAAAGTGTTCACAATGATAGAACTTACTCAGATCATGAGATAAAAAGATGATCAGCAGTTCACTGAGCTTTTAAACAGATTTCGAAGCGCATCACAAACACAAGAGGATATGGATTCTATTAACGTTCGGTCAATAACCCCATCAGCTAACAATTATCCATTTGATGCACTTCATGTTTGGGTAGAAAATGGTCCTGTCAATGAGCACAACAACAAACAACTAGAACAGTTATCAACACCTTTGTTCGTATTAAGAGCCACAGACCAGTACCCAGCAAATATTACAAAACAAGATATTGATAGGGTATTGTCAAGAGGGAGATCAGAAACTGGTGGATTTGATTTTGAAGTAAAACTTAAAGAGGGGGCCAGAGTAATGCTAACTACCAACATTAATATTGCAGATAGACTTATAAATGGCCAAATGGGAACTGTAGTGAAAATTAATATCAACAAACTGACACAAAAACCAACTGTGGTTTATATAAAATTTGATGATCCCAGAGCAGGAAGCACTTTAATAGAAACCAGTAGTAGTACATTTGCTCGAGAAAGTGGTGCTGTTCCTATTGAGCCAGTGCTATCAAAAATAAAAGTACGGCCAGGTAAACCATCTTCTCCAGAAGTGCAAAGAGTCCAATTCCCTATCGCTCTTGCTTAGGCATGTACGGTTCACAAAGTCCAGGGTTTGACACTTCAGAATGTTGTCATCAGTTTCGATTTGAACAAACAAAGGTCATTCAACTATGGACAAGTGTATGTTGCACTGAGTCGATCAACTTCGCTTCAAGGGCTCCACATTCTTGGACAAATCAACAGTAAACATGTCAAAGCAGATTCTAGAGTACATAATGAATATAACAGACTGAGAACTTTAATGTCACAAGATATACAAGAAATTACATATGGAAATGAAGAAAGCATGCGGGATACCGATTCACTGTTAACATTATCCCTTCTTAACATACGATCTCTTAGAAAACACAGTTCCGATATTAAATGTGATTTAAATCTTTTCAAAAGTGGTGTTCTGGCACTCACTGAAACACAACTTTTACCTGGAGGTGATGATTCAGATATTAAAGACAATTTAATTCCTTTCACCTTATACGGGCATGACCATGATTCAGACAAATTGTCGAGTTTGGCAATCTGCATTAAAAATAATATTGAGGTTTTGCACCAGGAACTCTTTCCTACTTTAAGTGATGTTAAGTTTATGATCACTTGTCACAGTAACGCAGTACAAGAAAATCTGTCCTTTCTTTTAGTTTACCGCAAAAATAACTCGAATATCCTTCAATTTGTCAATAGTATTGCATATTTACTTAGAACTCATGCAATTGATGTTGTCTTCGGGGATCTGAATATAAACTACTTTAATAACAAAGACACACATCCACTAACATCTTTAATGAGATCTTTGAATTATGTACAGATTGTAAATAGGCCCACCTTCATTTCAGGCAGTTTACTAGACCATGTTTATACCAAGCAGGAAAATAAAGCTTATGTCCATGGCTCAGTTATCAGTGTTTACTATTCTCACCATGACGCCATCAGAATAACTATACAAATTTAGACCTTTACACTATATTTTAGCAAATTATGAATGCATGTTTATTACTTCTTCAGACTGTTGACTTGAATAACTTGATGAAATAACAATTTCCAAACACAATAAATCTCATAGAACAATGAAATTATTACAACATGAATTACCATAGGAATAGTTGCAAATACTATCTTTTCCCCTTGTTGTCCACAAGAACCACTAATGAATTAAATTTTATTTGTAACTGTCTCTGCTATTTTAGAATTTGCGATTAATAATATCCTGTCATGTCATCTACCCATCAGCCCAAAGGTAAGCATTATTTAATTTATTACAGTGGGGTGAGAGGTTGGGCTATCATTCAGGGTACTCCATATTTTCCATGCATATTTCTAGTCCCTTCTGTCTTAGTCGAGTGGATACCTTATTCAGCATCCTGCCTATTTAGAAACATCACTAATATTTGCAAAATTTATAAATGTATTTCTTGCTGTGCACTAATATGTTGCTTTCCCGCTAAACCATACATGTACATTAACCTGTGAAGTTATGTTGAAAATTTCCATTATTTTGCTGTTGTTTTTGGTTTCTGCAGAAAAAAAACATGGTTACATTCACAATGTTAGTCCTGTAAAGACCGCCAAACGAACTCGTCATGAATGGTATGAATTCCAGCTACAAACACCTACCAATAAAGTTCGCAGAGTCGTCAGTTTTTCTACCTCCTTCCATACTCATATGCAGCACTATGAACAGTCAAGAACCCCTGTCGTTTTAAAAAACGTCATCATAAACAGCGATGAAGGTGATTGGCTCTTTAACCAACAATCAACAGCGTATCCCTGTTCAAATTCTGATGTACCCTTTGAATGTAAAGTACCACCCAAGCCAGAACCAACGAGCCACCAGGTCCCAAGTGTAGACGTCACCATAAGCCAGGTGTCAACGATAAGAACAAACCAGAAAGTTAATGTTTCTGGCACATTGTCCTTTGGAAACAAAGAACCTAAACAAGTAACTTTGCAAACAACAAAAACAGAAACTCGTGTTAAAGAAGACTGCATACTGGAGGACAACACCGGAGCAATCAGATTCCAGATTTGGGACACTCTCGTTAACAGTCTGCAAACTGGCCAATCGTATGTGTTTACCAATTTAACTGTTAAACACTACCAAGGTTCAAACTGCCTAACTACAAGTCCACTAACTACTGCCTCTGAAACCACCCAATCATTAGCTAAACTAGTGGGACCAGAAATGCTCCAAATTCCTGAACCAGAAATAACTGTCCCAAACGTT
>OX419339.1:22516281-22536281 GCA_948470475.1 Galaxea fascicularis
CTGAGGCTAAAAACGCCGGAAGGTCGTCTGCCATACTGCATTGGCAATGATTCTTTCCCAGGCCCTTGAAATTTCAATCTGATGGCTTGACCCAGTCCCCGAGATTAAATGAATGTTTTGATGGATTGAATTGAAAGAATTCATGGATTAAATTAAATGGATTTAAAAACAATCAAAGCTGCACCCAGCTTTTCAGATGGTTGATTTGGGGGTTATGTGATATATTTCCCCTGAGAAGAATAGGGGTCATGTAACAATAAGAAATGCTTGAGGCTCACTTATAGCAAGTCGATTGCAGCAATATTCAATAATTTGATATATATTCAATTCAGTATTTATACTTATTTGTTCAAGTTAATATTTATACTGTATTTATGGAATACTTTTTAAGGGAAGAGCGGGGCTAATGAACAGCTAATTAAAATGCGAGGGGATTATGTATTAATTAGCTTCCATTAAGAACAACTTTACAAATGTTTACTTAGAAATATTAAACACAATCACTGAAATTAAACTAGCACTGTTTACTTTTGTGCCAGATTCGCAGACTTTCTTAGTTTGTGGTTCATCGCTTTTCACTAAGGCACCCGGTGCGAAAATTAAACTGAATTGTCACCTGTTTGCTTGTTGTCTTCACCTGCAAATAAAGATTCTTTTCCAAAAGCTCAACTGCAGTACCGCTACTAAAACTGCTTTGAGTAATAAACATTTCTGACTCAGAATCGCTTGACATTACTAGGCTGTTTCTAGCATCCACTACAAACTAATTCGAAATACAACTTTGAAAAATTAACATGATTAAAAAGCTGAGAACCTTGTTAATACCACCAGTGCCAGCATGGAATGTTCAAAACAAAAGAAAAGTGAACAGTAGAGGCATTTTTCTTCAGTGAATTTTTGCATCCCTTGAGGAATCCTCGCCAATGCAAAAAACATATGCACGCAATGCATGCTTGAGATATTTTGTGAAGAGTGGTAAAATGTTGATAAGACAGGGAGAAGTGAGAAAATGGTTGAATGGTGAGTCATTTATCTGTGGTGTTTTTGGTTTTTGTTATGATGTTGGGGTATGAGCAAAATGTTTTTTATTTGATTCTTGTTTACTTTTTTTATTTGTAACATTGATTTTGAGTTTGATTTGCACCAACCAAACTGCCATTCACCGCACATTTTCTGAAACAAGAGATTCATTAATTTAGCAAAAAAACGGATATTTTATATACTTTCCATTATCTGTTCATTTTCTTTCTCCCCACTTTCGCAAACAACATATTCATCCAGTCTCTCAAATCTCCAAATATATCTGCACACATGCCAATACAGTTCCTATAGAGCATTGGTATTATTCATATTGGTACTGTGAAACAAAAGAAAGCATTTGCATAAAAATAGAGTTCAATTCCCAGAGGCCTTGCGCACCAACATGGCTGCCATTCCTTTGTTTTTATGCACCGACATGGCCGCCGTGACATCATGTGAAAACAAACTCTGGGGCTGTATGTCATAGTGGCTGCTTACATGGGAGGGACAAAAATAATCCGTTTGAAGAATAAGATTGCTCATGATCCAAAATCGCCGTTTTCATTTTGTTTAACACAAAAACTGCTTCATTTCAATCAGAACAAATATCGAGATTAAGGTTCCCTTCCAAAGCATTTTGCTTCCATACAAACATCACTCGAAATTCGATCGCTTTGTCATTTGCATGTTACGTTTCTTGCTTGTTTCACCTGTGGAAACAGCCACTTCTGATTGGGCAGATACTTATAGTTTTGAAATTTGTCGTACATATGTTTATTTTTGTCACACAATGCTCTTCCAGTTTTAACAATGTTCTTGCAGTTTTAACAATTTTAGCACAGAAACAAGAAACACAAGGAAAATTCCAAAATTAAGCACTGGTCCCCTTCAAAATGAAATATTCGCTCTCCGACTAGGAACCGCTCAACCAAATTATGACTAGCATTCTTCATTGAAGGTTTTTTGCTGCTTTTCACTGCTGGCATTATTTCTGATAATCAGCTGAGCGTTCAATTGGTTAAAGGGCAAATAGTAATCATATGATTTGAAAAACACTGCTTCATTTCAGAACGGCATTGCTTCTCGGCTAGGTTTCTTGCAGCCACACTATGGGCTGTTTGAATGACTAGACCAAAAATGGCTTCGATTCTCAAAAACTCAATTTCATTGTTTACAACCCTTAAAAATTCATGTTAGAGACGATTGAATGCCACTAACATATTTCTACTACATTTACATATTTCAAAGAGCATGTGTTGATCAGGAAGGCAGAATCATACTACCCACCCATCTTACCATCTTACCACAGAAGACTTTCTTGAGCTTCATGCTGACATAGAGCAATTTTGTTTACACAAAATAGCTCAATAAGCTGTTTATCACCCTTCAGCTTCGGGTTATGTGATTAATTCCCTTTGTGTGTTACCCGAGGGTGTGTGCACGAGGGGAATAAATCACATAACCCCTTGCTTCAGGCTGATAACCCTTACATAACTCAAAGAAGAAGATCTGAAATCATCAATTCGAATGATGTATCTACCCTCAAAGCCGCAGAAAAATGGTGTTTCAACTTAAGCCACGTCCTATGGTAGGGAGGTAAATTTGAATGACTAATCAGGATCTTCAAGAATGCATTCCACAAGACGATCAGAAATGGGACACTGGTGGCCAGAGCTAAAATAACAGTTATTTTAGTACTAGTTACTAGTACTTGATGTAGAAGGTTCAACAATCATCCCTCATGTTATCTTGAAGATGATATCTGTAGCGATGCCAAATTCAATGCTACACATCAATCAAAGCTATCTGCCTACATTACAAGCACACAATGTGCCCGACAAAGATTTGAGAAGGTGAGCAAGATTCCTTCTAAAGTGTGGGGAAGTAATGTGTAAGCGTTGAACATCTGAGCATGTGAGATGTTTACGAGAACAACATCGACGAGGCAGAGGGAAGCAGACACCTTGCCCTAAAGTCAGAGAAATAGTCATCGTTAGAGACAACTCCAACAAGAGGAACCACTGGAAACTGCCAGTTGTCAAGGAACTCATCAAAGGGAGAGATAGCATCATTAGAGCCGCAAAACTTAAGTCGAGCAGACACTGTTGAGAGTCGTCGAGCGTGCGATTAAACATCTCCACCCTTTGGAGTTGGCGTGTGTGGAGGAGCCCAGGGCCACACTTAACACAGCTGCCCCTGAGTGTAAAGCAAGGCCACAGAGAGATGCTGCTGTCATGGCTCCTGTACATATCCAAGAAATTGCTACGGAGTATGATCAATGAATAGTGAAGCGAATAGTGAACATCGATTCTTATTTTACTTATTTCATTTGTTTAGTTTTCTGTCCAGTCCATGTGACAGGACATGTACATCCCTTCCAGGAACATACATGACATACATGAGGAAGAGTGTTTGGGACTGGGGGCACATTTGATTACACAATCTTAGGTGACCGGAAACATGTGCAATGCTGGATAAAGAATTACTGATGTAACCAGGCTAAGAACACAGATAGATTTTGATAGCAATAGAGAGAGAACCTAACTTTTATGAGAGAGATTAAAACCTTTAAAACTAGTGACTGGCTGTGGATACTGACTCCAGCAATTTGGAGAATTCCAGCTAAATGATTCAGAAACAGCACAAAACAGACAAAATAGACCAACAGAGGTTATTAAATTCATAAAAATATAATGAGTAAAACTTGCAATGAATCAAAAGGATGACCGAGAAGGTACTCCAAAATCAGTCAGACCCATGATCTACATGTATGACGCTTTAACAAACAGAGTTGATTCTGAACTGAAAGTTAGCTCAGTAATACGAATAAAACAAAGCATCAACAGAGCAGGGGAGCTGGCAGTAAGAATGGGGATTACTGCTATTGATCTAGATTTCTGGGATAAAGAGAACATTTTAGCCCACCAAAAAATGGTGATAAAGTGTACACTGATTTGGAGTGTCTAAGCCGCTAAAAATCAGAATTGATGCTACAGAATCTTCACTACACAGGAATCATACATTTCTGCAGTCACATACTGAGCAACTGATTTGGTGGGATACCTAGCTCAGGGCTTTAAATGTTTTGACCAAAAACCCACAGTTAGATACAGGGAAGATAATGCAAAAGTTGACAGCAGATACTAAAGGAAATTCTGCACAAAGAAATATTTTATACTTCTTAAATTGATCCATCACATTCAACAACTGAATGAGTTGAGATCAAGCCCAAGTTAACACAAGAATGTGAATCTTCTTTCTGAAGTAAAAGGGCAAATATGACTACAAAAGCCTTTAAAATAAAATTCACCACACAGTTGACTTACCAATGTACTCATCTTGGGTTTCTTTGAGATTTGCCCCAGAACACTGCTGAGTCCACCAGCTCTCTTAATTCT
Organism: Galaxea fascicularis; assembly: GCA_948470475.1. Classification (NCBI taxonomy): domain Eukaryota; kingdom Metazoa; phylum Cnidaria; class Anthozoa; order Scleractinia; family Euphylliidae; genus Galaxea; species Galaxea fascicularis. Next base: position 22,520,700 of record OX419339.1, read on the forward strand.
GGTATAAAACAAGCAGTATGTATTATTTCTTGACACATGAGGCAGCTCTAGTGAACAATTTGCCTTTTTAATTATTGACATCAACAATGCTAGACATGTAAAAATGTATTTAACACAATTTGTAAAATTAATTATGAATATTTAAGACTTTTTCAATCAATGACTTGATCATATTTGGATCAAAATCAACCACACAGTGCACCCAAGTATTTTATTTCTGCTTGTTTTGTGACACTATGTGTGAAATACAATCAAACCTCTACTAAAGGTCACCTTTATACACTAGCAAAATTTCCATGCAAAGAGTTGCTAAGTAGAAATCTGTGTTGGCTACAGATAGTTGCATTTTGCCAATGAAAGTACCAAACTGCTGAAGATTTCCCCTGATGCTAATGCAAGTAACCCCACATCCATGAATCCTCTGACTCATTACGTTTGTATAATTTATCACCGATAAATTGTTGCAACAATAATATTGTAGATCCTGGCAACTCACGGGTGCCTAGAAAACTAAGACCTAAGACCTAAGACCCAAGACCTAGAAAACTAAGACCTAGAAAAATATAGCATATATAAAAATCATGAAATGTCTTATATAAAATAAAATCCCAACCACTTGCCAACAGTGTATTTTTTTCTGGTGTCATGCGGTGATGGTTTTCGGATTTAAAAGATCCATTTGCCCTACTGCTAATAAAATTCATGAAAGCAAATAACAAATATTCTGTTACAGAGGGTAAGAGTATTGTGCAGTTTGTACATCCGCGTCAAACCTGGAAAACGTCAAGAGAATTAGAATTCTTAGATTGATGTTTAATTAGCTTGTGAGCGGGCCCTATAAGAATATCGCCCAAACTTGACCAGACCATAACTTCCTACACCTATATCTATCTGGTCGGTCACTGCAAACCACTGAAAATATCGCGGTCAGGAGGTTTTGCTTTGAACCGTGGAACTTTAAAAGACATAGTTGTGCTGTAAGCTTATGAATGATTTTCCTCCATGTCTCACGACACTTACATTTATAGCACGTGAGTAGATTTTGTGTGAATAATACATGTCATTCACACATCAGGAAGTCACTACTTTTCACACTTAGCAGTCGCCGCCACAAAACACACATCTGGTATTGTAAAACACAATGTTATTACTATGAGGTTGATATCAACCATACTCATACTGAATCGTTTTACGAATAGTTAAGGTTCAACCCATGGTTAGACAAGCAAGAAAAAACTATCACCGCTGAAGCATGTCTGGAATGTTTATTTGTTGTGACCAATCGCAGTTTCAATTCCGTAAGGGCAAATTTATTTCTGTGTGGGAATTACCGAATCAATCAGGCGCATACAAAAATTAATATCAGAGGTATAGAATGGTGAATTCGAGAGTTTGCGAGAGTGCAAGACCCTTGTTTAAAAATTCGAGACCGAGGCTTTTTTCATTTCTATCAAATTTGAGCCCGAGACTTTACCTCTAAAAATCCGAGCTCGAGACTCCAATAGCTAGAAAATGTCACACAGATAGTACTAAAACAGCATAAAACGGGACAGAAATCTCCAATGGAAGATGAGATTTACGAGACGCATCCATTCCGATAGACCATTCCCCTAATAAATATTGTTTCACATCACAGAAACCGCGGCATGGGATCATTTTGCAAATTACTGAATCACAATTAAAGGACGCATGCATTTCAACTCGTAAGCTCCCGAAATAAAACATGCTTTACGACTCGTAACCAAACTAAACTGTTAAGGGAAACATCTGTTTATTAAACATTAGCCTGCGAGCAGGCCTTTCTATTGAAGCGCTCGCGCGATACTAAGCCTACACTGTACGTGAAACCCAAATAGGGCCCGCTCACAAGCTAATTAAACATCGATCTAAGAGTTCTAATTCTCTTGATGTTTTCCAGGTTTGACGCGCGTGTACAAACTGCACAATACTCTTAACCTCTGTAACGCAATATTTGTTATTTGCTTTCATTAACTTTATTAGCAGTAGGGCATATGGATCTTTTAAATCCGAAAACCATCACCGGAAAAAAAATACACTGTTGGCAAGTGGTTGGGATTTTATTTTATATAAGACATTTCATGATTTTCATATATACTATATTTCTCTTGGTCTTAGTTTTCTAGGTCTCAGGTCTTAGGTCTTAGTTTTCTAGGCACCTAATATGAGATAATCAATAAGCTAAGTGTTTGACAAAACATACTTATTTGACTGCATTAAGGACAGTGTTCACATGAGTTATGTCAAATATATGGATTGAAGGGTAAAAGGATAAAAGATAAAATAACATTTTGTGCACTTTCTCATTTATATGACTTACCAATAACCCAAACAGATTAGAACACCAATCAGCATACCGGTAACCTATTGCTAACTTCTGTTTGGTTCTTGATGAAACAAGTGATAAAATAAGCATTGTACCTACCCACCAAGACCCACTGGCTTCACACAAGGAGCTGCTTCACCCTTCGTTCTTTCCTCTTCTTTCTTAGCATCCTTGGCTTCTTTGCAATCTGAATCTACAGTCTTTGTAACTCTGAAAAGCAGGTATTTAATCCAAAACAGATCTATCAACTGGCAAAAAAAAAAAATGGAGTCTCTATAGGACGACTGTTCTATTGCAGTTGCCAGGAATTAATTTATTTATCTTGACTTTTTTTATCTAACAAAAAGTATTGGGGGGAGCATTCCCCCCATCCACCTCCCGTGGTAGATGCAACAGTGGGACAAAAATAACATCTCTTCAGTTTAGAATTACAGCATTAAAACAAGGAAAAAGTTATAGTATTCATTTCCCACAGCTATTTTATTCTGTTCAGAGAAATAAACATATGGTTCAATGTGAATAGCTGAAAACAGTCATGTATTTGAATTGTGGATGAAAGAATGAAGATGCAAGTGATCATTGCAGTTATGAAGGTGTCAGATTGTCATGCTACAAAGTCGTTTTGCTCCAAGAAGATTCGCTATAAATAGAAGTCGATTTGCTACATTATGTGAAGTCAATTGTCTACATTACCTGAAGGTGTATCGCTACATTCAGAAGTCAATTCACTTCAACCTAAAAGCTAGTGTTAACTGTCTCACTGAAATCATCCTCGTACCAAACCATAGGGGAAGAGACGGGAGGTGTGAAAAGTTGGCAAAAACTTCATGCTAGCCCACATTTAGAGCACATACAAAAGAAGACAATAAAGTACATTTACAGGACAATAGATCAGGACAATAGAGGAATACAGATTTACATATTTGGCTTACCATGACGTTCTTGCCGAAAAGTTTGAGGAGATTAAAGAACTGAAGAATGATAATGATAGCAAGTCAAAAGTTTGGAGCTTCTCTAGGCTCTCTTTATGATAAATCTGAAGTGTAAAATTATATCTAGAATTTTTGAGAAGAGCCTTGTTATCACCCTTCTTAATCAGTAACACGTTTTTAACCCCTTGGGTTTTAGTGAAAGTTTCATAAAAAGTATCCCTACAGTTTTCAAGCGCACTAACTGATCTTGAGATATCCTCGTGTTAATTCTCAACACAGAACTTGTACTTTCAGGTGCAATAAGAAAAAGTCCTATTAATTTCAAGAAGGCAAAAATTTGGTTAGAAAGACCAAACAGATCAACATAAAATTTAATTATAGCCCTTTACAGACACTCTAAATAATAATAATAATAATAATAATAATAATAATAATAATAATAATGATAATAAAATATTTATATCGCGCTACTATCCTTAAAGTTCAAAAGCACTTAACAAGAGCAACAAAATAGTAAAGTTATAGATGCTTTTTAAAAAGGAAAGTTTTAAGTTTGTTTTTAAAAACGGACAGTGAAGAGCTGTTCATAATGTTGCATGCCAAAGTGTTCCAGAGTTTGGGGGCTGCTACGGAAAAAGATCTTGCATCATATGTCTTCAAATTAAAATGAGGAATCACAAGAAGACTTTTAGATGATGAACATAGCTGATGAGCTGGAATGTAAGGTGTGAGTAGATCGTGAATGTACAATGGTGTAAGATTGTTAAGAGCCTTGCATGACATGAGTAGAATTTTAAACACAATGCGATAATGTATCGGAAGCCAGTGAAGATTTAACAAAATAGGTGTGATGTGTTCATGTTTTCCTGAAAGAGAGATGAGACAATCGAGCAGTGGTGTTCTGGACATGCTCTAACTTTTTTACTTGGTAGTTCGGTAGTCCGTAGAGTAATGACTTACAATGATCCAATTTTGAAGATACAAATGCATGAACACGTATTTCAGTGGTGGTTGATGACAGGTACTTTCTTATATAGGAAGTTCCACCATCAACAGACACATACTGCATGCGATCGGACAGATAAGATTGAAACCATAAAAATGGCTTGCCAGTAACAGTAGCGATATACATGGGGGCACCAGATCATTTTACAGATTATGTCTTCTAATTCGGAAAATACTAGCTTGGGGCTACCCGACCATTTTCCAAAACTGCTCCCAAGGTCAAATCCTAAGCTCACAATTCTCCAACTGTATTCAGCTACTGTGATTCGGGTAGTCAGGTTCAATAAAAATCTATGATCTGCCATATAGAATTTTAATTCTATAATTATGGCAGTCAATATGAAAAAGAAAGAATCATTTGGAATAAACAGTCACTTGGAAATATTCAGAAAAAATGAATTGGAAAGAATGAATTGGAAATTCAGTCACTGATTTTAGTGGCTTATATGTGAAACAAGCGATTTAATTTAGACACACAGCTGTGGCGTGACATCATGACTCTCTGAATTTTAGTTTTGTATTTTATAATGTCTGTAAGCATAACTGGTTATACCATTATTATGAATATACCGTTTGTCGTCAAAACAACTAAGTGATACTTCATTCAGTTCATAGCCTCCTATCTCATGGTTTTCTCTTCTAATAGTCTTCATTTTATGTACCATCTGTTTTTTATTACATAATGTATCTTTATAATTTTTCAAATAAGTAAAGATTTGGTAAAACATTTGACAATAAAAATCTGCGATAAAACATTACATAACATAGCACAACGTTTCGACATTTCCAGAACGTCATTATCAAGTGAAGGTAAAAAAATGAAATCAGGTATATATAATGAAGAAATGAAGAAATGAAAAAAGCATTGAAAATTAAACAAAGAGTTTGGCCCTAATGGAGTCGCTCTGGGTGTTTAAATTGGGCCTTATTGTTCTTATGTACAACATTTCATATATGAGACAATCCCATTTGTGCTACATTTTTTAAGCATTCTAAACTGGTTCTCATTGAGTAAATCAATGTCCCCATGGGCATCTCTCAGATGGCGACCAATGGCAGAATATCGATGATCAGCAATGCGTTGAAGTTGAAACAAATGGCGCGTCGTATATCTGATGTAATTTGAATCACACAAATCACATGCTCATGCTTCTTACTGACCAGTAAGAAGCTTGAGCAGGACCTAAAGCTCAAAGAAATCAAGCCACGCATCGTAAATCAGCATAACATCAAATCTTTATAATTTTCATGCTTGATATCTTTTTTGATTATCTTTTTAATACCCGTAGCTGATTTTTCATTCTTTTGATTATCCTTCATATATAAATACATTTTACTTCTCAATCCTAAACTCCATTATTTGAATACCAGCAGCTTCATCTTTCATATTACCAATCACTTTGATTCTTATTCTCAGAGAAATGGTATGGACTATCTTTTGAATAATCACTGTTGTCAAACTTGTTTTTATCTTTGAAGAAGCCCTTATAACAATCCTTAGTTGTGATTTCATAATATAAACTATCAGTATCTGTAAATAACAACTTAGCTCTGTTTTTGTATTTCTGTTAAATGAAGTTGTAACGAAAATCGTAAATCAATGTTTTACTCAGATCTAGAATATACATACCCACGTAAGCCGGCCTGTTGAGGGTTAATGTTTCTTTTATTTTGTGCACAGCTACTAAATTCTCACTGAATATTTTACTGCCTACAAAAGTTGGTTTACTACAGTAGTTGGTTTCAATAATTATAATTGTCAGTTACTAGTCTTACATCCACTCTCTTACAGATATTTTCCATCATTTTACCAAATGCACTATTCTTTATCAGTTTGAAGAAAGCTTTCTCAAAACTGTTTTTAGCAATTGTTCTTTTCTGTGTGTTGTAATCAATATATATTGTTTTAACCAAGGTGATTGATCGAATTGTAATACTCTATGTACCGTTTTAAGTTTTAATCCAAGGTCTAGATACAATTGTAAATTCCTGTAGTGAAGTACATAATTCTTTTTATCAGATAATGTTGGTATCAGTTTTTAAAAGAATCCTGTGCTTATATTATATTTTTTCTGTATTTTTTTTACAATAATCAGATAACATATCTTGTTTTACTTTTATTTTTTCTGCAGCACACTGATAATCCTTATGAAGATTATGCAATTCTTTAGGATATTTGAGATCAACCTCTAATATCAATCCTTTTTTACTATCTTCTGTATAACCGCCTAAATTCATTTTGTCTATCTTCATTTGACTCATTGACATTTAAAATTTCCTGTTGGTAGGTATTGACTCACTGGCCAACCATACAGATTATTAGCATCCAAATACATGATATACTTTGAAGGCACCTTTTCATCATATTCTTTCATGTACTTGTTATTTGCTTTACCGAATCTGTTGGCTATATATGAAATACCTCCTCTTAATCCTTTTTCAATGAACTGAAACATATCTACAGAGCATGTCAGTCATTAGTTCTAATCTTATACCAGTCATTTTCAACATTGCATCCCAACTTAATCCAGGACTTGTAAAGTAATGGCATGGATCTAATTTATAGTATTGTAGACAACCAGTTGCAAAATTGTTGAGACATTTGCAACCAAAAACATATTTTCTTTCTCTAAAATGCTGCTACTAACTGCTACTAAGAGGTCTCTGAGATACTACACACAACCCCCCCCCCCCCCCAGTACTCCTTTCAAAGTTGTTCCTCAAAGTTTCGAGCATGGTGTTGCATTGTTAGCAACTTTGATAGGAGGAGGAGGGGGAGGGAAAGTGGAAGATCATGGAAACATCATTGAAGGCCAAATGGCGTACGGTGTCGCAAGTATTTTTGCAACTCCTTGTCTAATTAAGGTATAGTGAACTTTGTTTTCTCTGGTATGAAGGATACAACAATGGAGCTTAGGAATTAATTTTGAAGAACTATATTTCCTTATTATAGTTTTAGACATTTTGACATTTGAGTTTGTCATTTTTTTCCAGTCCTAAATAGTGATAAATGCCAAACAAGAACAGTGGTAAAAGGATATAAGTGTAATATGCATTCCCTTTGATTTTCTGACATTCTACCATTTTAGCATGGTCTACCATCCAAGAGTGAGATATATGATATCTTAATGTATTTCTAAGTGAGTCGCAATGTTAGACTGTGCTAAAATGGTAGACTGTTGAATTTCATAACAGTCGTTTGTGGAAATTAGTAGAAACTGCCACTGAATTCTAAGCAGCTGGATTTAGTGGCATGCGATCACATTAGAATGTCTGTTTATGTGGCTAATTATTTTACATCAACAACAGTTTATTTTCTTAATCTAGTGTCGGTTTTTGCGTTATTTGAATAGGTAAATCTACCTGCCTGGCGGATATTCACAGTAAATAGCTTAGAATCACATCATTACAGACCATGAGAGCGAAAACAGAGTTATATCAGTAGTTTATATCAAAACTTAAGAATGATTTCAGCTTGCTCTGAAATAGCAATGAAATGCGCTCCAATTACATCGTACGATAAACAACACAAAATGAGCTTTATCTGCTGGCCATTTTTTATCCACATGATGTAAGACAATGAAACCCTATTTGTTTTAAACACCTCATTAAAATCAAAAAGTACAATATAATAGCTCTTGCCCAGATTCCCAAACTAATAAAGTGGCCATACGGTGCAGTAGCATTGAGACAACCAGTTGCAAAATTGTTGAGACATTTGCAACCAAAAACATCTTTTCTTTCTCTAAAATGCTGCTGCTAAGAAATCTGTGAGATACAACACACAACCCCTCCCTCTCCCCCTTTCAAAGTTGTTCCTCAAAGTTTCGAGCATAGTGTTGTACTGTTAGCAACTTTGATAAGAGGGGGAGGGGAAGGGAAAGTAGAAGATCATGGAAACATCATTGAAGGCGAAATGGCATACAGTGTCTCAAGTATTCAACTCGTTGTAGAAAGATTGTCTAGTGATTGACTCATGAATTGGAAACTATCAAGGAATACAAGATGTTTTCCAAGCATGAAAGCCATATATTTTTCCATGTTATTCGGGATACAATTTTTGGTCATTTCATGTTCTTTTCCTTTCTTATCAACATGTGTTTTTCAGCAATTTTGCCAATCTCTTGCATTATAAAATGGCTATCATAACCTCTCAGATTATGGAATATCACTGGAATTTTAATGTTTTCAGGATTTGTTCTCAATTCTAAATTACATTCTTGGTGAGCACTGCCTTTATATTTTCCTGTGATGTGGCAATGATCTCTGACTCTAGTATCATTTTCAGTATATAATTTACACATAATTATATGGCATTTATCAGCTGCTTGGAATTCTTTTTCCTCAGCTTCTGTCATCTTTAAAGGTTTATTAAAATGTTTTTTTAATTATTTTTTAAAAGCTATTAATTTCCTCAATCATTTTTTCCATGAACTTATAGACAGAATCTTGTCCACAGTATATTTGAACTTCTTTTGAGTACCTATCATCATAACAACATACTAGTTTATACCTGTAAGAGCATGATGTATGTCTTTGATATGTTTCGGTATAGGATTTATCATTATTTGGTGTACACCCTTGCACTTTTTCTTTTATGCTTTCAAAATCTGCATATATCAACTGCTTGTGATAGTTATTAAATTTAACTTTTGATCCCTTTCTAGGCATTTTAATTGCTTGTTCACCATTAATTGTTATACAGTTTTCTTTGTGTTTATTCAATATTTCCTCACTACTGAAGCATTGCAGGCAATACAGACAGAAGCGTTTTCTTTCTTTGTGTTTTGTTTGATTATACATGAATTCATTAAAGTCTTTGATTAATACATAATGATTGTTTTCATTTTCTGTGATCAATAACAGATTCACAAAATCTTCTAACTCTTCTTGTGACACATAGATTGGATATGGCTGCTTTTCTTCATATCTGAATACATTTAATATAATATTTATACTAGTATTCTGTGTTTCTATTTTGTTTATTTGCTTTATTCCAACAGAGAACTCAATTCCTTCATAATTTAATTTTTCTATGTAATGTCTATCAGTCTTTTTTATTCTTTCAAGATATTTTTCTTGTGGGTTTAAATGTCTTATAATTATGACACCACCTGAAGCATTCATTGTCTTTATTTTTCATGTTAATCAACCCTTTTTTAGAATATTGTAATTCAACAGATAATTTAATATAGGATTTACCCTTTATCGGCTTATATTTTACTATGTACAGATAATGATTATCAATTGACCTTATTGTCTGACCACTGCCTTCAGATATCCAGACCCTTACCATAGCTGGTGATATGGGACATACATGGTCCAAATATGGAAATGGTATGGGATAACCTATGGCCCATGTGTGGGTTTTATATTAGTTTGATATGGGTTATTGCCTCCCATATCAAACCCATAAATAGTGACTGTCTTCATTCAGCACCATTGTATTGTCTTTTGCTATGGGATTGCTACGTATTTCGTAAAGTTCCATATATTCCCCATAGGATCTGGTATGGGGATGATGTGGGATAGTCCCATACCAATCCCATATGTTGACTGACTTGTCTCTATGGGATCACTACGTATTTCGTAAAGTTCCATATATTCCCCATAGGATCTGGTATGGGGATGATGTGAGATAGTCCCATACCAATCCCATATGTTGACTGTCTTGTCTCTATGGGATCACTACGTATTTCGTAAAGTTCCATATATTCCCCATAGCATACATCCGGGGAGTGATATGCACCAGTCCCATACCAATCCCATATGATCATCGATTCTCCTCTATGGGACTGCTATGGGTACTGTTGATTTCAAGTCCTGGCCATACCAATACCATACATGATCCAGGATTTACTCCACAACATATGGGAAATCTATGGGATACAACTTCAGTGAAACAAGTACAGCTGGCCCCTATAAGACACTTCACTCATGCAGTTAAATTGGCTGAAAGGCTCTAACCCCTATTTTAATAAATTTTGTATCATCTGTCAAGTGCAGAAAGCCTCATATAGTACATTGTTATCAATAAGTGATCCAGACAGTTGTTATTCTTCACACAATCTTTAATTGCTGTACAGAGATGACCACTGAATTTCTTTAACAATCAACGATATTAACAGTCAAAACTTCTTGTTACTTGACAAATTCCCTCACCCTCAAAAGTTGCAATGACCATTTTACATGTAAGGCTATTGCATGGTTCTAGTTTTTACTTAACCAAATTATTAAGACTTATTTTATACACAGTAAAAATCATCAGTTATAATAAATTCCAATAAGATGTCCAAGATTCTAAAAACCTAAAATCCTAATCCTAATACTATACCAACTAACAATATGTTACTTATACACCTGATTTTCATAAAAGCAGTGTGTTTGAAAGTTATGATAGAGTAAGCGTTCAAATTGATTTATTAAACCAGACTCTCTTAAATATTACAGGGTAAGCTGTTCCAAAGAGTTGTGCTGCTGTAACTTAAACTATTTTTCATATAGTTAATTATTGGAAAACGAACAACAAGTTAACCGAGTCCTTCAGTTAACAGTTTGATTCATTTTGCGGTAAAAATTTAGACGTGAGATATTCGGGAACCAGACCGTTTAAAGACTTGAAAACCATTAGGGCTTTCTAGATTTGACATTGAAATTGCATGTAAGCTGATTTGGTAAGACAAGGAATCAACATCAACGTCATACTCATAGCTCGATGAAGTTATTACTCGTGCAGCACGGTTTTGTAGCTTGCTTGATATTGTTTTGCCACAGTTACTCCAGACTAGGCTGCAGAAATCAAAGAGAGATTGAACAAGTGAGTTAATTTGTAAGCTTATATGCTGAGCAAGATGGCTGAGTGAGGCACAAATGGCTAAACTCACTTAGTTGACTAAGCTTGCCCTTTTAGGAAACAAAGCTTACAGGTGATAGATACAGTGTAGTACCTCAGTCCTAGGCCTTTCAGTAGATAAAATATTTCATCCTATTGTGAAGAAAGACTCAAAATTTCTGACAAAATCTCAACACAAGTTACATGTGCAAACGTGATGTGTCATGCTATCCTATGAATCACTCAAGCTTACCTTCTCTAAGACGTGCTGGGACACTTCTTTTCCTTGAGTTTCGTGCAGCCATCAGTCGTATTTCAGTGAAATAGCAACACCAAATAAAACAGAAAACTCACTCTGGAAGGTATTTTCGAAAAAGACTTGCTGAAATCGATGAATTTCACGCTGGAATCGCTCGCTGGAATGAGAAAATTTCAAAAGGACGCGCTGATTTGAAGCATTCACGCTATTGGTACAAAAATATCACGTGACAAGGTTAAGGCCTGGCGCCGAAATGGACTACGCACGCGCACTCCACGTGCTTCTGACTCTGGGAACGAAATTGCAAATGGCGGACAAGACGGAGCTGATACGAAAACGAAGAGGCCGTGACCGAGAATACATGCGTCATTCTAATCCATATAAATTTCCCGCTGCAAGGAGACGAAAAGGAAACCTCCAAAAAGTAAACCGATTGCCAACTGTTGCTTGTAATGGCTTTAACAAATGTGAATCGGGTGTTCAAGAAATGTTTTGCGAACGGCCATGTGAACTTCGTTACACCACTGATGAAGTACTTTAAGCCGAGACCACAAACACGTCTTCTGCAGCAACGAGCAAATGCCAGACATGGATGATTCAGGTATTGAATTGGAAGACAAAGATAACCCAAGATTGAGCGAAGACGAACTGGACATGTTAGATTTCGCACGTTATGCGTAACACATATGAACGATAATAGGCAAATAATAGGCAAGCCACGTTGTGGCCATGCATTATTTGGACAGTTTTAACTGCTCGAAAAGGGGACAATTGTTAAAGGGAGGGGATTAGTTGAGGCAAATTTTAAAGTGTTAAAGAAGAAATTTTTTAAAAAGTTCATCATTTGTGGGACAGCTATTAATTCAGGGAATATGGTATATACTGTATATTTCCAGTTTCACCTGTACCATTAAGGAATAAAGATATAATCTGGTCTAAGCTTTGTTGTTGAATTTTTTCATGTAACAGTAAATGTAGCATACAATGTAGGACAGAAAATGGATAAAAGTTTTCATCATAACAGCAGATGCTGATTGAAAAAAATTCCATCCGAGCCATTTACGGTATGTTTATTTCTTGCTCAGAAAGAAATTTGTACCTATGGATTGTACTCATCTGTCAAAGTCACTAAATATACCAGATTGAGTATTGCTGTTCAAACCGTTGTTGTTAACTTGAGATACCTTATGTTAAGTTTTACTCAAAATACATAAAGTTTAATTATTATGTTTGTTTCCCAAGAAGTTGGGCCAGAAATTTTCTCTTCGGTGAGTCTTGTGCTCTGCGAATCATACAGCATGCGACACCGTACAAGACTGGATGTTTTCAGAATGCTTCTTGGGTTTGCTCTAAAGGAATTCATACAAGGTGGAGATTTTTTGTGGCAATAAAATTATCCTGTCAAGTCTTGACAGTGTGTGGGCATCTTGTTTCATTTCTTATTGTCATCAGGGGTAAGAAAAGATATTTTATACCCATAGATTTCCCATAGAACTATTGTATGGAAAATCTATGGGCAACAGGAACTCCAAGAGTTCAGTTACAAAGAGTGCTTATCCCATACAGTTCCCATAGAATTACTACCGTGGAAAATCTATGAGGCATATTTAACCTCTGTCAGCTGGTATGGGTAATCTATGGAACAGTACATGTGGATATCCCATATAATTCCCATAGATAAAGAATATGAAGAAAACGTCTCATTGTTATGGGGCAGGTATGGGAAACTTATTCCCATAGTTCTCCCATATAATGGGTAGCGTCAGGTTTTCTTCCCATATACTTCCCATACCTTAAAATTTGGCAAAATATGGCCCCATACCAGTTCCATATCATCATCTAACCTTCCCATGCCATTCCCATATATGGGTCAGATATGGCCCAAACTTTCCCATATCATTCCCATACTTTTGGTTTGGTAAGGGCGACAGCTATCAGATTCAGTATTTGTTCTTTTGATATTTGTAATGTTTCCAGGATCATAACGTTATTTATTGTTTGTGACTTACTATTAAAGTATGCTATTTGATCACCATTAAGCTTTTCAAATATGAATTTTAGTGTTTCAACCATCTTAAGACCTCTAATATCTGGTAATATTCTTATCAGATGATATTCAACAGCTTTTCTTGTGTTTTGGAGCTGCAATAATGGATCTTATCTTCAATACCTATTTTGTAAGACTTTGTATATCCTTTCAATGCTCTATCCATTAACTGAAATACAGTTCCTGGTGTTGCAACAGGCTTTTCAACAGGTTTTTTGGTTCTGGGAGCAGGTATTGATTTTTCATCATTAAATTCCTTTCGTGGGTCAATACCGGTAATCATATTTTGATAGTGATCTACAAGCTGTTTGACACTGTCTTGGCATGGGAATAGGCCTTATTGATGTTTTCTTCTTTGTCCTGGGTAATGGTATAGGACAAAGCATTTCATTTGCAATAATTGTTTGAGCCCATCAACAGATAATCCGCTGAGAAGTTCATTTATTAATTTTTGTTTATTCATCATATTTACAGTAGGTATTTTTTTATTGGAGTGCAGTTCCAACAAATTAATATCTTTTGTGCCTAATTTGTGAACAGTATTTGTGTATAATTGCATTTTAATCCAATTATGGAATAAATGCAAATTTGCAATACTACTTGAATCACGCTTGTTCATCATGATTTGTTTACATATTATGATGAAAATGGTAAAAAAAATTTTGATTTAAACAAATTCTGGTTCCTCCTTGAGTGTATAAAAGAAGTTTAATTTTTTAAAATATTTTGTTCAGCAATCACATTGCCAATAATCAGCTTGATTTTAGGACTTTTGATTTCAAGAAAAAGACTATTAATAGCTTTTATCAGAAATAATACAAATATCAGGAACACCAGTGTAATACAAGGATTTGTTTTTTTTATCATAACAATTTTCACCAAGAGTTGAAATACCCATACAAACAATTGAAAAGATTATTTTTAATGTAATTAATAACAGATCGATGTAGTTCAAATTCAGTTTCCATTTATATATAGATTAGATATTTTCCATTCTATGAAACCATCTTTTGTGTGAATTTAATGTTCTTTCAGTTTTGAATCTCAAAAGGCAGAATTCACAAGGAATGCAAACAAATTTCATATACAGTTCGATAATTGTTCTGCAAATTTTGCAAACTGAATAATCAACATCATGATGCATTGCAATAGCATCTGTTTTTCCTGTAGGCATTTTGGTATATTTCAAGTATTTCTCCTGTATTGGGATCATATTTGAGCTGTTCCTCTGATGGATTATAAGGACCTGTATACCGATGACCCGGTAATGTGAAGCCTCTTCTTGGTTTCGGTAATGTACCAATTGCTTTATGAATATCCACAGCTCCTTCATAATAATATTTAAGCGATTTTTTCCAAGATCGAGAGGACCTTTACTATGAGGAGGAGCTTTTAAAAACACTTTCATCATCTTTGGACTAAAATTTGGAACTCCAAAACTACCAGGAACAAATAAACCTGCACCATCTATTTCTCATTTGGTCTAACTTTTGTACTCAATTGAATTTTGAATCAAAGGAGTACCTTTTTAGCTCATGTATGATGTAGTCATGCCATGAGGTTTTGTTGTGGGTCTGATTTTTCCTCACTCACTCAGGGACCACTCACTCATTCACTCACTCACTCACTTGATTCTGATTAATTTATTCATTAAACTTTCCCCCGGTCCTTCCCCTGGTAAGTATTGCTTTTGTCTCCATAGTCTTCTTGGTACAACGTGTGCAAATTTCAGGGTGTAGTACAAAGGCAGAGAATTTTGCTCTGCAGACATTGTTTACATGTTTAATGTTCATGGCGGCGGTTTTTCGTTTCGATTTTCCAACTCAACAAAGGTCTATTTTGTTTAAGGATCAGTGATCAGATAAAGTTAAAAAGATGAAGAGCACAAGCTGCGAGAATTGAACTTTGAAATCTTCAGAGCAGCGAAAATGAACTTCAAGATATCGCAAAAGCAACTATAAAGCGGTACCTGGGGCAGTAGTAATTGAGAATTTTTTGCCACAACATGATGGAAGAAGGAAGAATGAAGAAACTCGGCCAAAAAAGGAAACCAGAGAAAGACTTTCTAGCCAGAAAAACTGAATTCTGGCAAGCAAGGCATTTGATTTATGAGCAACATATGATCGATTTAAGCAGGTATATGTACCGGTAATAAAGTATTTT
>OX419339.1:22538781-22601281 GCA_948470475.1 Galaxea fascicularis
TAACAGCTCCATGGATGGTGGTGGCGGCGGCTGCAGGTCGGTCGCTCGCTGGAAAACCAGGAAGGTTAAAATGGACTGATAAGATGAATCAAGATTTACTAGAATGCAAGGAAAAAGCCTTAAGTTTAAAAAGCTCAAGCAACCCGCCATGTTACCAGAACGGACGCAAGAAAGGATATATGCGCATTTTGAAAGATCTATGGGAAGACGTGGGATACGTGAACTTGGGGTTATCAGCTCAGAATCTTCGCGACCACGCAGCGGTGATAACGGATGAAAACCCACCAATAAGTGCTAGAGGCGACTCTTCAACTGTTTTAGACGAGACAGAAGAGGTTGGTGCCTCTATGTTGTTACAAACCGAAAGTTTCGAACCCGCCGAATGCGAAGGTGAAAATTTATTAAGCGGGAATGTGGTCAAAGGTTCGAATTTGCATATTTCTTCCGACATTGCTGATCAAAGAGTTCCCCAGGGACAGACTATTACTTGCACGGATCAAAACACCAAAAATCAAATCAAGCCAAATCTGCCTGATTATGATGTGCTTCCCTCCGAAATAAAGAACAAAGCTTGGGGCAGTATTAGCTACGCATGTTTCTGTAATACCGTCAATGATGTTTACGATGAAATCGTCCACTACAGGAGGAATATATTCAATGTTCCATCGGGCCGCGCGGGGAAAAGTTTCATTGAAGAATTAACCTTCTAGATTAAGCAATTTAATTCAGATTCTGACTTGAACTCGGTTGCTCTTAAAGCATTCATGGTGCTCCCAACTTTGATTTTGCAAAAACCATCCGCTACTTCCAAAAGCAAGGAGCATAGCGAAGCAATAGAGCGTCGATTAGCACTCTGGAAACAAGGGGACCTTAGTTTGCTGCTTAAAGAAGTGAGGTTTTTTCAAGGGAAATTTGTGAATTCCAAGAAACCTAGAAAGGTTGAAGACATATCAAAAGCCTTCTCAAAGCTGGTTCTGCAAGGAAAATTGACAGCTGCAATGAAACTCCCAGATAACGAGAGCTCGTCCAGTCTGCTTGACCTATCGCCAGATGTCTTGCATGGGCTACAGGACAAGCACCCAGAGGCAGCTGATATCGCAGAGGAGAGTTTGTTACATGGCCCAATTGATTATATTCTGCCAAATGTTTATGACCTCATAGACGAAGAATCGATCTACAACTCAGCAAGTAAAACCAAGGGCTCAGCTGGACCATCTGGAATGGACGCAGAACTGTACAAGAGAATCCTGTGCTCTAAGAACTTTAAGACCGAGGGCAAAATACTGAGAGAAGAGTTAGCAGTATTTACAAGAAATCTGCTGAGGAAATCGTACCACCCATCCTTACTTGAAGCGTTTACGTCCTGCAGGCTTATCCCGCTCGATAAGAACCCGGGAATCAGACCAATTGGTGTTGGAGAGGTACTAAGGAGAATAGTAGGGAAAACGGTCAGCGGTTTCTTAAAGGAGGAAATAAAAGAAGCGGCAGGTCCCCTACAAGTTTGCGCTGGTCATAACGCAGGAGCGGAGGCTGCGATCCATGCAATGAGTCAAGTGTTTGTTGAAGAAGGAACAGACAGAATTTTGTTAATTGATGCTAGTAACGCCTTTAACCAAATGAATAGGTCAGCGGCTTTACACAATATCCAGATCATGTGCAAAGAAATGGCGCTCTATGTTATTAACACATATAGAAGCCCATCTAGACTGTTTATCTGTGGGGGAGGTGAAATACTTTCTCGAGAAGGCACCACACAAGGAGATCCGCTAGCGATGCCATGGTACGCAATTAATACATCCATAATGATTCAGAATTTGAGGGACCACTGCCCATTGGTTAAACAGGTGTGGCTTGCAGATGACTCAGCTGGAGGAGGGAGTATTGTGCAGTTGTACAACTGGTACAGGCAATTGAGTAAGGAAGGACAGAAGTTTGGTTACCTTGTGAATGGGTCAAAGAGCTGGCTTATTGTGAAGACTAGGGAACTTGCAGAGGAAGCAAAGAGGGTGTTTGGAGAGGAAGTCAACATAACGACTGAAGGTCAGCGCCATTTGGGAGCAGTTATTGCGTCGCAAGAATACAAAGATCAGTATTGTGAGAAGAAGGTTTGTGCATGGAAAGAGGAAATCGAACGTCTCTCTGAAATAGCGAAGAGCCAGCCTCATGCGGCGTACATTGCTTTCACAAAAGGCTACAAGTCGAAGTTCACCTACTTCATGCGCACGATAGGATCGTTTGAAGTTTATGTCGACCCAGTCCAGGAGGTGATTGAGGATTTACTACTTCCAACTTTGTTCGGTCAATCAGAGCCTCTCCCTAACGAGGTGTGCAGACTTGCTACCTTAGCAACGGGTCAAGGGGGTCTAGGCATTCCTGATCTGAAATCCGAGGCACCGCAGCAGTTTGTTGCCTCGAGACTAATAACCACCGCGCACGTAGATTCTATTATATCACAGAGTTCCATCATGGTGCCAGGAGAAAGATCGACGGAGGAGCTTAAGAGCCATCAACAATCACTTAAGAGAGCAAGTGCCAAAGAGAAAATGGATAGCATTGATTCAAGCCTCGCCCCAGGCCTGCTGCGACTGGTTAATCAATCGAGGGACAAAGGCGCAAGTTCTTGGCTGAATGCGATACCTCTCGCAGACCAGGGTTTAGCTCTGAACAAGCAAGAGTTCAGAGACTCGCTACGCTTACGTTATGACCTGCCCTTAGTCGATTTACCAAGTCATTGCGTATGTGGGGATAAATTCACCGTTGGTCACGCCCTCTCTTGTAAAAAGGGGGGGTTTGTAGCGCAGAGACATGACGGTGTACGGAACTTGTTAACGACATTCATTGACAAGATCTGCAATAATGTCGAAATCGAACCACGCCTTCAACCCCTGGACAACGAGCAATTTCATTTGAGGAGCGCTGTTACAAGTTCTGAGGCGAGGTTGGACATCAAAGCAGGAGGGTTCTGGGCAAGAGGAGTTACGGCATTTTTTGATGTCAGAGTTACGCACGTCAACTCCAAGTGTTACCAGAGCAAGCCAACATCGGAAGTGTTCAAGGAGCAAGAAGAAGAGAAGAAGCGCAAATACCAGCAGCGGGTGTTAGATGTAGAAATGGGTTCGTTTACGCCTTTAGTGTTTGGAACCAATGGCGGAATGGGAAACGAGTGTCAGCGGTTCTTAAAGCATCTTGCAAACAAGATAGCTCAGAAGGATACCGAGCCTTATCATGTTGTAATCACTTGGCTCAGGACACAGATTTCGTTTGAACTCTTAAGATCGGTACATGCTTGCATGAGAGGTTCGTGAACGCCGTTTCGCAGTAAAATAGAGCAATCATTAGACTGTAAAATAAATGTAGCTAGTGCTGATATCTGAAATATGCGGTCTATGTGCTTTTATATTTAGGGCGTTTTATGGACACTGGTTTAGCCGTCATTAGTATAATTCGATTGTTTGATTTTAATATCTCAGCATCATGGATTTTGTAATTTTATAGAATTTTGAACTTTTATTATGAATGATATTTATTTCTATCTCTTTTTGTAAGGTTAAGTTATTTTTACTTTTTAAGAATTTTAATGTAGTGTTTTTCTCAATACAGTTTGATTATTATTATAATAATTAAAAAATAAATAATAATAATAATAATAATAATTTTTTTATAAATTACTAATAACAATTATAAATGATTAAGCGAGGTGGGTTCGTTACCCAACGTCACAATGAGCTGAGAGATTTAGAAGCCGACATCCTGAGCATGGTGTGTAGCGATGTTGAGATCGAGCCCGTTCTTCAAGATATCTCGGGAGAACAGCTAGGAAGGGGTTCTAATCGAGCTCCAGATGCGAGATTAGATATCCACGCACGCGGGTTCTGGGAGAACCAACGTTCAGCATTCTTTGACGTGAGGGTCTTTCACCCTAATGCTGATTCGTATAGGGACCTAGAGCTCCAACAGATATACCGCAATCACGAGAATGAGAAGAAGCGCCTATACTCGAGGAGGGTTTTGGACATCGAACAAGGAACTTTCACGCCCCTTATTTTCACGTCAACGGGCGGTATGGGAAAGGAGTGCTTGCAATACCATAGCAGGCTGGCGCAGCTGATCTCCATCAAGAAAGGAGAAAATTATGCCAAAACAATCTCCTGGATAAAAGCAAGGACATCATTCGCTCTATTAAGATCCGCACCAATTTGTTTAAGAGGATCGAGGGTTAGAAGAAAAGCTGTTCGTGATTTTAATAACATTGACATTGACATTGAAATTCAAGAAGGAGCCATAATGTAATGCTTGGGGGCTCCATCACAGAGTTTTATTCAGACTGATATTTTTTTTAATTGTTTTTAATTTGTTCTTAGCCATGTTTTATGAGAGATGAATTTTTTTAATCGAATTATTATTATCATGAAACGTAGTTTTTAGTATATCTTTATATATTCATACGGATTATAACTGTGAAAATCTTAGCATTTTAGTAGATCATATATTGAGTCGTAAGTTATATTAACGTCCAGGACCTAGGCTTCCAAGGAAACACAATTGTTGCAGTTCGCAGTCAGTACGCCTGTATAGATGCAGAATAGGCTCCCATAATCGCAGTCGTCTTCCTGTAGACAGAGTTTACCAAGTTGCAGTAATTTAATCAGATACTTTTTTATTTCACTCTTGATCTTTTTAGTATGTTGTATACATTATCTTAGTTGTTATTAAAGTTGGATTTTATTTTAAAAAAAAAATTATAAATGATTATTATGAATTATTATGATTATTATTATTATTATTATGATTATCATTATGACCCAATCTAAGGACAGTTGTTTCTCTTTTATGAAATGCACTTGCAAGGTTCTTTTTCTGATTGGGTGATAAATTTACGTTGATTTTATATAGTTGTGTCATATACTATGTTAGATAATAATATATTTAAGCAATAACTAATTCACTACCTATTTTATCAATTTTTACCATTTCATCATATAGGACTACAGCATGAACATTAAAATTTTGTGTTGCACCAGCTGTTAATCAATACCTGAATATAAGTTGTTTTGGATCTCTTGTTACTTTCTCTGTTTGATATTGTAGATTGAAATAGATCAGAGGATACAATGAATTGTAATTTGCAAGGTTCAATTGTGTTCCTGTATTGTAATCATTTTTTCTCATTGCATATGCCATTAAATCATTAAATATTCTTACTTTTGAATCACCATCATACTCGGTTTCAGGATAATAAATTCTGTTTCCATAATTCTAATCTGCAATTGTTTAAACTGGCTCCATCTAGAGCAAATGTGCTCATCATATACGCGGGACTGTATCAGCATTGTTGAAATTAACAGACCTTCGTTTCCCGTCTGACATAAATTCTGATACTACATGTACTAATAATTGTATTTTTATTAACTGGATTGTAAGTTATCCTTCTTGGTTCTTTAGTAAAACTATAAGAATGCCTCAAATCTCCCACCCCAATAATAATATCAGCTTGAAAACCATCTACAAGACTGTCATTCACCAGATCACAATGCACATTCAGGATTTCCGTATTTTGTGCTAAATTCGACTTTCTAACACCAATATTAACTGTATTTTTAAAATAGCTTTATCAAAGCCTATCAAATCATAAAAATTACCATGTATTAAATCAAGTTCTCTTGGTAATTTTCTTTTAACCTTATAACTACTATGAAAGTCGGCTCATCAAATTCCAACGTAATAGGATATACAGCTTTTCCTTCTTCTTTAAAAACAGTTTTGTCCTATATACCGTGAAATATCGTCATAATTCCATACACCTTGACTAAACTCAACATTTGTAAAAGTTGGTCCTCCATCTTTAGAAAATTGAACAAGCTGATTACGTGTATTATATCCAGCATTGATATTTATCCATGTGAAGCTCATAATGATGATAGCGGAGCTCCGCGTGCGCCGAAGGCGCGCGCGCGCGGAGCACCATTGGTAAGAAAATATGGTAACCCATCCATCCGAGAAATTTTGGTTATGACGTCATCGTACGACCGACCGTCCGACCGTCCGACCGTCCGACCGTCCGACCGACCGTCCGACCGTCCGACCGACCGTACGTACGTCCACCCCATCATGTAAGCCAAAGTCAAATGTGATACTCCAATTAACCCTTTCGTGTGCAAGCTCGCATGTAGGCGTGCTTCCATATGGACGGTTTTTGGAAAGATTATTTGGCCATACACGCAGTTCTCAACCTGCGTTTTTGTGGCGGGAGATTGCATGGCCAAATTTTGAAGACAGTTTTAAAACAAAGTCAGTTTTGTCTATTTGTTGGCGGAATATCAGTGACAAACAGCGGGAGAAAGAACAAGAAAGGGAACGAGTAAACAGGCAGAGTATCAGTGACAAACAGCGGGAGAAAAAGCACGAGCAAACCGGCTGGATTGTATTGTCGAGCAACGAGAGAGAGAACAAGAAAGGGCTCGAGTAAACAGGCTGAATCGTACTGACAAGCAACGGGAGAAAAAACAACAAAAAGCTCGAGAAAACTATGAGACGAAATTATAGTGAGGAACAGCGAAAAAGAGAGTGTCTCTTGTCAAGCTGTAGAAACAATACTAAGTGTCTGGAAGTCTCAGCTTTTCCTCGTGTTTGCCTGCAGAAGCTTGCATGAAGAGAAAAGATCGTGTGGTCTGGCAAGGTTTCAGTAATTATACGCTGTCTTCGGACCTTGCTGTGTATTAAACTGGACGGTTTTGCCGCTAAAATCCTTAATTGAACAAGCTTCCTTGATAGGCATGAGAAGTAATTAGACTTACTTTTGTGTGAAATGACCGCTTCTGCTTAAGCTCTGCGTTCGGAGTGATTGTTGACTGACTTAAACTGTGCGCAGGTTAGTACTCCTGTTTTGTCTTTTATATGGATATTTATGCCAAGAAAATTGAATAGCGATTTGTCTCAGTTTGTTACTTGTCTTATTTTTTCCGATTTCTACGAGAAACGTCGAAGAGACACTCGCATAAGTTTCTTTTCTTACGTTTTGTTGTTTTCACGCTTCCATCTCAAATTGGTTTGGACTCTTGTTTTTTCCAAATGTTTTCTATCCAATATTTCATCTTGGATCATAAAACGTTTCGTTTTTTCCTGCTGTCGCTCATTTTAGGGCACAAAATTTGTTGAAGAAAAGCCAAGCGAAGTCCGGACGGTTTATAACCTCGGCTCCGCTTGGTAAGTTTGACATTTGGAAAACTCTCGCCGAAAGAACAACAACTCCATGCCAAAAGTAAACGCGATTTTTAACAGCTGCAGCATTGGAAATGCCAGCAATATGTTGTCCCTCGCAGCAATTCTTAGCAAAGCAATCATTTTGTGTGAAATGACGGCTATTATGTCAGCTCTGCGTTTGGAGTGATTATTGACTGACCTGAACTGTCCGCATCCGCAGGTTAGTATTCCTGTTTTGTCTTTTACACAGACACTTATGTCAAGAACACTCGCACTAGCGATTTGCCTAGGTTACTCACGAGTTATGTTTGTTACTTGTCTTATTTTTCCAATTTCTACGAGAAACGCCGAAGAAACATTCATATCGTTTTTTGTTTTCACGCTTTTACCTCAAATTGGTTTGGACTAAAAAATGCTCGTGTTTTTTCCAAATGTTTTCCATCCAATATTTCATTTTGGATCCTAAAACTCTTCGTTTTCCCTGCTGTTGCTCATTTTAGGGCACAAAAGTGGTTGAAGAAAAGCCAAGCGAAGTTCGGACGGTTTACTGAAATCCTCGGCTCTGTTTTGTTAGGAACAAGCGCCGGATTGACATTTGGAAAACTTTCGCTAAGAGCAACAAAAGTAAACACGATTTTTAACAGCTCCAGCATTTGAAATGGCAGCAATATGTTGTCCCTCACAGCAATTCTCGTTGTCAGTTAAAAAATCGCAGACTTAAAAGGCTAATTGCAGTAAAAACTTCGTCTTTAATTCAATGTTTATTGACAAATGTTTTTCTGAAACCGATTTGTTTGTCGATCTGTTGTCATTGCCAACCATATAAAAAAACACCGCCCACGACTTGTAGTCAAGGTTTGTAGTTTGCAATATTTGTAGTTGATCGAAGTCAAGAATAAAGCCATTCTCAACCATTTGCAGTTGATCACCTGAGTTGATTCATGGCTTATCGTGCCGCAGTCACTTTTCATAACGAAAAGTTAAAGTCATTTTCGCTTAATGTTTTTCGGTGCTATTGTACAAAGGACACAGACGGCAGTTTTCTATCGTCTTTACTCTTATAGATCACAAAAATGACTCCATAAAACAGTCAAAACAAGGCGAACAAAGTACTTTTCTTCTTTTTTGGGTGATGTCGAAGAGTACCCACTTTGAGGTTTTACCATTTTGTTTTGTTGTGGAATATTCGGTTTGTTGAGGTTAAAATGTCAACGATACATGTTAGAAAATTTGTGACTTAGCCAAAGCACATAACCGGTTGTGATGTTGGATTTAAAAGTGAGTCACTGGGACTGCTCATCTATAATTTAGAGATTTACACCATTTGTATTGAAATGTAATCGGATGTAATTAAACTGTGATGAAGCAAATCGTTTATGCTCATAGTCATGTAGTTCCTTGATCCAACGTGGCAAAGGCCGATAATAAATCGAAAATGTACGTTAGCACATGTTTGAATGGTAAAAACCATTATCACAAAAAAACCAAAATCACAATACAGAAGTCCTTACTAGAGTCCTGACTCGAGTCCTGGCATTGATTTTATTTTATCGGTAAATGCCATACAATAAGGAAAGAACTGTGGAGCTCCGCTTTTAGGCTTGCCTAAATATATATATATTATGGTTCAATCCTATCACCTACTGGTATTCATGATTTTTGTCAAATATTAACGGGGGTGGGGGTGGGGGAGGTTAAAATGGTTACCGAAATTACCTTGTCTATTGTTTCCACCTTTACCATTATAAGATGATAAAACTATCTCTTTTTCCATTTATATAATATGATTGGATTATTTAAAATATGTTTTATACAGTTTTTAATGTTAGGCTTTATTTATTGCTGATGTTCTCAATAGTGTGTCCAATAATGTAACACCCATGTTTCTCATATTAATTGATGTGTTACCAGCCATAATTTCTCCAACAATGATTTCAAGTTTCTTGAGCATTTGTTTTGGATCATTGAAATAGAATACATTTCTGCCTTTTTTTGTTTTTCGTCCAGAGCCTTTGATAGTTTTAGCTTTGTTTCCATGTTTGATATATTAATTTAAAACAGCTCTTGCATTATCTATTCTTTAATAATTATTCCATTTGTTTTTGCTCATCATTTATTTTACCTTTGTTGCAAGCTCTAGATACTTAACCCTTATATCGTTTCAATTGATTTCTTCTAAATTCAACATCTTTGATGACTTTGTTACCTATTTAAATAATTCTTTCTCAACGTTGGTGTCATATCTTGTCTACTGAGTTGAGCTTCTACATCATCATATTTCAATAAACACCATCATCGAGAATCAAGTTAGTATTGTCTTCTTCATCCAAAGCATAATCAATTTCTTCGTCTTCATATTCTGGAGGCATTTCTTATGGTTCTTCAGGCAAATATTGAGGATCACCACATATTTGTTTTTCCTCTCAAAGAACATCTTTTAATGATTCTTCATATGTTGGAGGTTTGGGTATTTCGAGTATCCAAAAGAACACCTTCATAAAATAAATTTTCTACATAATAATCCGGTACTTTATCTTCAATAGCAATCCCATAATCTGGGACCTATGTTTTCACCTTCTTCTTTAGTCTAAGACTGGGTATTTTCAAATTAGTCAATGCAACATCATCCAATTTGGTGGTTATTGGTTGGAATGTTTTTTTTCAAGGCTATTTGAAGTTGCCCCTTCATCCAATTTTTTTTTTTTTACAATTGTTTCATTCACCAAATTAATTTTCTTACCAATCTCAGTTTTCTTTTTTGCAAGTTCTTTCCATTTAAGTAGACTCATTTACTATACAATTATATTACATAAAACCGAAAGTTGAACAGTTGAACTAAATTAAGTAAGAATATTGTATAACAGAATGTGTATACCAACTGATGATGTCAAAAGCGATGAAACAACAAATTACAAACAAAGATACAAATTCATGCCTGATAGATGCTTTCGGATGCTGATTGTGGCTCCTAGTGGTTCAGGTAAATAAACCCTTTATTGGATATGATTTATAGGTTGCTTTATTGTGATAAAATTTATCTGTTTGGAAGGAATCTCCAACAATCAAAATAATGCTACAGATAAAGATCACAGTCTGTGTTGAATTACTGTTCAATAATGAAACATATTTGGATAAAGCTGTTATTAGTGCTTCAGGAACAGACATCTCTATTCCATTCTATCACACTGAAAAATTTAGTTACATGTATAACATCGGCTTAACAGAGTATTATTATATAAAAACAGTCATCCAGTTAAAAAAATTAATATCTCCTTATCAGCAACTGTATTTAGCATGTCATATTGATGGTGTTAGCAGCAGTGCTCCAGCTTATCTCCAATTATATCTTATACATGTAGCTTATGGAGTTGACTTTTATACCCATAATGTGGATTCAGCTGTGTATAATATCCAACCTTATGAAACAGAAAATGGAAAAATGGTAATGCAAACTGATCTGGATATTGACACACACAGTATTTACAGTGATAATAAACTTTTACTTGAAATTACAGACCAAAAAACAGAATTGGGGTTGGGTATTGATCTCGATCTATCTGGGCATAAATTGAAACAAGGATCAAGTAATATCATGTATGGTAACCAAACAGGACGAGCTGTTTTCCCTGGTGGTACTGATTTAGAATAGTGGAATACATAATGCCAATACATTTTTATTCAGAGAAAGAGATGGAGAAATGGAGATGAAAAGTGATTTGATCTCGCAGGTAAAAAAGTATGAAATGGAACAGATGAAATTTGGGACTTTGAAAATGGTAACATGAAAATTGAATATAGATGGAAATGCAATACCGGTAATTGATGGTGGAAATGTTCTGTTTGCATACAGGGGTAATAATTTAATAATTTAAAAAAATTCCAGAACTTAAAGTTAGGTGACAAAGAAATTATTGGATTACCTTTTCCAATAAATGGAGAATATGCTGGAGACATTATTTCAGGAGAATTTCATGTTTTAGATATTGGAAAATATTCAAATAAAATTTTGATCCATTTAATTTCAGAATATATAGAGTTCCTTTTTTTGTACACAGGAAAAAAAAACCAGAATCATTTAATATTAAGAATGTTACAACATCCTAGTAAAGTTACCCATGCAATCAATGATATTACAATCAGACATAATATCACTCCATACAATGTAATTACATTATATTTACCCATTGCAAATATTTTTCATGTAGGTTTTCGTAGTTTCCAAATAAATTTTGATGATTCTGAAACAGATGTGGATTTTCGAATAATAGTATTTTTGAGACCACGATAAAATTAATATAATATACTGATATATGGCAGAAAAGAAACAAATATTTGATTGCAATCATATTAACAGAAGTTTGAGTACTGAATGGGAACAGGAATTAATCGATCTTTATGCATTTTATCTTAAGCAATGTTATGTTATTTTATAAAGCGATGTGTAATCACTTCAAGAAGATGGATATAACACTAAAAATGACATCTGGTTTTCTAGTGGTGTCTGGCTTGATTGCTGACCGCATTACTTTGAATCCTGTTGTTCTAGCTTCAATAACAGGCTCAGGCATCCTTGTTAATATTTATGCTGAAAGTAAAAACTATAAGAAAAAGATAGAAATGGCAAAATTTGCTCACAGTACATATGAAGGCATTTTAGTCCGATTAAGTGGTTATCTCCGAGGCGATGAATACAACCATACTGAATTCATCAACGAAATGAAAATTACAGAAGGAATTATTGCAGGATTATGCCCTGTTATACCTGATAAATTCATCTAAAAGTGTAATAAGATTTTCGTATTCACAACCAAGTAATTATCTTTTGGATATCATCCTTAATTAATTTCGTTATTTTAATTTCATTATATGGTAAGCACATCATTTGAAATAATTTTCTGAGGATTAATTTTATATTAATCATTTGCTTCCGCTTACCATTTAATTCAGGTTGAACCCAATCAAGTAAATCAAAAATTGAATTTATTTTTACATCAGCTCGGATTCCTTTGTTCTCTTAAGGGGGAATATATCACATAACCCCCAAATCAACTGTCTGAAAAGCTGGGTGCGGCTTTGATTGCTTGAAGGGAAGAGCGGGGCTAATGAACAGCTAATTTAAATGCGAGGGGATTATGTGTTAATATGCAAGGGGGATGAGTGACTTAGCCCCCTTGCATATTAATACATAATCCCCTCGCATTTAAATTAGCTGCTCATGAAGAACAAATTTACAAATGTTTATTTGGAAATATTAAATGCGACGCTACAATTACTCAAATAACGCTGCAAACCTGTGCACAGTAAATACAGTGAATTTGGAGGGTATTCATTCTTATCCTTCTTCCTTACTTGATATACAAACTTGCTCAGCCAAAACGACAGTTCTCAATTGCAAAGTGTCTTTAATATTCCACTGTTTGGAGCTACCACGAAAGTGTCACTGTCATTTATTTGTAACAAGTTTCGCTCTGTAACCCAGTCATCCCAAACTCGTGTACTCCATGAAGTTGCCCTTTTAGTGTTTTGTGGTATCCTTGCTTCATTCCTCGCCTGAAGATGAGCCCTCGGCCAGAATCTTCTTTATCTGTAAAAACGTCGGTAAAAAGATCCTCGGTGTGTAAATTGAAATTGTCAACTGCTTTCTCCTTGTCTGCATCCACAAATAAAGATTCAAAGTTCTTTTCCGAAAGGTTAATTGACCTGCTCCCGCTAAAACTACTTTGAGTGATAAACAGTTCTGACTCTGAATTGCTGAACATTGCTACCCTGTTCCTAGCATTCACTACGAACAAGACGAACAACTACCGGTAATTCGAAATGCGACTTTAAAAAATTAACATAATTAAAAGGCCGAGAAACTTGTGAATCCCACTAGTGCCAGCATGGAGTGTTGAAAAACAAAAGAAAGATGAACAATTTGCATCCCTTGAGGAATCCTCGCCAATGTAAAAATAAGCCATTTATCGGCCTTCAGCTTGTGGTTATGTGATTTATTCCCCTCGGAGGGGAATAAATCACATAACCCCTCACTTCAGGCCGATAACCCTTACATAATAGCTTCCCTGTCTATAATTTATTTGAATGAATAAAATTTATTCCATTTAAACTGTTCTCAATATGTTATTCCCTATGATATATACTCTTTTTATAAATTTTGAAATTATTTTTCTAGAAATCAATATATTGACTTTTAAAATCATAACCAGTGATTTTTCCACAATTTATACAAGTAATATATCCATCATTTGATAATAAATTTGGATTTTTACAGCAATCTTCTTTAGTACTCACTACTTTGCGAATTACAAAAAGGGCACAAAATATGATCAATAGCGAGTTCGTCATGTACTCGAATACATGATTGGATAAGATTATTTTCATCCAACATCTTATACTATATTATTAGAAACAAATCTTTATATCAGTTTTTATCAGTGACTGTTTATTCCAAATGATTCTTTCTTTTTTATATTGACTGCCATATAGAAGTTTTACTGAACCCAAATACAGTATACCAAAACTGAAATCACAGTGGCCGAATACAGTTGGAGAAATTCAAGCCTTGGGATTTCACCTTGGGAGCAGTTTTTGGAAAATGGTCTGGTAACCCTAAGCTAGTATTTTCCGAATTAGAAGACAAAATCTGTAAAATGGTCTGGTACCCCCGTGTATATCACTACTAGTAACTCCAAAGTACTCATGTAGATGAGAAAGGCGAATATCATGATCAACCATGTTGAAGGCAGCAGAGGGATCCAAAAGTAATAGAATTACTGTTCTATGGTTATCAATGGCTGTGAGGATGTCACTATGAACGTAAATGAGAGCCATTTCTGTGCTATGATACTGTTTGTAGGCCAACTGAAATGTCTCGTTCAAATTATTGTTTTTGTTAATATAGGTAATTAGTTGGTTAGCAACAGACTTCTCAATTGCTTTGCTGATGAAAGTAAAATTTGAAACGGGGTGAATAGTCAGTTGAAAACTGCATATGATCCGGAGAAGGCTTCTTAAGGAGAGGGCATAACTTAGCAATGAGAGGGCATTTGGCCAGATTGCAGTGACGTATTAATAATCTTGGAGATAAATGGTAGCAGTGTGTCCAGAGCGTTTCTTGTGACATAGCCAGGAAGAGGGTCCAGTTCACATGATTTGGAAGATAGTTTCACAACACATTCACGGACATCACCAACGGAACCATCAAACGTATAAGGGCAGACCCAATTAACTACTGGAGCTGAGTGGATGGAGCTGCAGCATCAAGGTCGGCCTATATTTTAGTTATCTTATCACTCTACATGTAGGTAGTATGAAACTGTGTTTTAACCCATGTGAGAGAAAATAGTCCGTAGGTGCCGATGTTTCTTTAACCGATCCATGAATTCCCATTTTTCCTAGGTCAATGAAAATAACCCATTTAAGTGCAGTCTTGAAAGCCAAAAGCAGTTGCAAAATTGTTGGGACATTTGCAATCAGAAACATCTTTTCTTTCTCAAAAACGTTGCTGCTAAAAAAATCTGTGAGATACAACACAAAGCCCCTCCCTCTCCCCCTTTCAAAGTTGTTCCTCCAAGTTTCAAGCATGGTGTTGCACTGTTGGCAATTTTGATATGAGGGGAGAGGGGGGGGGGAAGTGGAAGATCATGAAAACATCATTAAAGGCCAAATGACATACAGTGTCTCTTAATTTCCATTGTGCAAATGTTTTAGTAGTGGTGATATCTCCTCAAAAGCTTGTTTTGAGATTACTTCACCACCATTGTTCACAGTATTTTATCAACCAACAACACTTCTATACTGCCCTAAAGATATGAGCCCAAAATCAATTTGAAAACCAGCAATATTTTAACCATTACATGACACCGTGAATGTAACTTACAGGGAACTGATTGAAAAAGATTCTTGGACATGCTTCTATTGGTCTGTTTATTTGTTGTTTCGAACTTAATGAACTTAATGTAGCAACTCGACTTTAGATAATGCAACAAATCAATTTCGTAACTTGTAGTGAAACAACTCACTATGTGGCCAATCACCTTGTAACCAAATGACTTTTATAGCAAAACAACCGATAAGCATTATGAACACTATTTCAGGAGAAAAAGAAAATAAAGCCTGAAAAAAATCAGGCTTGTTCCCACAAACCTGAATTTTTTTCAAGCTTTATCTGCACTACTTCTCAAGTACGTACGTTAGTCAGGCTTACTAAGTGGAAAAAAAGGAAAAGGTCATCCCTAAAATGGGCTGCATATGCATAAAACTCAAGTAGTGTTCATAACTGAGATTATCATCTTCAGTTGCAGGTATGTTGGATAATCTTATTGTGTGTGTTATTGCACATGGAAAAAACAAACATTTTACTTACTGTATAGCTTCACCTGCAAAATCATAGGTTCTTGTGATGGAAATTTTGCTGTCTGAGCTTGATGGAAGCTAAAAACCAGGAAGGTTACAAGAAAAGAAAACTTTTGTTTGCATTTACATGTAACTTCATACACTCAGACCTCAGTTATTCAGATTCAGTGGGAGGTAACTAGGTTATTATTTTTACCTCCAAGGTGAATCCCCTACAGTAAAGGTGTTTCCCCTGTTTTGTATTGCACATCTCCTACTGCGTATAATATTGCAACATCAAAGTTTGCAAGTTTTGACTTATTGACCTCTCAGTATCACTGTTGTAATTCCCTTCTCTGTAGATAACTGGTTGGAAGGTAAAACTAATCACTTTATGGGGTGTGGCGGCACACAGCTTCACCACTCATACAGGGTGCATATCGCATTCTCCCTTGTTCTACAGATTTTCAAGCAAAAGTGAGACTGCTCACTGTCTACAAGCACTGTGGCCCCCCTTTTCACTTGTAATAGGGAGACGAAAGACATTTTAAGGAGAAAAAAAAGTTGGATAATAGAAGTTATATTATTTATATGTAAATGACATGAAACTCTGCATTTGGAGCCACAGAGGAGTACAAGATGATGGCATAGGAGTCCAATTTCCTTACATTATTTGTGAGATCAGGCAATAGACCCTTCTCCAAAATGGCGGCAATGGATTTGAATGAGTTAAAATTGAACTGAATGAAAAACTGATACCAGAAATAGGAAGAGCACCTTTACTTTAGTAACCCTGAAAAGTTTTAGCATATCAAGCGTTATATTAGCTCAGAAAATGTAAGTTAAAATTTGACAAATTTGCAGACGTTTCTATGACTGGGGCTATGGCACATACCCCCAGTCATACAAACATCTGTAAATTTTCGATTTACATCTTCTCAGGTGATATTACACCTGATATGCTAAAATTCTGCAGGGTTATTAAAGTAAAGGTGTTCTTTCTAGTGCTGGTATATGTGTATAATTTTAACTTAATTGAATTTTCGGCCGCCATTTTGGAGAAGGGTCTATTTATAATCACTTTACGGAAAGATTATAGCACAGATAAACAAACAGCTTCTAGCACATCATCTTAAGCACAATATGCCCGATATAACAAGGCAAGGCCAGTCTCTTTTCTTTTGTCGAGTGCTAACTAATGCATAGATTCCATACTTTTAACCTAGGTTGATTCTCAAATTCCTTTGTCTCCTAAGCCTAAAAATTTCACCTGAATTTAATTTTTAAATGCAAAATACTTATTTTGCAGGCCCAAGTTAATGCTAATTTTAACCTCTTATATTTTGAAAATGAAATCACATTTGTATCCATCAGTTATCACCAAAATCTTTCAAAATGACACCTGGTGTAAACACACAGGTACAACACAGGTCACAGGTTAGAAAACCCTAACCTAGCCCTAATCCTAACCCCTAACCCTGACTTGATAATTGTGACCTGTTACCTGTCACATGTGTTTTCTACTTGCCAGTGTAACCACATGTGTAATGTATGTATTATGTTATGTACCGGTAATTATATGTGGCTAAATGTGACCTCTCACGCAAAAATGTTCCGAACGGTTAGCCGTTTCTAAATGGATAGATAGCCATTCACCAGCTGTTCATGAGCTGTTCGAACGGATTGGCCTGCCATTCGAACGGCTCGAGCTATCCATCCAAGAAAGCAACAATATTAAGTTATTTTGGCAGCTGTTCCAACTTCAAAACAATTTTCCACGCTTCGTTAAATGACGTATGTCGCCACATTTCTGTTCTTAGTTTACCTTCGCTTAAATAACACTCAGTTCATTGTTTACGGGAAAAGTTTGATTCACAAATCACAAGCTCCTTTTAAATCGAAAGCCTTACGGTCCTTATGTGTTCGTGGTGGCTTCAGAAGCCACGCACTTCTTCCTTGTGAGAGAGATTAATTTCAAGATAAACATTGCTTGACACTTTATTCGCTGCAGGTTCTTTGTTTCACCCGTTTAGCTTGCCCCCCGTTTAGCTTGTGTTTTTGCTGATCAAGTGATCTTTTCATGGATTGTGTCAATAATAATATAAATGTTGCCAGCCGTATGAACTCGTTGGTTAATTTTCTCCAGCTCTTCAGCTGTTGTTGGCAAACCCATCCGTTCAAAGAATTTCCACAGGTGATTAGTCGTTCCACCTCCGCCAATAAAAAATTTTCATTATAGCAGTTTTTCCGTTCGACCTCATCCGTTAGAAAATTTTCATAGGCCATTTATCTGTTCGACCTCATCCGTTCGAAAGTTTTTGTTAGCCGTTCATCCGTTCGACCTCATCTATTAGAAAATTTTAGTTAGCCGTTCATCCGTTCATGGTATCTGTTTCGAACGGCTTGCCAAGCCATTCGTCACCCATTTGCTTGCCATTCCGTTCAGCATTAGAATGGCTACCATTCGGAACGTTTTCGCGTGAGAGGTTACAAATGTAATTTAGGCTAAGAAAGTTAAAACAGTGCTGGCCAGCAGTTGTTCCCCATGAATTGGTGTACGGGGTGGCCAGGGTTCTTGGCAGGGGCTCCATGTGTTAACAGCTCAGCTTTGGAGGTCAAAGTCATCTTGGTGCTTGCTTCTTGCTACTAAGCTGTTTTTTCACTGAAATTACCATTCGTTGGCATGTTTTATCTTGGATTGATTAACGATGGGCTTGCGTTCTACTAACATCAGCCTCCAAACAGCTCCCATTTTGGATGCCATCGAAGACTCAGCTTCTGTGATCTTGTGAACAGACACAATTGAAGTTTCATCGTCCACTTCACAGTCTGTGGTTTCCCCTGGCTACCAGGGAATTTCTCCAACACTTGCCTCATTTATTGCCCAAACTGTGCAAGCTGCATTGGCTGCCAATCGATTGAGGAATGCTTCATTGTCAGCCATTTCTTCCTCAGCCAGCTTGCTGCTGGTTTCCAGCTCATCTGTTCCAGCTGCAGTGACCAGTTTGTGTTCTGTGGGAGGTTCTCCTTTGCTGTGGAGTTCAGTCAGCAATTTCTTGGCGGCTGGCGCAGGATTTGGTGGACTTTTGCAGCAAGGTAGGCCTACACTTTCTAACTCTGTGGCAATGCCTTTTTTGTTTCCACCTTTACAATGCCATTGTTGACATCATCCTTCGTTTTCAGCGCTTCAATCCTCAGCAATTCACAGAATGGTGCATTCTGCGGCATTGCCAATTCATTCTGCCGTGTTGGCTTTGCCACTAATAGACTAACCGTTTGTTTTTGGTCCAGGTTTTCACCCATGCCAGCCAACTTAGTTGCTCAGATTGTTGCTGGAAAGTACGTCAAACTAAGCAACCTACTCTCAGTAAACCTGGTGCAGAAGGAACCAGAACTGCAACTGCTTTTAGATGGCTGCCTCATGTTTACGTCCCAACCAAGCAAACAGCGTTGTCACATTGAGGATATCGCATTGTGGATGGAGGCCTTTGCCACTTTCTCCCTCATCTTGATCTCCTATTTTCCTCATCACTGGAAAGACCTGATGCAATACCAGTTGTTGATCCTCTGTACTTACCTCCACTTTTTTGGTTATCTGACTGGTCATCCATGAACATTCAGTGTTCAATTTTCACACAGCGGGCTTGTTTGTTTGCAGTTCCACACTGGCCCACACGCATGAGTCTCCTGAGCCTCCAGGCTCCTCTTCCTCCACTACGGTCTGCATTTCCTGGAATAAGGGGCGTTGCAAGGCCCGTTTGCATCTTGCTGTACCTCATCATGCAACAGTGTGTACCTGATCAACATCAAGAGATACTAATGCTGACCACAACCATCGTGGCTGCTGCCCACATGGTTCTGGGTCTTCATTTATTTTCATTCATTTGTTTCCCACCTCCCCCTTGGTATCATTGCAGTGCCCCCATTATGTGCACCCTCAATTCCACCTCAATTGGTTTGAGTTCATGTTATGTCTTAGTATTTGCATGCTATCCAGATTTTACTGTTCAGGGTGGTTCACCCGGCCTTTTCGAGTTTTACTCTTTACTTTAGCACAGAGCAGCATATTTCCTTGTAGGAACAAAGTTGGATGCCTTCTTTTCTTATTTTTTTCTCCTAGGCCATGTGTTGTTTTTATTT
The DNA here is from genome assembly GCA_948470475.1 of Galaxea fascicularis. Lineage (NCBI taxonomy): Eukaryota > Metazoa > Cnidaria > Anthozoa > Scleractinia > Euphylliidae > Galaxea > Galaxea fascicularis. The sequence goes on from OX419339.1 coordinate 22,558,456, forward strand.
ATCACTTTGCCTCTCTTTTAGTGTACCCTGCCTTGCCCCCTGTGGCCACTGTGTGCCCTTTAAATGTTTCACAATTCAGTCTGGAGTTGGCTGGGCACCCTGACCGACAGGCAGTTGCATATGTTCTTGAGGGCCTTCCGTATGGGTTTCATCTTGGTTTCCAACCTGATAGCAGACTTTGAGCAGCTTGGAAAAACAAACCATCCGCCTTTCAGAACTCCAGGGTCATTCATGATTATTTAACTGAGGTGGTGCTACATGTAGGTAAGGTAACTGGCCCTTTCAACTCAGTTCCCCCTCCCTTACAAATCAGCAGCTTTGTAGTGATCCCCAAGAAGGGTCAACCAGGCAAATAGCGTCTTATGGTGGATTTGTCATCTCCCCGTGGGTCTAGTGTCAGTGATGGGATCAATCCTGATGAATTTTCCATGCATCGCAGTCGGCCCCCAAGGCACAGCTTCACCCAGCTTCAGTCCCTCATTATCTCTGGGAACTCTTGTTCCCTCCTCATTAGAAGCACAGTGTAACAATTTCCTGGGCCAAGGTCTGGCTTCTTCTACTCACTCTTGTTAATAATTGTCTGGTCAGAAAAAGTTTTATGATTTCTGCCACCAACTGGGCAAAATCCACCAATCTAGCTCCCCGTGTCTTGCTGACGAGTGTGGATGTTATGCCTTTTTGCCACCTTCTTGGCCAATACCGTTCAGCATTCAACCATCAAGGTTTACCTGTCAGCAGTTTGCTCCCTTCACACAAATCAAGGCTTGCAGGATCCCCTTGTTGATTGTCTTCAGTTGTGACAAGTTCTCTGAGGCATCAAGAGAATGCTTCTGCTTCATGCCTGCCTGTCACAAATGACATCATGATGGTGATTGGTGGGGCTTTGGATTTGACCCTTCTGGACCACTGTAAGTTTTGGGCTGCATGTAACTTAATATATTTTGGTTTCCTTCAGTCTGCAGAGTTTACAGTTCCAAATAGTGCCAGTTCTTCCCCAACCATCCATCTCAGGGTTGCTGACATTGGCGTTGAGCCATTCTAACATCATGGTTGTGGGCCATATTGTCCTCTGTGGGTCTTGAGGGCAATTTTTCAAGTCACAGCTTTCGCATCAGAGCCATGACTGTAGCTGCTTGGAACAGCATCCAAGATCACCAAATCCAAGCTCTAGGGCATTGGACAAGCTCTGCGTACCTCTCCTACATTTGCACACCTGCAGATTTGCTATCTCAGCTGTCTCGACAGCTGTCTTTACTTGCCTCCCAATGACGGCGCCTTAAGTGTCTTTTCCGTCTCTCCTCTGGCTTGGTATGTACCTCTTGCTTATCCTTTGGGGGAGCTTGGGTATTGGTGCTTGGAAGGTTTGGGGCCTTGGTCCCTCTCCCTCCCTGTTCACAGGCCCTTCATCTCCAAGCACCTTGGAGGGAAGAGTTTGGTAGTTGCCACTCACAGGGTTGTCATGGATACCCTGCACGTTCGGCTCAGTTTGTCTCCTGGCTCCACCATCTGGCCCCATTCCCTAAGCCCATCTATTGTTGATGGGTTTAAATGTGGCTAAATTTTTAGGCTAAGTTAAACTTGAAACAATGCTGGCCAGCAGTTGTTCCCCATGAATTGGTATACGGGGTGGGCAGGGTTGTGGGCAGGGGCTCCATATGTTTATAGCTGCTTCAGATGCCAAGTCATTTTGGCACTTGCTTCTCGCTACTCAGCAGTTTTTTCACTGAATTTACCCCCAGCCCACCCATCCCTCTTGGCCTGGTAAGTAATGTAGCTGCTCATAGAGTTGTCATGGATGCCCTGCGCATTCGACTCGGTTTGTCTGATGGCTCCACCTTCTGACACCATTCCCCAAACCCAACTATTATTGATGGGTTTAAAATGTCAGTCAACAAAAAATGTAATGAAGTAAATCATTATGTAAGAAACGAGTTCACCATGAGAGTAACAACTGAATAGAATAGAACAGAATATTAAATTTTCACAAATGTGTTGCTATGGATGCATGACATACTCTCATTTTAAAGTTTTTCAATTAGTTAAATAGAATTATGTGTGAATAAATTCATTACATTATTAATAAATTATCATAACATTCTTAAGATTTTACACAGCTTAAAGTGCATATGAAGTAAAACATTATGTTTGGTAATTTAAAAGGCTTTGGAAGTAAGAATGGCATTTTTGTTTTTGAAAGATCTTTCATCCCCATGATATTCAAGTTTTTGCTTTAAAATTAATGGTGTCAAAGGTACTTCAAAAAAGGGTAAAATCAGGGATATCTCTGGAAAGTTCACTGTGTGAATCCAAAAACTGTGAACACTTTGATTTGACCTTGACATTTCCCATTGTGAAGAAACCAGTCAGAAGTGACATGAAACCACAAACTAATTACTGTTACTGTTTGCGGTTTAGTTTCCTCGTGTGTGATTGGCTTTTTACTTGAAACACAATGACATTCCATAAATATTTCTACTGTTCATGGTTTTCACAGTAAGGTCGCGGGGGGCAGGATAGTGCATCAGTATGCATGTATATAAACAATAATGCACAAAGCACAACGACTAATACCGAAAACACCTGAAATATTTATAAAAAGGTCAAATCATGTTGCATTCTTGTGTATTTCAAGTAATCAGTATCAAAACCAGTGAAATCTAGCAACACAATGTTCTTTTCTGGTGCAGCATTAACTGTAGCCCATGGGTTAAGATTATCAAAAGTAACATAAGCAAGCAAATATTAACGTTAATAGCCGACGTTCCATTCTCAAGGCAAAGTGAATAAAACTTGCAAAGACTTCATTTTCATACAGTCTCTACAAATTAGCATAATAACAAAGGATCACAAGTTCTTCCAGAGGGATCTATTCAGTAAAAAACAATCCTGGTGTACTTCAATTATAATTTGCCCAGGCAATATCTCTGTAAAGTACACGTAGAATCTGCTTTTAAACGTTCCTGATATAAGGTTTCAAAAAATAGCACCCCTCACATATTTTTGCCTTATGAATATATTCATGGCCATGCATGTATCCCCCACAACCTTAAGTGATAACATTCAAACTGGCACCAGTTATGTACATCAGGTAAGATGCAAAATGATACCCACTGTGATGTTGCCATAGCAATACTCTAGGCTCCAGGCCGTGTTTGCCAAGAACCAAATATCTCCATATTTGCCCAGATTACATGTAGGAGTAACAGATGGTCCTACTAGAAACATGCGTGATGCCCATATTATCTTACATCTCCTTGCTGGCTCATCATAGGTGAACAATGCTTGATTAAGACAAAAACTGGGAGAATGAATCCCGCTTGCAATAGACCAGAAAGTAGAACTGTTGCCTTCGTAACAACACAGTGGGTGTCATGTTGTGTCTTACCGGACAAACATTACTGATGCCAAGTTTGAATGGCATCACTCAAACATTTCTATAGATATTCTTGACTTTGTGATTAACCATTTATATTTTTACTTAAACCATTTCTGACATCAATTTTCAAGCAAAAACTTGAATATCTCAGTAATGAAAGAAGATCTTTCAAAAAAGAAAATACCATTCTTACTGACTTTTAAAGGCCTTTCAAATACTGTAAGCAAACATACTTTTTTAACTTCATATGGACTTTAAATTTTTTTAAAATAATTATTTATTTAATATTTAGTATTTGTCTTCTCTTGTAGCTCCTATTTAGAAGGAAAAACCTAAATCTGAGTGCGACATCTTACCACTTTAGATGCCACTGGTTTAGAGGCTGCTCTAAATGCTGTGTCTTTTTTGAACAAAGCCCACAGTTCATCTTCTTTTGCCTTCCTGCTAGCTTCGTCTTTTTGTTGTTTCATCCTCATTTCTTCTTCTTCAAATTCTTTTCTCTCTGTTTCATCATCACTGTCATTGTCATCTGGCTCATCTTCATTATTGGCCAGTTTTATGCTCTTTTTTTTTCTTCTACAACAAAGATGAAAAACTGTTGGTACAGGATTTTGAAATAAATACAGTGGATTCCGGATAACTTGAACCCTCAGTAACTCAAACCTTGCACCAACTTGTTACAGAACTTTTACCCTAAACAACTTGAACCTCGTGCTAACTCGAATTGATCTGTTTTTCTCTTCATGTCATATTCTCTATAATTTTACCCTGGACAACTCAAACCACTTTTCCAAAGTATAATGAGTCATAGAATCCCTGTACTGTGGTCAATTTACACTATCAACTCTGTTGCTAATACCGAATTTTTGTGTACTACTTCCCCACCGATACAGTATCACAGTTTCTTTAGAAACTACCCCCTTTATTCATTTGTGATGTTGGTCTGAAACAGGACTGGTGTGGTTAGCTTACAAAATTTGTAAGCTAACCACACCAGTCCTGTGCTATCCCCTGATTATGAAATAGAAGACAAAGATGAATAGAAAGTATGAAAGAGAAGACAGAGGACAGAGGTACATGTATAAAGGAAGTGAATTATGGGGAGGTGACACACAGGTTCAGGTTTTCATCAGTTTAATCTTACAACAGATTTGTCTTAGCTCCAACTCTTAAATGCTATTTACCATTATTTTGGGTTTGAAAAGTGGGAACAACTTGGGGTAGATGTCCACGACTGGGTTAGAGTATTCACAGCTATTGCTTTAATGATAATGGTACAAGGCTTAAAGAAGCATCCTGTACACTCTGTCCAAAACAACAATGGAAAAGACTGTCACTGAATGTATACGTTGTAGTTCAATTAAATGAAATTCAGTTTCAGTGATTTCAACTACAATCCTGGGCAAAATTCCTTGGGACAGTCATACAAAACTCGTAATCATCTATGATTTGAGCATTACTTCATAAAGCACTGCTATCATTTAGAATTCTGTTACAGTTCCCCCTCCCCAAACCAATACAGTATTGAAAGTCAGAAAAAACTGTGGGTACATGTTTTCAACATTGATGGTGAGGTGGGGAGAGAGGCTGGGCGTGTGTAGGTTGAATCTCACACAACTCTTAATGTTTCATGTCTTTGTAAAGAGCCAGAAGTGCAAATTTGCTCCAAGAATTTTGTCCATAATTGTAGCTTGATTCTCAATTTCTTTGTCTCCTTACCCTAATTATTGTTGAACCATGAATAACTAGGGCTAGGAGACAAAGGGAATTGATTTCAGTCTACTGGTTGAAATCATTTTAATCTGAATTTCATTTGGACCTTCAGCACATACAACATAAGCTCTTCAAACAGTCAAAATTCGGCATATAGAGTCAAAAATACAAAAAAAAAAACAACAAACAAACAAAACAATGACTACATGACATTGATTTTCCAGAACAACACAATAATGCTGCTAATTTGATTTCCACCTTCTGATATTTCCACACATTTCCTTGTATTTTGAAATGAATAATGATAACAGTTTGTGTTGTCCCTCTGTGATCACAGTTGAGGGTTGTCCAATACACCAGCACTGTAAAACAGTCCATAAAGAGATGTTTTTGGTGCGTTTATTTTCTCCAAACGGTAAAACTTGATGTAAAGATTGTTTAGTGGAATTGACGGTCGGTGTGTTGCAAAAATATAAAGGTGTGCATGCCTGATTAGGATTAGGATTATCTTTTATTTTGCACTGTTTACATAGAATTTACATTACATTTGTAGAAGTACGTTATAAAACAAAATCAAAATAGAGATAAGAAATTAACGAAATTAAGATGTGCGCAGTGACCAAAGTAGCATATGCTTCTGGGTTGGTCACTGCCACATTAAACTAACTGGCATAGACAATAAGCGTGATGAAAATAAATTTTACCCAGAGTAAAGGTGCTAAAGTAAACAAGTATAGGTGGATACATTAAAAAATGGTGTGAGAAAAATTGCAACCAGTAAGCGTTAGTATTGACACTTTGTCACTTTGTATTGACAGCACTGTTATAGTAACACTACCTGAATTCAACTGAACACACCAGTTGTGAGAAAAAAAATCACTAATAGCAACAATGTCCATTTTAAAGGAATACTGCAAGACAACATGCTTATGTCAAGAAAGTGGCTTTGGTGGATTTTGATCGCCAAGAGTATCTCCTTCAATGACTTTCTTCTATGAAGAAAGATATTTTAATCTCATCACCACCACTGATTACACGCTATCGCCGTAACTTCAATGACTTGTGTATAGCGTGCTTGTTGCCATGCAAAATAGGATATTTTGCTGTCATTGTTTAAAAAAAGGGTCATGCCTGTATTAGCTTCACACTGTCACAGTATGTCTAGCGTGACTAGCCATATATGGGCATGCCCTTCCCGCACGTTTTGTAATCTTTTCGCTTGCTTGAACTCATAGCAATTAAAAGGTGATTTTCGCAGAAACTTACACTTGTTTCTGGACTCCATTCTGTGACACACACTACCATGCAAAAGAGCATGGGCATTTTGTAATCCTACATTAATTTCATAGTCACAGTCATGCTTTCTTCATTAGTCTCTTGGATGGTATTGGTAATTCACACTTCTTTGAGCTAATTGCACTCTACACAAAATGTACAGACCGTCCACATAACACTGACACACCACTGAAGTCCTCTGAATGAGATCCAATACAGCTGTATATAACATTCGACATGCTTATAACACGTTTGTACGACAACTCTTTGGACCATAAGGCCACCCACCCCCCACAACAAGTGAGTAATACATTCAGTTTAGACCATCAATTACACTATACGGTCCGTACGTTATGTTTATGGACCAGATGGACTGAACAAACCTTAAAGCCATCTACCTCTCTTACACGTAAGTAAAATACACTTAGTCCCTATAATGAGATGTAATTCACAGACCATCAATTCCTTTATATGGTCCATACATGTATGTTAAGTTTACAGACAAAACTAACGGTACAGTCCATAAAGCCATCTACCCATCTGACAAGCAGCTGAAATATTCATAGTCCCACTGATGAGTTACATTTCACAGAACATCAGTTTCCCCATACAAATTGTGCCAAATTCAGACTGAATAAACTGTACAGACTGTTAGTCGTAAATTACAGTTCGTAATAGTGCAGGACGTTAGTGTTACAGTCACTTATACTTGTACCTTGCTCTTGTTGTGTTTGCATCTGTTTTGCCTTTGCTGCTGCTTTCACCATTGTTATCTTCATCTTCACTTATATCTTCCTCTGTTAAATTATTATGGTGAGTTTAAATAGTACAATAATAATATTATTTATCATTCAAAACTAATAAATGCTAAATACTTCCACCATTTCAGCTGTACTTTAAGAAAGAACTAGGGGGCTAATATGAAAGCCACACATGTACGTCTACAATGCAGGGCTATTTACTTTATTGTGATGAAACAATGAAATAGCTTTTGTGTTGGAACCTTAAGATTTAGCTGGCGTTTTTCCTATTACTGTAACCCTTGATGATTAATGGTTTGGACAAAGCAAGTAAAAATAGTGTATTTTACAATGAAGGATGCATATGATACATATGTGCCTCTAATTTTCTGTTTCTTCTGTTTCTTGAGTATTAAGCTGCATTTAAAAAATTCTTGTCAACAAGTTCTTCAGCTCTTGTCCTTATAAAAGTAACTAAAAGAAAAAAGACCTATTTGATGATCAATTTTAATCGATTCAATTGATTTGTCAGTTTACTCCCTGCTGATATAGTAAAAAAGTTGTACATGTTGTGGTTCAATTTTGTCCTTGGTTTAAATTTGATTTTCCTTTCATTCAAACTCATTTTCATACATAGCCAAAACCAAAAGAAAATTAAATTCAAACAAAGGATAAAGTCTATTAAACCACAACATAATAATAATAACTTTCAAACCATGAGGGTCCCCTATACTTTTTTAGTGAAACATGATTTGGGACTATTTTTTTTCTCGTGAAACATGATTTAAACCCCATTTACACTGCAGAAAAAAACGGCTAGGCAGGGGTGAAAACCGGCAAGGGTAATTTTCACCTCAGGCAAGGTAAGGGTAAATTGAGTGGTGTAAACTGTCAAAGGCTGCCTTACCTTGCCAATTTAATTTTCGGTTTTGGGACCATGTTTAGATGTTGTCCCGTTTTTGAAAATATCGGTAAGGCAAGGACGAAAAGCAGCACCTTGCCCTTAAAATGGAACATGTAAAACCCCATTTACACTACAGAAAAAATGGCATGGCAAGGATAAAAACTGGCAAGGGTAGCTAACATTTTGGTAAGGCAAGGATTGTTTACACATGTACCGTTTCACCCTTGCTTGATTTGTTCTAGGCAAGGCTATTTTGTTCCAGGTAAGGCTTAGATTTGTAAGTGAGCATGCGCATTGTGCTAATTCAAGATGGCGTCCACGGGATTGTTGATGTTCAAAACCTCCGTACCAAGGAAATCAAACAAAACCGAGCAGAAACGTCGACAACGTGAAATAAAGTACCAGATAAGTGAGGAATCGAGGAAGAAAGAGCATTTCATTAGATACTGCAACTGCGGAAGGAAAAAAAAACTATTGTTGCTCACGTTCACCATGATTAACATTGATTAACCCTCCAAGGGAAAGAAACCTCTAGATAAATCCTCAGTCCGATGACTGGTTTAAAATGGCTGACAGTACCTTCACCCAAGAGAAGTAGCACTGTTATCAGAACATGCGCAAAATGATCAAAAGTTACCTTCTAGGCAAGCAGGAACGTTTACACGTTCCATTTTAAGGGCAACGTGCTGGTTTTTGTCCTTGCCTTACCGATATTTTCAAAACGGGACATCTAAACGTGGTCCCAAAACCGAAAATTAAATTGGCAAGGTAAGGCAGCCTTTGACAGTTTACACCACTCAATTTACCCTTGCCTTGCCTGAGATGAAAATTACCCTTGGCGGTTTTCACCCCTGCCTAGCCGTTTTTTTCTGTAGTGTAAATGGGATTTAAACGTTCCTGCTTGCCTAGAAGGTAACTTTTGATCATTCTGCGCATGTTCTGATGACAGCGCTACTTCTCTTGGGTAAAGGTACTGTCAGCCATTTTAAACCAGTCATCTGACTGAAGATTTATCCAGAGGTTTCTTTCCCTTGGAAGGTTAACCAATGTTAATCAATGTTAATCATGGTGAGCGTAAGCAACAATAGTTTTTTTTCCTTCGGCAGTTCCGGTATCTAATGAAATGCTCTTTCTTCCTCGATTCCTCACTTATCTGGTACTTTATTTCACGTTGTTGACGTTTATGCTCGGTTCTGTTTGATTTCCTTGGTACGGAGGTTTCAAACATCAACAATTCCCATGGACGCCATCTTGAATCAGCACAATGCGCATGCTCACTTACAAATCTAAGCCTTACCTGGAACAAAATAGCCTTGCCTAGAACAAATCAAGCAAGGGTGAAACGGTACATGTGTAAACAATCTTTGCCTTACCAAAATGTTAGCTACCCTTGCCAGTTTTTATCCTTGCCATGCCGTTTTTTTCTGTAGCGTAAATGGGGTTTTAGGTTTATTTATTTATTCGTGATTTGTGATTGCCCACATTTGATTTTTGCGTGAATGTGAACGAATTTTGGGAATTATCCGTGACACATCAACAGTCTCAATATTTTTACATGAGTGCATTTTGCAAAGTGGTATGGGGACCCTCAGCCATGTTGGTTTTTGAGGAGAGGGAAAAACCGAAGTATCAGGAGAAAAACCTCTTGGAGCAGAGTAGAGGTCGAGCCAACAAACTCAGCCCACTCGGGACACATCGGTGCAAGGCGAACGCTCTCGCTAATATACACTGTGCCTGGATGAAATGTCCCAAAATTCGTCAGATGGTGCTCTTAGTTCGATTTTGTAGTGACCCCTGCGACACCTGACCTACGGACATACATTCTTCGATTCTGTTTCATAACAAACCAAATAACCGAACTCAATGAATGTTCGGTGTACATGTAAACAGATGTAAAGGTAAGCTTTGCGCTAGTAGTTGCTGGTTACGCCAGGAAAACTTTCTTAAAGCCAGTTTATTGTTTTGATTCCTATATTCATTCAACACACAGGCTGGAAACAACAAGTTTGAATATTGTCCTCTGATAGTATTTTCTCACCTGGGACGTAATCTTCGTCATCTTCACTGCTGAACTCTGACTCCGACATCTTTTCCCACGAATATTCTTCAAGTCGCTTCCTCAGTGCAAGCGTATATGACGTACCAGCGGAAAACCGCAACGGCCACAGACAGTGAAGGACTAGGTACTAGTCTGTAAATTATGGGATTAGCAACTATTGATGACTATTGATCCACATAGTCAGAAAGAGCACACCGAGATTCACAAAATCCTCAAGTTTGGTGTTAATCGGGCTAGTTTTGACTGAGATACAGGCATTTAAAAACGTAAAAAATTACAAAGCCGGACAAAAGTCCGGATTTGTTCGGATTTCCATACATTTCTTTGTAATTTCTTTCTGACTATGTGGATCAATAGTTGCTAATCCCATAATTTACAGTCTCGTACCTAGTCCTTCACGGTATGAAATCAGGCAATGTGTGGTGAAATTTGGGCATGTGCTAAAACCAGGAACACCGCAACACCCCGGAACACCCCGGAACGGCCCGGAACAGCCGAAAAATCCCGAAACACCGAATTTGACGGTGTTGTTTTGTTTTCCCATTACAGACCACGTGATATTCTCAGGGAAAAAAAATATTCATATTCACGCGACTAATTGAAAGTTTCTAAGACTATGATCACATAGGCAGGGACCGCGGAGCCGGGGGGGCTGGGAGGGGTTAGCCCCCCCAATAATTTTGGAAAAAAATTTTTGGTGTATATATGATAAAAGAATTCACTGTGTTTGCTCTATTGGGATGTATTTCTAGCCATTCTAGAAGCATTTATTTTAAAAAATTTCAGGGGGAGCATGCCCCTGGACCCCCCTAGAACGCTTGCTCCTGCGGCGCGCGCTAAAAAATGCCTTCGGCATTTTAATTAGCCCCCCCCCCCCAATCGCAAAAATGCTGCGCGGTCCCTGATAGGGGGAGCTGGAATGATGGAATGGCACTCGTCTCCCACCAATGTGACCCAGGTTCACTCCCCTGACCCGCCGTCATATCAAGGTAGAGTTTGTTTGTTTTTCTCCGGGTTCTCCGCTTTTCCTCCCTCCACAAAAACCAACACTTCTAAATTCTAATTCGATCTCATACACGTACACTTTGTAACGAGCTCTAGGCTCTTTCGTTATGCGTGGGTAAACAAATTACATTGATATTTAATTTTTGACAGGGTCCGTAATGGGAAAACAGAACAACACCGTCAAATTCGGTGTTTCGGGATTTTCCGGGGTGTTCCGGGGTGTTCCGGTGTTCCGGTGTTCCTGGTTTTAGTACATGCCTGAAATTTGAGAAGAGTCATTGGCCCGGGTTATACTAGAGACGGATCATCCGTCTGGGACGAACTTGGGCAAAGAACGATACTGTTCCTCTGATAATTCGTCTGCGTATAAATACGGGCAAACAGACGGATTATCGGTCCAGATAGCCTGCGTAGCAAGCGTTCCTGTGCGTTTTAAGCGAAAGGAAAATAGCGCGCGAGTTTTAGCCGCGCGAAAAATGGGGAGAGCGCAAAAAATGAAGCGAGGGGGAGGGGGGGAGGAGGGAAGGGAACGCTTGCATCCAACCATTGTGAATCTCAAACACTCCGTTCGCCAGCCAACGGAGCCCCTGATTGGTTCAAATTCGACAGTTGATTGAAATCCGACTCTAGCTTGGCATTTACTATTCAAGATGGCGAATGACGAGGTAGATTTACAGAGAGCTCTCGATTTCTTGGCTCAGAAAGGTTTTGATAGAGAACTGAAGGAAGAACAGAAATCTGCAATATTACAGTTAATGCGCAGAGGAGATCTACTAGGAGTTTTGCCAACAGGCTTTGGTAAAAGCCTGATATTTCAGCTTCTTGCAGTCGCAAAGAAAGGCTCGATAGTTCTTGTCATTTGTCCCCTGATAAGTATCATGAAAGATCAAGTCCTAGAGGCAAAGTCCATGGGCTTAACTGCTACAGCTATGGCAGAAGCCAAACAGGAGGACATTGACAGTGGAAAGTACCAGCTTGTTTTCGCCTCAGCAGAGGATGCTTTACAAAGAAAAGAATTCCTTGCTTCCCTGAAGCTTCACACTTCGCCAAAATGCGCCAAAACGGGAAAAGACTAAAACTCGCTTATAATAAACACATCTTGACCGTGAGAACTTAATCTCATTAGTATGCGAACTGTGTAGACTTTTTTTTTTGGAATAAAAACTTCGTCTATATTGCTTAGACTGGCTATGTAATGGTCATGTGCAATCAGCAATAGCAGTACAATAATTCTTTTCGGTTTTCGTAGTATTATAACGACTAAAATTATAATAGTATCCGAGCGAAACCTGCAAGCAGGAAAAAAAATTATAACTTGAGATCTAAAAGGAGTACAAACATATATTTGGTCTCTATTTAAAGCTTAGAGAAAGCGCTATAGACTGAAGCGATTTGTTCTGACCCGCAATGACTAACTAAGTTCACAGAGCAGCGAGAACATAAGCTTCTTGAGCGAGAGAAACTAAGCTCATTAGTATGCGTATTGCCTCGAGTTTTCTTTTCTAACTGAAAAATAGCGCAATATTGCTTAGAGTAGTCCTTGTATCCGTATATGTAATCTACAATGGCATTAGAATAAGTATTTGCGTTTTGCCTACTGCTTCAATATCGTTAATGTCTTTAATAGTGAAACGAAAGTTGTTGTCCCATGGAGCAACGGCTTTGTACTTTCAAGTGGCAAAAGCAAAAACTCAGCGCGTGGCATGAACAAAAATTCATAACTCGAGTTATATTTCGGCTACAAATATATATTGGGTCTCTATTTGAAGCTCAGAGAAAGCGCCACAAACTGAGACGAATTGTTTTGACCCGCATTGACCAACGAAGTTGACAGAACGCTAAGAACACAAAGATCTTGAGCGTGAGAAACTGAGCTCATTAGTATGGCAATTGGTTTGACTCATCTTTTTTCTTTGAAAACTAGCTGATTATAATTCAGACTTATCTATTTATCTGTATGCGAAATTTGCAATAGCATTGCAATAAATTCCTGCGTTTTTCATACTGCAAAAACATCGGCAGCGATGACGATAGTCAACCGAAAATTGTTGTCTGATACACTAGATGTCTTGTACTTTCAAGTGCGAGAGGAAACGGGCCATTTTGATTGGGTATTTTTGACAGTTGTCATTTTCGTGAAAGTCACTGAAGCGTGCAACACCTAGGGGCGTGTTTGAGATTCACAATGGTTGGATGCAAGCGTTCCCTTCCCTCCTCCCCCCCTCCCCCTCGCTTCATTTTTTGCGCTCTCCCCATTTTTCGCGCGGCTAAAACTCGCGCGCTATTTTCCTTTCGCTTAAAACGCACAGGAACGCTTGCTACGCAGGCTACGGTCCAGACGAACTATCTGGATAATTCGTGTTCATCGACGAATTATCCAGATAGTTCGTCTGGACGGATAATCCGTCTGTTTGCCCGTATTTATACGCAGACGAATTATAAGACGAACTATCGTTCTTTGCCCAAGTTCGTCCCAGACGGATGATCCGTCTCTAGTATAAATCGGGCCATTAAAGGAAATTTTTTTTTTGGATAAGGATGTATTGCCATGTATAGTCACGTATATCTAGGTATAGCCATCTATCACCACGTAAAGCCATATACTGCTACATATTGCCATGTATAACTGTCTTTAGCCATTTATAGCCGTGTTCAGCGACGCATAGCCGTGTATAGCCATGTATAGCAACGTACAGCCGTAGTTAGTAAAATCCAACTAGTGGTTTATTATCAATGCTGCGTTCTGATTGGTCGAGTTACTAGTAGGCTATTTGTTATAGCCAGTCGCTCGTCATTTTAATCTCCCTAACCACTCCAAACAACACATGGCTATCTGCGGCCTTTCCCTACATCAAGGTACGACGGAAAGCCGCAAGAATCTGGAACAAAAATTCATCTTCCAAATCGGCACCCTTAATCCCCACGGTATTAACGAACGCTTTTCATTTAACTCATGTATTCCTATTTTCACGTTGCCATGTTACCACCAATAGCGTAGCTCCTACTCCACTATAAAAACTACACACAACCCATAATTCCTCGATTCGCTCTGACGAAGGGCTACCGCTCGAAACGTCAGCTTTTAGAATCCCTGTACGGTGGTCAATTTACATTTATCAACTCTGTTGATAATACCAAAATCTTTGTGTACTACTTCCCCACCGACGCAGCACCACAGTTTCTTTAGAAACTACCCCCTTTATTTATTTGTTATAGCCCACTAGTAGCGAAAAGCGCCGGCTTTGAAAACCAAAACAATGGCGGCTGAATCGCGTTTTGCTGAAGTTTCGGACGAGTATTTGAGCTCATTATTACATAAATCTATACCAAAATCTACAAAGAAGTCAACTAAATATGGAATGAAGATATTTAACGGTAGGAATGCACAAAATAAATTTGAACTGTTGACAAATGTTGCCGTATTTGTAATGTTTTGGCGGCAAATAAGAATTAAAGTCTAGCTTTAACTAGCGAAAGATGTTTTGTCTCGATATTTTTTGGACCAACTAGTTGGATTTTACTAAAACAATTATTCCTCTCGCCCTCATGGCCTCTGAGTCAATAGCCCATTCGGGTTCGAGGAATAATTGTTAAATAGCCCTATCCAATCGGGGACGGGTAATTTTGTACGCTGGGGCTATATGGCCGGTAACCGGCCAAGGTGTTAAAACCCCCAAATGGCCGGCAGTCCCAGATTATTCTAAAACTTGTCGAATCAAAGAATCCTGGCTAAACCAAACCATTGTATATCGATTAGGAAAAGTCAAGCGATCCTGAAATGATTTTTGTATCTCAAGTCCAGCGCTTGCTTTATGCTGGGCTTATTGGACAAACCGTATTTCGTGACACTTCAACCGTGGTAACTGAGTAATACATGAATAAAGCTAAATAAAAAATGTGTTGACTAATGGATGTCCCTTACGGGCCACCGTACACTTCGACTGCCGGCCAAGGTGTTAATGTAAAAACACTAAATGACCGGCAGTCCGATAAAAATTGCAAGATCGAATAATTCCAGTCAATTTAAACTGTTAAAGATCAGGGCCCGGTTGTTCAAACGTTGGATAGTGCTATCCACCGGATAAATCACTGTCCAGCGGATAAGTATTGGGAAAGCTAACTGCACTATCCACTGGATAGATATTTATCCAGTGGATAGTGCTATCCAGTCTTTGAACAACCGGGCCCAGCCATCTATGCAACCGGTTTTGTAGGATTTATCCACCATTTCTACAATTTTTATCGGACTGCCGGTCATTTAGTGTTTTTAACGCCTTGGCCAGCAGTAGACCTGAAAAAAATTCTAAGTGTCACGTAATACAGTTCCTACAATGAGCCCAGCATAAAGCAAACGCTGGACTTGAAATGCAAAAATCATTTCAGGATCGCTTGACTTTTCCTAATCGTTATACAATGGTTTGGTTTAGCCAGGATTCTTTGATTCGACAAGTTTTAGAATAATCTGGGACTTCCGGCCATTTAGTGTTTTCAACACCTTGGCCGGTTACCGGCCATATAGCCACAGCGTACAAAATTACCCGTCCCCTTCCCTACAGTGCTTCAATGGGATTTTTGGCGGGATTGGTACGTTCTGATAATTAATCAACCAACTTTCAGAGATCGAACATTACGTTATGGTGAACTAGCATATTTTGCGTCATCAGCAATAGCAATGTTCATTGTTAAACACGGGTTTGATACGTAACATTTGATGTTGAATTATTAACTTGAAAGTTGAATTCTGAAGTTCAATTTTGGCGGGATTGGAGCGCCTTTGGTGACTCAACATTCCCCTTGGAGGTTCAAACGTCATCTTTCGCTGACAGCCCATGTACCAAGACCATTGTTGATATGTAAACATGAATGTTGATGGATAAAGTTGAAAGTTGAACCGTCACTTGAAAGTTGATGTCAAAAGTTTCAATGATTGTGATACAAAGTACAGGGGCACAAAACAACCAATTTGTTGAAAAATGTATTATTATACCCCAGTTAATAAAACTAAATGTTATTCAGGCATTTTCAGGTGTTTTTTAATATTGCTGGGAAAAAAATATCTGTTCCTTTTTGCCAGCAAGACATACAAGTTATTTCCCAACCAGCTAGATAAAATTGGTTGGTTTCCCAGCCAGGTGCAAACTGAGCAGCCTGCACAACAACAAAAAAGACAATTCCATATGTCGTAACCCTAAATGGGCGTCGCAAACGGCCTCCAATCACGCCTTCAGTGAGGGGGGGGGGGGGGGGGAGAAACCAAATTTCTCACACCAATCCAGATTTCGCCAGCCAGCAACACTCAAACTGCTACCACACTTCAGTAATTACCAACCGAAACCATCAGCAGAAAGAAATTGGATAACCAACTCCGAGACATAACTGATATTTTGCCAGCCAGCACAATACCTCGGGGGAACAGATAAAGTGAGGAACAGCTTCGTTTTGTGCCCCTGAAAGTACAAAGTTGAAGAGTGAAATATGATGTTGAGGTTTGCCAAGTTAATGGTTAAACTGTCAAGTTGAATGTTGTGATAACCTTTGATTTTGGCGGGCATGGAACTCCATAATTCTCGGCCACCCTGCTCGCCGTGAACACTAAAAGACTCGCTTGACTGCACTTAGAGTAAAACTAGGTGTGCAAAAAACGTCCTTTCCTAACATGAAACAAAGCTCTTTAAGGATAATTTGCGATCGAAATATAGTATTGACTCCCACCACCCTATCTGCCACAAAAAATCCGTAACCAGAACTTTGCTCACGAGGGCTGATTGTTTGCCATCTTCATGTGATTCTAGGGCCAAAGAGCGACAACTGATATGTTTTTGACGTCCTAAAGGTCAATGGCTACCCAAACACTTTCCTCCGTAACTGCTTAAAACCAGTTACTCCTTCTCTTAACACCTCTGGGGACGAGGTTTCGGCTAAGGGTTTTGCCGTCATCCCGTACATCCGCGGTGTTACAGAACCCATTAAGAGAGTTTTGTCTAGCCACAATGTTAAAGTTGCACAAAAACCTTTTCAGACGTTGAGTCATATTTTTGCCAAACCTAAAGATCCTATGTTGAAAGAACAACGAACTGATGCTGTTTATTCTATTCCATGCAATGACTGTGATCATGAGTACATCGGACAGACCAAGCGTCAGCTTGGTACGCGTTTAAAAGAGCATCAAAAAGCAGTTTTTCTTTGCAAAACCAACCATACAATAGCGTGGGATAATTCCTAAATTATCACCACTAACCGGCGGTACCATCAACGGCTTTGTTTGGAAGCTTGGCACATCAACTCCGCCCACGCTCCTTTAAACCGTGACGATGGCGGCCTTTTACCTGACACCTATTTACACCTCATCAAAACAAAAGGTCGTTAATTAGTAAGCGTATAAAAGGGTCCTTTTTGCAACGCTAGATCACCCCTGATGAAGACACGAGACAGGAGTGTCGAAACGTTGGGTCGTGAATTGTAACTTTTTAAGTTACATTCATCAATTTTCAAACCAGAATAGCATCAGACCATGTCAGATTGTAAAATTTGTAAAAGCAGATTGTAAAGCAGTTGATATGAGCGAGCCTCAACTAAGTCTGGATCGAAATTGGTAGAGCTCAGAAAACGTTTTAGTGTGACTATCTTGGCCGCTTTTATTGATGTGTGTGTTGTAAGTTGACGAAGTCCAAAGGAAAAGCACAATACTAAAGTAATGATTACTCACCAATACGAAAAAAAGACAGACCAGCGCCCTTCCAATATGGCTGCCTCGAACTTCGTCCTTCATGCCCTGCCTCGTGCACTCGAACTTGTCAAAAAATCGTCCTGCGTAGCCCTGGGTTCGAAGATTTCGGCTTCTTGAGCCATGTTGCACACTTTAGAAACCCGGAAATTGCGGTTTGATGTTATTTGTTTATTTATTAGTCAGTAGAAATAGTTAAATTCTTGCACAAATTGTATTTCAGGTTTATCAAACTTAATTTTCCATTTACTAAGGGGGAGGGTAAGCGACGAAAATTGTCATTTCCGTCTACGGTCGACAACTTCCGGGACACATTTTGATGCCTACAATACTCATTCATTGCGTCATATGACGCAAAGAATGAGCTTAAAAATGGTATTAAAGCGTTGTTTATTCTGAGGAATAGCGCGTACTCTTTTGTGGCCGAGAACTGGGCCAGCTGGCCGATAACTGGGCCCGCGAACAAAGCCTCCATTTTTAGCTCGTGGATGACGTAGTCATGCCATGAGGTTTTGTTGTGGGTCTGAATTTCCCTCACTCACTCGATTCTGATTAATTTATTCATTAAACTCTCCCCCGGTATCTCCCCTGGTAAGTATTGCTTTTGTCTCAAGAGTCTTCTTGGTCCAACGTTTGCAAATTTCAGGGCGTAGTACAAAGGCGGAGAATTTTGCTCTACAGATATTGTTTACGTGTTTAATGTTCATGGCGTTGGTTTTTCGTTTCGATTTTCCAACTCAACAAAGGTCTATTTTGTTTAAGGATCAGTGATCAGATAAAGTTAATAAGATGAAGAACACGAGCTGCGAGAATTGAATTTTGAAATCTTCAGAGCAGCGAAAATGAACTTCAAGATATCAAGCTTATCACTGTGCGGTGCCTGGGGCAGCAGTAATCGAGAATATGATGGAAGAAGGAAGAATGAAGAAAATCGGCAAAAAAAGGAAACCGGAAAAAGACTTTCTAGCCAAAAAACTGAATTCTGGCAAGCAAGGCATTTGATTTATGAGCAACATATGATCGATTTAAGCAGGTACGTAATGAAGTATTTTTGAAGACGCTCTTTTCATAGTGAACGCTCGATTGCAAATATGATCTTGTTTAGAAAGGCTATATCCCTTGGCTTAAACGATCAGTATAACACTTGTCAACATTTGACAAAAACCCAAGGACCACAAGCATGCAAATATTTTTCTCTGTGAGGATATAATTTGGTCTGACAAGCAGCTATAACAGCTAATCTCTTCGAACAACAAAATATTTGAAAAGTCAAGTTAATCGTAGCACAAAGCATAAATAGATGGGTTGAATATCTCACCGTACAAAGCAAAAGTTTTGTGCCGGACCCCGAATCGCTCAAAAACATTGTGACTGTAAAGCGTGACTAATTTTCCTCAGGACTTTCACAAAATATCGTGATTCAAAATATTCGCATTCAGAATGGTCGGAAATTTTATTACGACCAAAAACGTTTATAAAACTAAGTTGAAATGAGCCGTCGACCAGTAAGAATCTTTAACTTGCCTGTTACACTTCTTAACAAAGCGATCACATTTGAATATTACTTTATAGTCCGTATACAAATTTGCATATTTGTGCACCATTATACTCCATCGCCGGTTCAAATTACTTACGTCTGTCAATTTCGTCTAATGTAATGCTTCTGGCGCCTGTCAATCAACTGCGTAATTTTACGGAAAATATTAGCGCGCAAACGGTTCTTTTACCAAGAGGTGTGTCTGAAAAGGATGTGCTCCCACAAAACACAAACGAATGTACAGGTTTCTTGCACATATCTTTTTAGAAAATAAAGTTGTTGTAGGCTCATAGGAGCCTTTGATCGTTATTACTCGGGTAAAAACAGTGTTGAGCAGTCGATAGCTTTACATGGGTAAACTGAATGCTGAAGCTAGTTGTGTATGAAGTTTCAAGTCCTTATGGCTATTCCAAGGTAAGAAATACAAGTTAACGTTTTTTGTGGCCGAGAACTGGGCCCCATACTGTAGTTAAGGTTAGGCCCCGAATGTTATTTAGGGCCCGATTACATGGCGAATTTCAGCCCGGCTTCCGAAACAAATCCTCTTAAAATCAAATTGTCGATTACATGGAGAGTGATTCAGCCCGGGGCGCAATTCAGCCCGGGCTGAAAATCCTAGCCCGGTTTGCTCATGTAATCGAAACGGAATTTCAGCCCGGGCTGAATATTGAGCTTGGACATGCGCAGTGATTTGTTTTCCAGGAAACAAGATGGCTGCTGCTAGTAGGAAGGAAAAGCGATTCCAGTGGAATATTTCAGTCCGGGCTGAAGTTCCTCATGTAATCGCAACAAAATTTCAGCCCGGGCTGAAATTCGCCATGTAATCGGGCCCTTACAGTCTTGGACGAAGATCTCAAACTTTTCAATGAAGCGTGACATTTTCTTGACAGCTTTGTGTCAGATTTGAGACATGCATATGCACGTGATGGGCTTTTACTTCGAGTATGAGTTTCTGCCTTCAATAAAATGTTTTGAGGCTCTTAAAAACACAACACCGGTAACGCGGGTTGTCACATTTCGAGCGTAACATTTCACCTTGGCTTATATCGAGGGGTGGACGTATGGACGGTCGTAGGGTGACGTTATAATCAAAACTTTTCGCATCGATGGGTTACATATTTTCTTACTAATGGTGCTCCGCGCGCGCGCCTTCTCCGCTATGAGGGAGTTTAGGCAACGACGACGGCGACGGCAAAGAGAACGTCATTCAAAATATAAGTTCTCGTTTTCATAACTTTTTCGTGATTATTCCAATTTGTTTAACATGCAAAATGCTGGCAAACTGTCCAGGGTCTAAATTAGTGTGAGCGGTTTAAAAGCAAAGAAAACGAAAGACGATTTTGAAGTAATACGCTCCCGTTCTCGAGAAAACCTATAATTTGGTCATTTCACGTTATGGCAAAGAAATGTACCAAAACGTAAAACGCACATGCAGAGCGATTCTTTTTGCTCATTAAGCCTATTGTTTTGTGGCGTTCTCGTTGCTTAAACTCCCTATAATCATCTCTAGAACGTGAAATATCAAGTTTATCTTGGAATGAACTTTACAAAGACATAGTTTCACAAACCATTTAATTCATGCACGATTCATCAGGCACTAGTAGGCGAACAAAACAAAATCAGGTACAAATGTTTAATACTACATCATTTTGTTGCAGTGAGTGATCAGATGTACCCCACATCAAGCGAGCCTTCAGGAGCTTCCATATTTAGAATATCTCCAATATAGCCTGTTTGTTCCTCAGCTTCACCTTGATTATCAACGACATCATCTGTTGAGTCCTCATCAGGTTTAGCTGCTGATTCGCCATCTCCTCTTCCTGCACATGTTTTTGTCCCTGTTAACATGTAAATACGTATTTTCTTGAGTGATATTCTGACTCGGCTAGATACGGATGTTTTGGTCAAGTGGGAAAAAATAATTGCTCTCAGGCTGGCTGTCAGTCATATTGAGTTGAAATAAATGTAAGTTTTAAATTCATATGCTATGAAATATGATAGAATTCTAAACGGTTCTTTTTGCTTAATCCTGGCCAAACTTCCCTCTCTGCAGCGGCTCAGTAGTGTCCTTGTGGCGTGGATGAAATAGGCAGCCACTATACACGGAAAGTGCTCATGACAATCCAAACGGGGAGCAGCGTTGGTGCAGTGGTGAGAACGCTCGCCTTCCACCAATTTGTCCCAGGATCAAACCCAGACTTGGCATCATAAGTGAGTTGAGTTTGAGGGTTATCTACTCTGCTCCAAGAGATTTCCCCTCTCTCCAAAAACCAATATTTGATTTAAGAATTGTAAAGAATTTAGAATATATAATTGTAATGCCCGTGTGATCATCTTACTATGAAACACTATGACTCTAAAAATGGCTAAAGCGCATCTAGCTCAGTTTACTTCATAAGACTTATTACGCCAGGCTTTAGATGTTTTCCCACGAGGTTTGCCAGCTTTAGCCACTATTATCCCGTGAAAGTAATCTGTCAATTAGTACGTGCGCTGTAATTGGTCAATTTTGCGGGGTATATTCTACTGTACAGCCCGGTAAATTGGAAAGTTTCCTTTACCGGTCGAGGGATTAACCCCAGGAATATAATAAATATCTTACTAACCTCGTTTTCTCGGTTCGTACAGTAACTTACGGATCCTCATTTTATCCCATTGACATATGACCTGCGAGCTTGGTCCGTAACTTACAGTACGGACCATGAACTCGGTTAGCAAGAGGTATGTCATGCCCATCCCCCTGTGCGGTCCCCGCAGTATGGAGAACTCTGAGTGCTTTGCATTTGTTAGTCAGGTACTGGCTGGTCACACCGGCCAGTTGTGAACGGAATGTTGTATTTTAAAGGGTTACCTCTGCTTCCTCCCTCGAAGGGTTCATGCAGAAGTGCAATGTACCATTTTGAAAGGAATTTGAAAAAGCGGCCAATGGACCATATTCCAAATATGGCTGGTTTGGTGCCCGTTGGGTGATATAGAAAGTGCCCCATACTAAACGGAATTGCTGATTGCCGATCTATTTCCACTCCTCAGCTAATAGAGGAGGATGAATAAAAAGGCACTGTTAATTCCATACCTTAGGGCGCGTTTTTTTATCCACAGTTCTGGAATAAGAATCTTTGGTACGGAATGCTTGGATTTTCATTCGCAGCATTCTGTTCATTCTGCCCCAGGGAGCAGAATGGATCAAATGGCGTTCTGTCCATTCCGGAATAGGAATGCGGAATAGAAAAACGCGCGCATTTTCCATTCTCATTCCAGAATTGTGAATACAAAAACGTGCCCTTAGTTTCACTACCATAACTTTTTTCAAAACTATTGCAAATCTTCGCCGTGTCACAAAATAATGACCAATGATCACTCAACCCAGCATGAAAAGTTATAATAATAACGAACGATTAACAAAGTTGAATTTGGTTTGTCAAGATGTTTGGTCACCATAAAAAACAAGCAGTTATGACACGAAGTGAACATAGTTACAGAAATTAATTTCAATTGGTTTTATCAACGGAGTTCATAATGTATTGCCAGTTTTCACTGTCACACCATCATCAAAACCATTCAGCAAATAAAGTCAAGAATCAAAGCGCTAAACGAAGATGAATATTCAAACGGTCTCACAAAGATTCAGGTCTGTGCGATGTTTGGTGCGGGAGATATTTGAAGAAACTAAACTATCAAACTAAAAATTTGTAAAATGATAAGTCTTCAGCTGTTCTAATAACTAACTAAACTAAAATCTCAAAAGGATTGATAATTCCTTATCTCAGTACAGTACAGAGATTCTAAAAGCTGGCTTTTCGAGAGTTAGCCCTTCGTCACAGCGAATCGAGGAATTATGAGTTGTGCGTGGTTTATAAAGAGGAGATGGAGCTAGTTTTTTTGTGGAGACATGGCAACGTGAGAAACAGGAATACATTAATTGAATGAAAAGTGTTCGCTGATACCGTGGGGATTAAGTGCACCGATTTGGAATATGAATTTTTGTTCTTGATTCTTGCAGCTTTCCGTGGTTCCTTGATGTAGGGAAAGCCTGCAGATCGCCATGTGTTGTTTGGAGTGGAAGGGAGATTAAAATGACGAGGGACTCACTTGGATGCGTCCTTGTCATCTTTCTCGACTTCTTGAAGGTGTTCGCGGAATCGGTCACCTAGTCGTCACCAATGTATGACTTTTGGCATAAGGTACAGGTTATGCAATAGATGACATTAGCGAGGTACACGTTAAACTATCGATGTTCTTAACAGATCGCTTAGGTCCTGATATTTTGCTAGCGTTTTGAATGAAAGGACAAGTCTCGCATCGTGAGCGCGCAAATAGCAAATAGCACTTCTTGGGGAGGGAAACCGATTTTTTTCGTTTGGAGAGGGCCTGAAGCCCATTTTGTTGCCATGGAAATGTCACAGTGGACGATATCATGGAATTTTGTGATGAATACAATAACTGTAAAAAGTTTCAGTTCTAAACAGAAAAAATCTTCAGAGAGATTCCATTTTTTGTGATTTTACATCATTTTGTGTCCATCTTGTGACGTCACAAGCCACCTAATTTGCATAAATCAAAATCTTGAATAACTCGGCAACCAAGAGTGCTATCACGATAAAATGAACGCCATTCTTTATCATTTTGAAAGCTCTTTCCAACAAGCTAACGAAAATTTTGGTGTCATATGCACTTTTAAAGTGCCAGGTTGCTCATTTGTTTTGAGTGCGCTTCGAACCAAAAAGTTGCCTACGTTTTGGTCACGTTTGAATGAAATTAGTGGTGGTTGCGAAAATATTGTACCAGTCTCGGGATAATTTTGAAGTAATTTGAAGTTATTAAGAATGACGCTTTTGACTAGGTGATTATGAGGATGAAAAGTGAGGGTGAATAGAATTCTGTCATTCTTATCCTTTTGTGACGTTTGAAGTGCTGACTGTTGCTACGTGCCGGAACAACCAAGCGATGTCCGCAAACAAGACATAAGTGAAAAGAGCTCCCGAGTACGATATGAGGCACCCAACAAAAGTGTGACAACGAGCAGTTACCCTTTTAACTACTGTTTATTTAGTTATACACTGTTACAATTAATTAGTTTGGTTAAAGATTAAGTTAAGCAGTTCGTAAAGCAGGCTTACTGTCTTTCATGGCCATACACGTACTGATCTTGATCAACTTTCCACTCACTGGCTTTTCTCATACGAAGGACTTCATAGTGAACTCTGAACTCTTTATATTCTTCCGTTTTATCTCTCCGGATATAGCAAGGTCAAAGGTTATAGTTTCTCCCGCAGTCGGTCTCTGCCGACAACGACAACCACAGTTTCTCTCGTCGGTCTCTGCCGACAACAACAACAACAACAACAGATCCTCTCCGGATATAGTCCACCATAGTTATAGCAGTTGATTATAGCTTCCTCACAGTATAGCATCCGTAGCATAAGTTCAATCACAGTCGGCCACGAGGGTAAGCCCTCGGGCAAGAGAGTTTTTTTCTATTACTTACAAGCCTGCTTTTATACTTTTTCTTCAAGTATCTAGAACGTTCTGTTACTATTTATAGTGTATTACAAGGTCTACTATTTGTGGAAACTGCTGAATCACATCAAAGCTATTTCTGGAATATTACAGAAAAATATAAGATAATTCTAGAAAAGTCTGGAATTGCATGACAGATAAACTAGTAAAAGTAATTCTGATCCTCATAACACTGTTGATCAATTTGTTGGGCGCGATGGTCGCCCGCTTTGACTACATAGACAGGATGGCCACGTTTTGCGAAGAACTGGCACATTTCCTCTGATTTGCTGGAAAAATCAGAATCATAGACGTCGAAAGAAACTGAGAATAAGAAATAGAGCTCTTGGCATGTCATGGATGTGATGATGATACAACAAATAAGTGTCAGAATCTGTAGGTTTGTGGTGCACACTTGTACATAAACCGTTGCCACTGATAGAAACTTTGAAATCAAAGAAAGCCAATAGGGTCGTTGAATTGATTGAAGAATTGATGTTAAAAAAAAAGGTTGGCATAGCTAGGACCCATTCTTGTACCCATCGCTACACCATTAATTTGTTTGTAATAGTTACCAGCGAATGAAAAACACTTAAGCGTTAAAACTAGTTCAGCAAGGCAGAGTAGCATTTCCGAGCTTGGTTCTTTGACAGTGCGTTGATTGAAAAAATGCGTGAGTGGTTGAAGACCTTCGCCATTGGGAATGACTATGTATAGAGATGACATGCCCACGGTGAAAATTAGACTTGTTCTTTCATTCAAAACGCTGGCAAAAAATCGGGACCTAAACAACCTGTTAAGATCACCGATCATTTCATGTGTACCTCCGCTAATGACATCTATTGCATAACCTGCAGCTCATGCAAAAAGTTCTACATTGACAGGGATGTAGACAAAATTTTTAACAGACGGGAATTAACAGTTCACAGGCGGGTTTATGAGAACCAGTACTATGGATTTTTATGACCATAGAACGTTTTTGGCCGGGAAAATAGAGTTCACAGCCGGGTATTTTCCCTGGCTTCCGGCTATTATCTACATCCCTGTCATCGGTGAGACAGGAAGACGACTAGGTAAGCGATTCCGCGAACACCTTCCCGATGCCCAGAAAGACTACAAGGACGCATCCAAGCAAGTCCCTCGTCATTTCAATCTCCCTTCCACTCCAAACAACACATGGCGATCTGCGGACTTTCAAGGTACCACGTAAAGCCCCAGGCATCAAGAACAAAAATTCACATTCCAAGTCGGCACACTTAATGCCCACGGTATTAACGAACACTTTTCATTCAATTAATGCATTCCTGTTTCTCACGTTGCCATGTCACCACCAATAGCGTAGCTCCATCTTCTCTATAAAAAACACACACAACCAATAATTCGTCGATTCGCTGTGACGAAGTGCAAATGCTCGAAACGTCAGCTTTTAGAATCCCTGTACTGCGGTCAATACATTTTGTTTTTGTTCAATACATTATCAATTCCGTTGATAAAACCAAAGTCTTGTTTACAACTCCCCAACCGACACAGCACCACAATTTCTTTAGGAACTATCCTCTTTATTCATAGTTACAGACATAATTGCATCTCTCACATAATTTTGTAATGTCATGAATTCTACTTCCGTTAGCATTTTCAAGGAAACCAGATCGTTGTTATGTACTGCATGGTTGAGTTACCTTTCCATATTTCGCCCGGTGATATACCACACAGAACCTGGTAGTGCGCCTTGTCAAATTTGCTGATCTGAACTCTTGTTGACACCTTGGCTTTCCAGCCACAGAACGTAACTCGGCATCCAATGGTATCTTCAGCTTTGCTTCAAGAAAAACAAAGAACATAATCAGTAATAACCCTACTAAGGATATGGAATGGAACTGAACTTCCCCAAGTGTAGTCTACTTGGCTCAGTTTCTGGGACACCAGTCATCTCTAAGGCTAGACCGCAAACGAGGGAAGAGTAATACGGACCCTTGGCCTCTGGGTGTTCAGTATTGCCTACAGTGATGAAACCATTTTATGAGCCTGCCCTCCGATCAGTTTATGTGGTGTGGAACGTATTCTCGTCTCTTCATGTTGATTCAAAAATGCAATGATAGCAGATACTGTTTCATTTGGAGTCTTACAGCGCTTTTCATTTGTCAGAACTGGCCGCACCGAAAGAACTGGTTCTTGTTGGTGTAAATGGAAAGCGAAAGCCCGGTCCTTGCGAGTGCGTGCATAGGGGATACGTTACAAAAGCCAGATATATCTTCAACTTTAAAATGAAGACTGCAATCTGTTATCTGAATATCAAATAAAGGCATTTCAGTTTTAGGAGCAAAATTCACTGAAGCAGAATAGACTTATCTTCATTAATTGAATACGTGATGTCTCAGCGCTCCGTTTACTACTAGTATCTCAAACATTGTACATGTAAATCGGCAAAAGTCACTCTCTTTCCTGTCATTCCTGGTGCGACTGTTGTGCTCCCTGACTCTTTAGTACTTCTCTTCTAATTTCTTCCACTTGTTGCAGCATTGCTCCCTGGTTACTTTAACAACGGAGGTTATATTAAATTTTTCTGCGATTCTCGTCCATGCGACATTCTTTCGAATCTTTCCTTTCGTTTCCTTTCTCGCCTGAATGAAATTAAAAGTTTAGTGCTGCTCGACGACCATGTTGTAAGCTTTGCGGTCTTCGTCATCCTCGAGTCCTGTAATTTTTTAAAGATATGCTGCCTTTTTTGTTTAGGTTATTAAGACCTTCGGAAGGAATTTTACAAAACAAAAAACAGACAAAACAGAGGGGGGTGCGAGATCTTTAGACACTTCTCAGCAACGTGGCTCTCAGGAGATTGAGCATTTTGAAAATCGAGATTCATGACGTTTTCTTTTTACCGTCCAGAGAATCAGCGTTATGGAATACTGTACGTACTCTGTTCAAGTTTCCCTTTATTCCCTTTGTAACAGACGTATAGTAACAAAGGCGCATGATGAAGAGACTCATTAACCACTGAAAAGTGAGCAAGATAACAACTTCAAATAAGAGTTATAAACATATTTTTTGTGGTTGCTCAAACTGTGGAAAGGTTAAAGCATGATATTATTTCCAGAAACATTTTGGTTCGTAAGAAAAAGTGAGTGAAAAAAAGTGGATGTGATGACTACAAACATGGAATGTTTTAGTGCAAGTTTCCGCTGAGTCTGGTAAACCTGCGAAATTCAAACTCAGAGATGGAAATAAGGGAAAACAGATTGATAGGTCAGTGGCAGCTTTATCCAGTTAAGGTTTTTATTTTATTCTTGTGAAATTTTATTATGTTATTTCATATTTGCTGGCAAATTTGATCGGTAATTACCGATCACCAGCTGTTATTTCCATTCCTGAAACTCATCCCCGAATTGTTCAGAGCTAATAATTTTTGCCAACGTTGTTTTTATTAACAACTATCATCTTATGTAATTATGACATTTTCGGTCGACAAAAAGTATAACATCTTAGTTTTGTGAATAAACAATAAATGAATAAACAAATAAACCTGCAATTGCATTAATTGAAACGTTTCAAAATAATAATCGTGATAATCTTCTTTATGCAACTGCATAAACTGCGTTCACAGCTGCGAGGATCATCCTTCATTTGCTTTCATTTCCGCAGTTCATTAAGTAAGTGGCATGTTCCAACAGTCTTACAAACAGTAGAAAAACATGGAGAAAGCCATTAAAGCGCACGTAATTGACGCGCGAATGGCGTAGGTGTCCAATTACAGGTAATTACAGGTAATTGGACACTCACGTGATCGCGTGCCAATTACGCGACAAATAGGCGCGCGCAGAACCAATCAGAATCGAGAATTTTGTTAAAGATACGATTAATCTCATAATGTTAGTACAAACACACAATCTTAAGTGCAAAACTAATAATAATATTGAAAAATTCTGTGTGTAAAAATTAAACCAAGTCTCGAATAAAATGATGACAGCCCCTAAGTACACATTGGCTTATGATAAAAAACCCCTATCTAATCGTAAAAACTAATAAACTCTATATAATCAAATCCTAATTAAAAGCTAAATCTCGTATGAAAAAATGTCCTATATATCTAGTTACAATATTAAAACGTCTCACGAGGAAGTAACTGCTCCCCCCCCCCGCCCCACAAAAAAAATTGACAATAACAATAAAGTAAAATTAATGGATACCCACTACATTAGAATTCAAGTGGCAGTCGTCTATGAAATAACCTATATTATGAAAGGGTGTCCTTGAAGCCCTGACACTTGTATGCACTGATCTTAAAATTGCAAAGGACAGAAGTGTTCTTAGCCATGTAATAACAAAGTGGTAAGGTTCACTGTCTCCTCGTGACCAGAAACCCCCTGCCTTTAAGTCCAATCTTATCTCTAAGCTTGTGAAAGCGCTTCTAAAATGGAATCGTTCGTTATCGAGAGTTTGAAGGCGTGGTTCAACTTCAACATTCGTGCAAACCTTTCTGACAAATGAGGTTAGTAGGTTACGAACACCATCGTGTGGAAGGGGCTCCGTTCGACTGAACAATGTTGGAATAAGTAAGTCATCAATCACCATCAGAGAGAGGTGCAGCATTGCGGTTTATCACTATATCATGACTAATTATCACTTGTGATATATCAAGAAATATCTTGTATGTTTCTTGTAAGCAATGTTGATAATATCATGATTAATCAATGGTTTTATAAGGGACTGATTTTTTGATATTCCGCATTAGGTTTTTATCATATAAGCATAAGTTATCATGATATTATCAGAATATTTAATTAAGTAAGAATTTCTTCTTCCCCCTGTGATATAGTGATAAATCATGATATTATCAGAATATTTAATTAAGTAAGAATTTCTTTTTCCCCCTGTGATATAGTGATAAATCATGATATTATCAGAATATTTAATTAAGTAAGAATTTCTTCTTCCCCCTGTGATATAGTGATAAATCATGATATTATCAGAATATTTAATTGAGTAAGAATTTCTTCTTCCCCCTGTGATATAGTGATAAATCATGATATTATCAGAATATTTAATTAAGTAAGAATTTCTTTTTCCCCCTGTGATATAGTGATAAATCATGATATTATCAGAATATTTAATTAAGTAAGAATTTCTTCTTCCCCCTGTGATATAGTGATAAATCATGATATTATCAGAATATTTAATTAAGTAAGAATTTCTTCTTCCCCCTGTGATATAGTGATAAATCATGATATTATCAGAATATTTAATTAAGTAAGAATTTCTTCTTCCCCTGTGATGTAGTGATAAATCATGATATTATCACAACATTTTTATTAAGTAAGAATTTCTTCTTCCTAACCCTAACCCTTAACCCTAACCCTAACCCTAACCCTAACCCTAACCCTAACCCTAACCCTAACCCACTACCACCCGAATTTAATGTTGATAAATGTGAAGTAGGCCTGCTTCCTGAACAAGTCTGTCTAGAAGATGCCCCATCCTTAGGATGTAAAAGACGAAATAAGAAGAGTCAGTTTTTTGAAACCACTGCAGGTATGCTGGCGCTGATTCGCCCTTGTGGAATTGTGGTGAACATGACAGAAATGTTCACCAGCGAATCCCTGACACAAGTATTTCTTTTCATTTTGCGCACATTTTCCCGAGATATAGCTGATATTGGAAGATTGAAATACTTAGGTTACGACAGAGCATGTGCGCTAGTGCCGTACCTAAGAAATCAGGCAAAAAACGGCAGTGCAGGCGCCAAACTACTACTTCAACACGTTAAATTCTTAGTAGACATTTTCCATGTTTCCAAACACACTGAAGCTGTTTGTATGCCTCCAGACAATCCTAAATGTCAATTCCATCCGCATCTCTCCCAGTTTTCTACAATCAAAGGCGTCAACACTGAATCCTGTGAGCAAGGATTTCGTAGACTAAACCAGTACTTTGAGATAACAAGAAAAATGACTCAATACAAACGCAATATTTTGTTTTGGTTCGTGAATGACTCTTTCAACAGCGATCTTGAAAAAGAGCTTAAAACTCGAAAATTGATGTAACTAAATCTAGTTTTACAGTATCGCCTCTTATAGATATTGAAAAGAGGAAATGACCACGAAATTGTATACGTATGTAGAGACCCTGAATCCTGTGAGCAAGGATTTCGTAGACTAAACCAGTACTTTGAGATAACAAGAAAAATGACTCAATACAAACGCGATATTTTGTTTTGGTTTGTGAATGAAAAAAAGCTTAAAACTCGAAAATTGATGTAACTAAATCTAGTTTTACAATATCGCCTCTTACTGATAGATATTGAGAGGAGGAAATGATCACGAAGTTAAATACGTATGTAGAGAATTTTGATATTATCATGATATATCAAACAATCACTGTCAGTGTCTGTTCTTCTTTGTTACATGATAAAATCACTTGCGTAAGACATGATTTGAGAATGAGAGTGATACATGATATTATAGCTTGCTATTCAGAAATATATTTTTCCATGCTATTCTCAAGATTTGAGAGTGATACTTTGATATCTCAATTTACCACTTTTTCAAATTAAAGATTTGATGGCGACAATTACAGAATTTGCAAGCGAAAATTATTGAGCAACTATCATGATAATCTCAAATGATAATGATAGTTTGATATTTGACATGCACATTATGATGAAAATGATTCCTCGATATTATCATTCTATTATCACCCAAATATCAATAAAATATCAAAATATCAAGTCTCAAACAAATAACATCCTATCAAGATATTTTGATAAACCGCAATACTGCACCTTAGTGAATTTGAAACAGCTGCTTGTAATCGGCTCACATAATTTATTGCCTCAAGCAAGAACTTCAGATGACTAAAAAGCGAAAGAACGATTGACTTTTTCGGTTCTTTTTTTCCTTACTAAAGCGACGAATCACAAACAAACTTCTTGCTGCAAATGAGGTCACGGAATCTAGGGCTAAAGTTCCAAAATTAAAAAACTCATAGTGATTTCAATAATGCCTTTTTGCTCTTCGCGGAGCAGTATTTAAAAGCTATTCTATGACCATTGCTCTCATTTCAGAAAGCCCTGCAAATTATCTTTGCCCATCTAAGGTACAAAGGTATAAGCTGCGAACAGGCTATTATTTTTGACAGGGAAAGCAAATAAGTAAAATGAGTGAGACAAGCCACCGTGCGAAAATTGCCTCCCGCAAGATGAAACGATGCGTACGGGAGGTAATTTTACACGCGCATGCAAGTTTTGATTAATTTACCATCCCTTACAAATAAGACACTTCTCGTTAGAAGAAGCGCTTACTTTCTAACCCTGTAATGTCTGAAAGACATCTCAACAAAAAATAGATACCAACCTGTAAGGTCCTTCGGGATCATAAACGTACACCACACAGCCCTGTCCTAAAATTAAACAAATATGTACATGACATGAGCTACATCTTGGCAAACACTGGTGCATTTATATGACTTTCTTTAAGTCCAGTGAGGCTTATTTGAGCTTATGATGCGAGGCATAGGCACAAAGAAAGTTAACTTACTCATGCAACTGCAGTTTCTGAAACTGCTGGAGCTTGTATAACGACAGCATTAATTTACACTATCACGAGAAGTTCTTTTTATGTACATTGGGCGGAGCAAAGCCCAAGAAACGTACTTTCCCAAAGAGGTGTTTATTGAATTCCGCTCACAAGGTTTGACTGTTTTGTGTTTATGCGCATGTTTATATAAGTTCAGTTTACACCAAGGTGAACATGAGAAAATGACAAAATGTGAAGTCCTGGTAATACTTCTCCCGGTCTGTCCTCTTCCAACTAACATACACAGCTGTACATCTCTTTAATATTTAAAATTAGGTCATTGAAATGGTTTTTCTTGTCATTATTTTATACTGTCTTTTTCCCTTCTACTTTATTAGTTAATTTCTGTTGTCGTATACTTTTGTAATTCGGCTATTAAGGTATGGCCCACCTAGATTAGCCTTTGCTAGCTGCGGACATGCCCTTTTCTGTAAATATTAATTTGAAAATAATAAAGTGTATGGAGTGTATCGCACTGTTTGTGCTGGCCTTCACAGTCATTTGACTGGGATTTCAATCCAATGTAACACACAGGGTTCGTACCCTTTTTCAGAAACGATTTTCGAGAATTTTCCAGGCCTCTGAAAGTTTTTCCACAACCCATAATGCTCAAACAAGTATTTTCAGTTGTTGCATCCTCACATTGGGGTGCAGTGTCTTTCAAGAAAACTTAATCGCTTGAGTTTACAGATTTCCTGGACTTCCTACCATTTTTAAGGCATTTCCAGTCCTGGAAAATACTAGACTAACATTCAAGTGCTTTCCAGGATTTCCAGGACTTCTACGAACCCTGAACACAGTGTCTGCAATTTCGCTTAAAAACAAAATTTCTGTAATTGCCCCAGTATTTCGTATTTATCAAATTCTCGTGAATGATTTTGTCCCGGAGCAAATGTGAGAGCAAACTACACTGAGGAGAAAACAGACCCCACGTTTTGAAAAACAGTCATTACTATCATGTCTTTAATTACTCAAGTTTTTGCAATAGTCAGTAATGACGCGTCAAATCAAACCTTCAATCATGTCGAACTGCTCCCTTGTTGTACTTGAAAACTCAGTACAAAATGGCCTGTCCTGGGTCAGAAGGATTCTGATATCTTCCTGGGTTACAAACACTTTGCGTTTGCTAACAAATGGCAGTAGTGCTTCAATACCCTCAAAAACACAAAAGTAGATGTAACTAGACCGTTGGTCCTTTACAGAGTGAAAATACACAAGGTACCGATGAAGCAGCAAGTCTTTTTAGGATAGCTTTAGCTTAGACTACCTTACACCAGACAAAGTATTTATTATACGTGGGATTAGAACAAGGCTAGAATTATCTTCGCTTAACTTAGAATGGATGCACAGATCTTTCCCATTTCTGGCTTCAAAATCATGCAATGCTTTCCCTTCAAATTTAAGAGAACCACAAGATCTGATTTTGTTCAGGCAATCACTTAAGGCCCACATGGCTCCAAATAAACCTAAGAATGTTAAGAATTGTTAATGATTATCTCTGTAAATATAATTTGTTAGCGTTTTCAGTCATTACTTTCAGATTAGTTTTATTTTATGGTCGCTTGTACTCATTTTAATTCAGTTTTAACTAGTTCTTGCGAGCTCCCCAGTGTTAACGTGTCTAAATTAAATTGATCGATTGTCATGATATAATACCTCCTGCATTAGTCGGAAAAAACAATCCACATTGTCACATTCTGCACGTGCAATGACCTTCAGCCCTGTGTTTACAACCTGTCACAAACGAAACTAAAATCAGTAACAGTGACCTGGGTACTTAGATCACCATTTTGGAAAATTACACTGAATTGCGTTAGCCGATAGGAAGGTGTCTGAAAGGCACCAGCAATATATGTTGTATAGCTGCCAATGTGTGCTAAGTTGCATTTCGGCCGCAGTCAGTGCCTAACCTTGCCCCTGAAGGACGGGCACCAATCCCACAACACACGTTACTCCATCACTTGGTTACCTCCATTCAACTGTGTCACAACCGATTGGCCACAAGAAAGTTTACAAATTTATCAAAAAGTACTTGCTACATGAATGTACTTCTTCGTTACTGAAATTTAACCCCAGTGTTACCACGAAATAAGGCTTTGTACAAGGCATGAAGTTTATTGGAAAGACAAAGCCCTGTAAATTATTTCAGTTCAAATGCAGCTGTAGCGATCCGCGGGCGAGAACCCCACGTCAAAGGAACGTATGAAAATGCCAATATAGTTGTAAATTCGAGTCAACCCCGAATCAACCAAAACTTTAGATGATGTAGACTCACTCTACATGTACTTCTTCTGGTAGTTACTTAACTGATACCATTAGCAGTAACCCAAACCAGGGCTTGAAATAACGGCCGGTCAACGGGCTATATCCGCTCAAAAATGGGTTTTGTCCAGTCAAATCCTTGGATGACCGGACATTTTGTCCGGTCGTTTACTCTTCAATTTGAAGAGGAAAATTTAACTTAAAGCTAGTAGTTCTAAATTAGGTTGTACATCATTCGCGTTCGTGAAAGAAAAAAACGAGAAAGAAAGCAAAAGAAAGAGATACGACCAGACCAACTTTGACTACAGTAAAATTTCTGGTGGTTACAAGTTTCTGCTTTGTCATTCATCAATCATGAAATTAGCGGGTCTTCGGTGTAACATATCTATCTGCATGTGTGTATGCTAATAATTCTTATAGTCCGCGGGGAATTTGCTGCAAACTAATGTTGTGAACCAATGTGAGAAGCGAAACAAAGGCCTGTTAAAGTATCAGTTCAAAGGTCCGGGCTACTGTCTAATAAAAATTCAAAACTTAAGGCCTTCACAGTGTCACGCTATTTTGGTCTGCTGTAAGATGCTAGAAAATGTCTTAAAATAGGAAAAACCCAAAAATAATCAAGCCGTTGATTTACTCAGGACTGTGTTACTCCACTGAGACTAAATACTGTCTTCTGTTACAGATAGTAAGGATGGAAATGGATTGCGTTTTGAAAAAAATAGCCTATCTTGAAGGCATGGCCAAAAATGTACTGTGGATGGCTTTTCCTGCAAAAAATGATTGATATCTTTCTCCTACATTTCAAAATAATAATGAGCTTTATTTAGCCAGGGAGCACCTTCAGCAATCTGTTCTCCCTTAATTCCCTCACGGAATGTTTTAACCTGAGCAAAGATCATCAGTAGCAATTGCTGTGAAGTTTGGGTCAGAAAACAGCAAAACCTCCATGACGGTGCCCCGTTCATTCCTGCGTCAATCACTTAAGCCAGGAATCCCAATTTCATCTTTTTAATTTAACAACATTGCAATCTTCTTGTAACTTTTATGTCCAACCCTCTTGTTGTGTTTTCATCATCTGGACCAACCCGACTCGATTATAGCTTTACTACCTTCGGGTAGGTATGCATTTCAATTTGTACTCTTCAAATGTTGTTGTAATAAAAGTTGTTTGTTTGTTTGTTTGTTTGTTTGTTGTTATCCCGAGATTAACTGAACATTCTATTTATTTTTAAGCGATACAAACTTTCTTTTAGCTGAAAATTACGTAATTCCAAAGATAATCCTTTTTTTACGTGCTTTATCTTGGACGTTTGATCGCAGATTCTATTATTTAAATAACTATTCATACACGTACACTTAAGGGTTAAGTTAGCTTCTGTATCACACGAGAATCAGCTCGATTGTAACATTTGGCTTCATAACTTTAGAATGCTTTAAAATTGAATCATAGAAGTGATAGGCAGCGATAGTGGGAAGCACAAGTGTGATATTACAAGTGCTTTTTCGATTTTACCAAACCTTGTGGCTGTGCCGTGCGTTCCACGCCTGCTGCACTGATTGTGAGGCTGCTTCACCAATAACAGCTCACTAAATGTACTTGCTTGATATTTAAGTAACGATTCACACAAGAACTATAGCAAACCCTATTGTTCTGCGGCAATGGCAATTTCCCCACATAGGATATCGTTAATTTTAGGAAGAAAGCTGGAACTCTTGAATGTTACCTAAATTTCATTGTAGAACTAGACTAAATGTACTTGGTTCAAGTAAAATTTAGGAATTTTTTGTGCCTAACCAATCATAACTGCTAAACACAATAGCCACTAATTTTGATGATTTGATGAAGTTCCCCCCATACAATTTCTTTTAAAAATTCGATGTGGTGCAACGGCAGCACAGGTTGTCTGAATCTTCAATTAATACTTAGTAAATGTGCCTTTAACTTTTAAACATTTTTTGAGTTTTGACCAATGAGATTGCTAGATTAAAGCATCATGATGAGGGGGGAAGAAACACTTTTTCAAGAGTTGTGACGTAATGCATATTTGTCCGGACAAAACTGGGTCGTGTCCGAGCAAAAATCAATTTGACCGGATAACTTAACTGGCGCCAACCGGGAAATTATTCCAAGCCGTGCACACAAAGAAGGTTTTGGACATTTCTGTGATGCATGTGAATTTTAAAGGAGTACTTAACGAGATGGAACATTTTGTAACGGGATTAAACAAAACATTAATTTTACCATTTTTGCTTGAGTCTGATAAAGGGAAGAGAGGCGGTCTGAATAGCGCTGGTATCTTGATACTTTCATAATTTCTGTCCAACCTTCAGTTGTTGCCTGGTATGAAGCCAATTGTGTATATCTACAGTCAGCCAACTTGACTTCGCAGTGTGCTTAGAAAAGTTAGACAGTTTACTGACAGGTTAAATCTCTGCTAAGCTACTCTAGTTTTACGGCTCATCCTCGGTGTAAAAACCTATGAAGCTCACGAGTGACGTAAAACAAAGACAACAAAACACTATAAACAATAGCGTACAGCAAAACAATACCTCATAAAACAAAGAAAACCTCGTCAGGTTTTTACACCGAGGCTGACCCTCCTGTTGATGTCAACACGATACAATAAGTATATCCTTTATAATGTTTAAACTGACTTTGTGATTTTCATCCACCAATTCCATTACATCTTTCACTGCCTTGGATACCAGATAAATATTCCTTTTCTTTCCACCATGAGATCTAACAAGCAGCTGATTGGCTGGAAACGAATCATCAATGCCATAGAATCTCCTGCAAACAAAATGTTGGTATCATGTTATATTTAACAATTAGATTATGAGCTCGAGATTTCTATCACGCACAGAAATTGAGAGCGAATAATCTAATTGTTTTAGTATAAATCTACTAGTCGTTTAAAACTAAACAAGTAAATTATCTAAATTCTCCTGTAGACACTTTGAAAAAGAGAAGTGGCCGCCATTTTGTTGACAAACACTACTCTGGGGAATGTTCAGTCATGTGATGCGTTAAGACCAATCGCGTGCGAGCGAAAATATAATTTGATGGATTATAAGTGGTAATATACATATTTCTACGTGAATATTTCTAGAGTATAGTTTGTTGTGTACTGTGCAAATGGCCAATAATGTGACCTTAGCTTAATTATGAATGATTTTTACACCTAGGTCTATAACTTACAATAACAAAAGACACGTTATCAAATACATGTTACGTGTACTTACTTTATTGGAGGCCAGTGTTCATCATCATCCTTAAGAAAAATAAATGGATCTTCCTTGAACCCTCTCATTTCCACCTTCACCTTTTTTCTTGGTGGATGAGGCCTAAATAAAGGTCCAGCAACCACAATAATAAAATTAAATAGCATTGAACATTGTTTGACGTCCTGGTCAAGGCAAACAAGCCTTTGAAATGATTCCATCAGTAAGCGCAATCTAATTGCAGCATAACTATTTGGAAGATTGTTAAGAAAGCAGAGTACTATTTCCTCTTCAAAGTGAAGGTTAAAAATGGAAGATATTCAGCAAGTTCTTCAGTAATGAGATAAGTAAACAATAGTATCCATTTGGCGTGAAGATATGCGCCGATATATATGTTCCGAGAAGCGAGCAGTTTGCCCTTGGAAAACTGTGAGCTCCAAGGAACTGATAATGTCCCAAGACAAATATCCGAGCATATTTTTGAAGCCAAATGGAGGCTAATTGCATTCATTATCCCTCAAATATTTTTCACTACACGTATTTGGGGAATATCACTGACCAGACATTCCCTAGTTTTAGCTGGCGATTCAGTCACATGGTGCGTTTAGACCAATAGTGCGCGAGCAAAAATATTTTATAAAATGGGGTAAAATACTTGATAGGCCAGCTCCAGCCATATCAGTTTACTCCATTTACCAATAGACACAAACAACACAATCACTCAATCACACTCAAAGCTATTTACACTTCTTCGTGATCTCCACTGCTTTCATTATCCCGTACACTTTCTGTCTCTGCTCCGACATTTGTTTCAGTGCGGTTTGATTGCCAATCAGCTTGAGTATCCAAAGAGAGCTCATCACAATCTTCCTTATTTTCATCACTGTGCACGGGCATGTTTTCCGAGTCGTGTTCAACAACATCATTATCATCAACATCATCTATATTTGCTCCAACGTTGTTTCCAGCATCAGAACAATCCAGGTCTTCACTTCCACCATCAACTGTGTTTGCTTGGCTATTTACTGTCTCACATGCTCTTGTTTGATCTTTCACTTTTCCTCGATCATTGCTGTCCATTTTACTCTCATCTTTCTCCAACAAAGTGTGTTGTGTGTCTCTGTTTTCACACTTTTCCTGTCTTTTACTCTGTTAAATGTGATGTAATGAATGTGTGTTCAAATCTCTTGAAAATATAAGGCGTTAAGAATAAATGAGTATACAATCCTCATACTACATGAATAATAACTGTTTAATTTGAGTGTCTCTGGCTCCAACTTCACAACAAAAAAGCCTCTCAACCTCACGGTTTCATCATTCCATTAATCATACTATAAGTCATGCATAGAACAAGTTACCCGACGTAGTCTGTCAAGCAGAAGATCTCACCTCTTTTGAGAGTTCCTTATCTAACCTGACTCTAGACAACTCTTGCTCGTTCTGATTATTATAATTATTGCTGGAAAAATCAGAATCATCACTAAATAGACGTCGAAGTCTAAGAAATTGAGAATGATCAATTTAACCATGATCACGTGATCATGTTGGGTGGTCGCTACGACGTCTATATAGTGATGACTCTGATTTTTCCAGCAAATCAGAGTAGATGTGCCAGTTCTTCAAAAAACGTGGCTATCTCGCCTCTGTGGTCAAAGCGGGCCATCATCGCGCCCAACAATTTGATCGACAGTCAGCACTACAAACGTCACAAAAGGATAAGAACGACAGAATTCCATTCACCCTCACTTATCATCCTCATAATCATGTTGTCAAAAGTATCATTCTTAATAACTTCAAATTACCCCAGAATGATCCCGAGATTGGTAGAATCTTTTCGCAACCTCCACTAATTTCATTCAAACGCGACAAAAACGTCGGCAACTTTTTACTTAGAAGCGCATTTAAAACTAACGAGCAACCCGACACTTTCGAATGCGCGCTTTTACGATGTAAAACTTGTCAATTCATTCTTAACACTAGTAAAATATCGGGACCTAAGCGATCTCTTAAGATCACCGATCGTTTCACATGTACCTCCGCAAATGCTATTTATTGCCTAACCTGTACGTTGTGCAATAAATTATACATTGGCGAGAAAGGAAGACGACTAGGCGACCGATTCCGCGAACACCTTCGCGATGTTGAGAAGAATAACAAGGATACATCTAAGCCAGTCGCTCGTCATTTTAATCTCCCTGACCACTCCAAACAACACATGGCTATCTGCGGCCTTTCCCTATGTCAAGGCAAGATGGAAAGCCGCAAGAATCTGGAACAAAAATTCATCTTCCAAATCTCCACGGTATTAACGAAGGCTTTTCATTTAACCAATATATTACTATTTTTCACGTTGCCATGTTACCACCAATAGCGTAGCTCCTATTCTACTATAAAAACTACACACAACCCATAATTCCTCGATTCGCTCTAACGACGGGCTAACGCTCGAAACGTCAGCTTTTAGAATCCCTGTACGGTGGTCAATTTACATTTATCAACTCTGTTGATACTACCAAATAATAGGGAGAAGATTGAAAGCAATGGCGTATTTTCACATCAAATAATCAAATGAAGAATGATCGTCGCAGTTGTGATCTAAATTTTTACAATTGCGTCAAGAAGCCTGAAAAAAATTCAGGATTTCAACGGGGCTTGAACCCGTGACTTCGCAATTCCGATGCGATGCGATTTTACTACTGTTAGTGAAACTATTCATAATTTTTTGTACCAGATCACTGTACCAACTCTAGTCATCTTTTTGTATGTAAACAGTTGTTATCTGCCGGCACTCAGCTCAGTACTATTGAAACTGAACTTTTTATTTTAGTGATGATTTTCTAACGACATTCGTGATCATGTTGGGTGGTCGCTTACTGGAAACGGAAAACAAAAGAATATATCACATGTCTTGCTTGAGGAGTGGTCGCGGTCGCTCAAGAAGTTTGAATAGTGGACGCTTATGAGAGAGTTTTATAAATAGTATTTGACTGTCGGTTACGGGAGGACTGGTCGCTTATGAGAAGTGATTGCTATGAGAGAGTTGACTAATTCTACTAAAGTTGGTGAAATTCCTATTACAAAAGGTTTAATCCTGTATAGTTTCAGTGTTGGTATGAACAGACTGTTAACATTTTTTTACTTAAATTACTTCGTGGGAATAAATTTGGTTTTGCAAACTCATTCCCAACCATATACTATCAGGCCCTTCCTGTGTAAGACACCAGGAACTTGTTGCAGTCACACAGTGTTGTACTTGGCATAATGCATCCCTAAAACGTTGTCCGTTTTATTAGACCTACCACACCTGTTTACCTGCCAGTCTGCTTCAGTTTCCCAAGGAAGTAATCTTGGGTTTGTGCTACATCTTTTGCCATTTTCCCATGGTGCATGACACTTTTTTTGTAAAACTGCAATAAAAAATCCCCCTGTGTCCTGCTGGTGAGGATAAATTCTCATGCTGTAACATAAACAAAGACGAAGTTTAAGAGAGCGCCAGTGAACAAGACAAATTTTAGCATGCAGGTGCTACTTAGAAGTAACAAGAAGCCACTCTAACAAATCAACTCAAAGAGCCTAAGTGGAGTTTTGCATACGGGAAACCAATGTCCTGCCAGGTTTTCAAATTAAAGCACATATAAAGCAGTTTTACTATTCCACTTCCAAGGATGCATGATGAGCACACAAAATGTCCAGCTCCTAATTGGATTGAGACACCGGTAAGTACAGGTTTAAAATTATACCAACATGATATGATAAAGTCGTTTTCATGCATTGGTCCTAAAATAATATGGAACTGTACTCCCCATAGTAATTGGTTGTCATCCAAATATAAATTCAAAGCAGCAATCCATCGTCCACTTCTACATATTTTGTTGCATGAGGATGATTACGTTACACACCCTCAATAATTTCGTTTTTAAGCGATAAACATTAATTGGTTGTAACTTATTACATACTTATCTGTTGCTCTTGTAATTAATACTGCAGTTTTCCTGCTATGTTTGCAATTTTCTTCCTTAGGTGATATTTTCGTTTTATTTTATTTTCTTTTGACAATCATCCTTATCAGTTCAACTTCTCTTTTCTTCTGACCAGCCTCGATCATTTTTCTTTGCAATATTGTGGGTCATCACTTCCTGTAACTTACTCCGTTTTATTGAAATAAAAGCTTTTATTTTTACTGAAATAAATTCCATCATGAGACAAATGCCTATGATAATTTTTGTAACACAAATTGTTCTTCGATTTCTCCCTGGCAGCTGCTGCATGTAAGATACCTTCCCATGTACACCCCCTTATCCCTTAGGTTCACACACTCCTATCCCCTCCAACATTTGGCCTATGTACACTCCCTTAATCCTTTACCAGTAGTTAGTACCATAAGTTATAAGTTCACACTCCTGTCCCCTTCAACATTTGCCCTGTGTAAACTCGCTTAATCCCTTACCAGTAGTTATAGGTTCACACACTCTTGTGCACTCCAACATTTGCATTTCCATAAAAAATTAAAGGGGCACTGTCATGCTATTTTGGTGTACTGTAAGATACTAAAAAATGTCTTTAAATCAGGAAAATCCCAAAAATAATGAAGCAGTTTATTGGCTCAGGACTTTGCTACTACACCGAGAGCAAATACTGTCTTCTTCCAGCCGGACTTCGACTTAAGTCCCCGTTGAACACACAAGAGGCTATCCGGATCGTCAAAGCCACCTGCAGACGATTGATCCGAGCGCGGATAAACGACTGTCACAGAAGACTGAACCACTACAACAACAAACTACAGCAACGACTTGACAAACTTAAACAAACTGTACCGACTAACTTACTCGACATTGTACGCAACATTGCTGACCGACGAGCTAACAAAACAACTGAACAATGCCGCAGTAAGACACAACAAAAACTGACGCGACTACAACGTTCTAAAGACAAAAAACGCCACAAG
>OX419339.1:22603781-22611281 GCA_948470475.1 Galaxea fascicularis
CATGAGTGATGGGTGACCCTAAAAGCCGGAATGCCGGAATGGCAGAAAAATACTCCGAATCCTAAAACACGGAACAGCGGAAAATCAGCTTAGATCCTAAAACACGGAACATTAAAAAAGACAGCCAAATGTAAAGCCCAATATTGTTCTTTGGTACATTGCGGGTAATTAAAAATTGTTACTATGGGACATGACAGCTGAACCCCCCCATCCCACCCCCACCAAAAAAAAAGGAATAGTAGTAAAACTGCAAAACGAAGACCCATTCAAATTAAAATGGTCTAATGACGGGATAGCATTTAGCGATACTTTATTATTTAGAGCGCCTTGGGATCTTCGTTCAATAAAGGAAAACCCTGTCTGTCAGACTAGGAGGTGATTAGAAGCGGCAGCTTCGCAGTTCTGGCTAGGGGATCACCGCGAAATATAAAGGCAAACTATTGTCATGAAAAAGCTCCTCGAGCAACATGAACAGAATCTGCGTCTTTTCTACAAAGAAGCAAACATTCTTAGCATTCTTAAAAGGGGAGGGGTGGGGAGGGGGGGAAATTTTCCTGGCTTTCAGGATTGGGGGCGATTTTCCGTCGCTAATTTCAAATTTCTCATTTCTGTCATGTTCCATA
The DNA here is from genome assembly GCA_948470475.1 of Galaxea fascicularis. Lineage (NCBI taxonomy): Eukaryota > Metazoa > Cnidaria > Anthozoa > Scleractinia > Euphylliidae > Galaxea > Galaxea fascicularis. Next base: position 22,604,405 of record OX419339.1, read on the forward strand.
GTGAGAGTTTTTATTTACCCACGATCAGTACCAAAGAAAAATATTGGGCTTTACATTTGGTTGTCTTTTTCTTTATGTTCCGTGTTTTAGGATTTGGAGTGATTTTCCGCCGTTCCGTGTTTTAAGATTTGGGGTGTTTTCCCGCCATTCCAGGTTTTGGGGTCGTCCATGAGTAACTGTCATTCAACTCTAGCAATTTCTGTAAAGCTTAGGCCGTAAAACAGCAAAACCACCATGACAGTGCTCCTTTAACTTAAAGCGAATGTGAGTATTCCTCATCTGACACAATTAAATGTCTTTAATCAATTAAGCTCCTGGTTGCTGTGAAGATGCAAAGTGTGTGATGGGTGCAACATGATGACAAATACATGTACTGCCATCATCAACCATAGGATATTTGAACAATAAATTACTCTTTACCATGGAATATCATGTGCATGTAACAACAGTCGTTTAAAAATATCATCCATACCATCGCTCTAGGTGAAGTGTCTCTGCAATTTCAGCTGGTGGAGCCAGCATTTGTGGTTTAAAACCTTTTGCATAATGTTGTGTTCCAGGATCACAGTTTTCTACAATTTCCATAGTTTTGGTTATCACCTACCACATAAATAGCAACAATAAAAATACAATAACAATAAAAATATTACTAACAATACATATTTACATGATAAAATATCTGATAGGGCCTTGTGCAATACCAAACATGTGATTTCATTAACGGAAGAGACACAAGTCTTTCCTGCAAACATCTCCAGTTTGATAAATTAAAACCCAAACCAGATTTCTACTTCTACTTTCTTTCTTTCAAATGATGGTACCATGAATTTGCGTACAACAAAAATTAAAAATTAGATTTACTTCAAAAGTTCTAAAGAAAGAAAAACAAAATGTGATGTACCTTGAGAAACTACAACATGGCCATTTATGGAAAATGGGGGGAAACAAACATTTGAGAGGCTTCATTTAATAATTTGTTCTGCAGTAAGTGGTAAAAACAGTGGAATGGCGAATTTTCTTCAAAAAAAAAAAAACCAAAAACAACAACAAAAAAACATGCATCTTGCAAAGTTCTGGAAACATTTGAAAGGTCTTGAAGTCTTGAATCCTTGTACAAAGTTGCCTCTCTATCTTGATCACTTTTTAACCCTGAAATGCCTCGAGCTCAGAGAGAAACAGTGGCCGTGCAATCTCATAATACCTCAAAAACAGACAGTGGATCAAAATATGACAAGGGATAAAAATACTGCCGTTAGGAATCAAAATGTGCATGCTACTAAAGAAAGTAGTGTAGTAATAATAATAATAATAATAATAATTTTATTTATATAGCGCTAAAATCCAATAATTGTCCAAAGCGCTACCTAATTACGATATTAAAATAAATAAATAAATAAATAATTAAATGGACTATAAAAAACCCAGGAATTCTTAAAATATCTACAATATACAATATAATTTAAATATAGCCTAAGTTATCTACTATATACATCAAAAACATCTTAAAACAAAAGGAATCTTATAACCTATATGCTAACTTAAATAAAAACGTTTTAAGGGATTGCTTAAAAGTTGCCACTGAAGCACATTTCCTAATCTCTAGAGGTACATCATTCCACAATTTAGGTCCTGCAATAGAGAAAGCTCTGTCTCCATATGTTTTCAATCTGCTTCTTGGAACCGCTAAATATTCTTTACATGAAGAATGCAATGACCTAGAGTACGTTTTAAAATTTTAAAAGGTCAGAAATATAAGAAGGTGCAAGGCCATAAAGGGCCTTGTATACCAATAAAAGGACTTTAAAAGTTATTCTAAACTCAACTGGTAACCAATGAAGATTAATTAAAATAGGAGTTATATGATCATGCTTCGGTGTCAGTGTGACAACACGAGCTGCAGCATTCTGAACTGCCTGTAGTCTAGCTAACAGATACTTAGGAAGGCCATGTAATAAGGAATTACAGTGATCAGGTTTAGAACTAATAAATGCATGGACTAAGATTTCACATGTATCTTGGCTTAAGTACTTGCGGATTTTAGCAATATTTCTCAAATGATAGAATGATGATTTACAAATGTTCTTAATGTGTTCCTCAAAACTAAATATGCTATCAAACTGAACCCCTAAATTACGAACAGAGTCACAAGGTGCAATGCACTCAGAACCAACAGTAATGTGACCAATGTAAGGCATAGGATGGAATCTGGAACTGATGACTACAAGGTCCGTTTTGTCCTGGTTTAGTTTAAGATAGTTTCTTATCATCCATTCATCAATGTCCCTCACACAGCACTCCACTCTCAACTTCACTTGTTGGATGTCATTCAAGCTGGTTGATTTAAAGGTAATATGTAATTGGGTATGATAGTCCATGATCATTTATTATGTCCGCAATAGGTGATGTGTATAACAAATACAGCAATGGGCCCAGAACTGATTCCTGCGGGACACCACACTTCATTGCACGTTGTGAAGAAAGACTGTTCCCAATTTTAACAAACAGCTTACGTGAAGACAGGTATGATTTCAGCCACTTAAGCACAGTTCCTTGAAAACCAAAACAAGTAGACAGCCTTGTCACTAGAAGAGTATGGTCCACCGTATCAAACGCCGCCGACAGATCCAAAAGTACCAATATGACCGACTCATTACGGTCTAAAGCACAAAGAATGTCATTTTGAACCCTCAGTAGAGCCGTTTCAGTGAAGAGAGATGATTGAAACGGATTGAAACGTTTCCGAAAGACCATTAGATGTAATATAATCTGTAAGCTGAACACGTGCTGCTTTTTCCACAAGCTTGGACACAAACTTCAAATTAGAAATAGGTCGAAAACTTTCATATTTAGTGAAATCAGCATTATGTTTCTTTAAAGTCGGTGTCACAGCTGCAATCTTCAAGACATCAGGCATAACTCCAGTCGATAAAGATGTATTCACTATGTTAGTCAACACAGGTGTTAGTAAATTGAAACATTCCTTCATTACCACTACAGGCAGAGGATCAAGTACACAGGATTTATTAATAGATCTCAATGCAAGTCCCTTGATGTCTTCGTAACTGACATTAATAGAGTGTGAAAACACAGAGTTACATTCCACGTGGTTACCAAGAGTCACATCATTAGCGTTACTACCTTGCGCAGAATTCTTCTCTATTAGTGTGGCATGAACACGATCAATCTTGTCAATGAAATAATCAGCGAAACACGAGAAGATGGATACCGTGCAGTTGTAGTACATGGGGGTTCTGGGCCGTTTTGTCAGATTTTGTCTTATATTCAGAAAAACATGCTTGGGGGTTGCGAGACAAAAATCCCAATTTCAGAAATTCCAAGGTCAAATCCCAAGGTCAGAATTTCTCTAACTGTATTCGGCTACTTAAATTTAGGTAATGAGATTTAGGTAGTCAGGTTGAGTGAAAATCTCTGATCTGACATATGGGATTTTAATTCTATATGGCACCCAATACAAAAAAAAAAGAATCATTTGGAATAAACAGTCACTCATATAAAAACTGATTTAAACGTTTGTTACCTTATACTATTATATAGAAAATGTTGTGCAACAAAATTATACACGATGATCTGATTCAATCAGGAGAACCATTCTGCAGATTCTGTGATCCTGTATTACAGTTTCCAAATACTACTTAAGACTTTTGTTGTAAAGAGCCTGATATGGTTACAGATGATCGATACATACTTTGTATTAATTGTGGTCAAATCACTGGTTATGACCTTAAAGATGGATATATTAATTTCTATAAAAATATTTTCAAAATTTCTGAAAAAAATATATATCATAGGAAATACCATATTGAAAACATTTTAAATGGGATAAATTCAAATAAATTATAGACAGAGGGAAGCTATATATTCGATTTTTGATTTACTTGATGGGGTTCAACCTGAATTAAATGGTAATCAGAAGCGTATGATTAATATAAAATTCATTCTAAGAAAATTATTTCAAATGATGGGATTACCATATAATGAAATTAAAATAACGAAATCAAAGAAGACATTACAGCTGTACAATTCTATAAACAATGGTGGAAACAAGCATACAGATTAATTGGAGAAGATATCCGAAAAATAATTACTCGGTTGTGAATACGAAAATCGTATTATATTTGTTGATGAATTTATCAGGTATAACAGGACATAATCCTGCAATAATTCCATCTGTAGTTTTCATTTCATCGATGAATTCAGTATGATTGTATTCATCGCCTCGGAGATAACCTCTTAATTGGACTAAAATGCCTTCATATGTACTGTGAGCAACTCTTGCCATTTCTATCTTTTTCTTATAGTTTTTACTTTCAGCATCACAGCCAGATGGATTAGACCGGGAGTCGATTTTGAGGAGGGAGGAAAGTTGAGATCGACTGAAACTCAGCCCACATACAACATTTGTAGTAGAGGTGGGAGGCGTGATTGATGTTCACTACGCCAGCCTGACTTCCCAAGGAGTACAGCACAGGAGATTTATCCAGATAGTCACCCATCCAGATATCATACCCGTCCAAGAGGGCTTAACTTCGGTGAACAGACAGGAACCGGTGATTCCCTTTGGTGCAAAAAACAAATTTATGTAACAAGTCACATTTGTTTCAGGTTCTCCAAATTTAAATTCAAAATAATGAATACCATCTGATAAAACACCTCTGGAATCCAATTTATTTACATTATAAGGAGTAATATTTATCCTCCATGTCTCATCATGATGAAAAAGACTGTTTCTCAATCTTTTCGTAGTTCGTAACACAAAAGTATTCTGGGTTTTTTCACCAACGTAATAAATAGAATTCAGATGCAGTTTAAAACTGAATGGGCTAAGAATGGTATTATTGAATTCTCCAAAATTTAAAAGATGAAATGTGTCTGCGACAATATCTCCATTATATTTTCCATGAATTATGATAGGGAGTTCAATAATATCTCTCCCATTTAAATCTAAGTTCTAGAATATTTTTATGTTATTGTCTCTGCTGGCTAACATGACATTTCCCCCATCAATTATTGCATTTCCATTTAAATTCAAACCTTTATAAATTTTCATATTACCATTTTCAAAGTCCCAAATTTCATCTGTTCCATTCCATACTTTTTTCCAGCCAGATCAAAATCACTTTTCATCTCCATTTTTCCATCTCTTTCTTTAAGGAGCAGAGTATTTCCATTTCTTATATAATTATTATCGACATTGATACCATTGGGGAAAACAGCTGTCCCTGCTTGATTACCAAACATAATATTACTTAATCCTTGTTTTATTTTATGAGGTCAATACCTAATCCCAATTCTGTTTTTGGTCTCTCATTTCAAGTAAAAGTTCATTATTACTGTAACTCCCAAGTGTGTCAATATCAAAATCAGTTGCATTACCATTTTTAATTACCATTTTCTATTTCATAAGCTTTGATATTAAATACAGATGAATCTATATTATGAGTATAAAAATCAACCCCATAAGCTATGAGATATAATTGGAGATTATGGTTCTTGAAGTGTTGGCGATCAGTATTCGGGAAAATAAAAATATTCAAGGAATCTTAGTGGGTGGGACAGAAATCAAACTTGAACTTTTTGCAGATGATTTAACTGCTTTTCTGAGGAATGATCAATCGGTCGATGAAATCCTTGATGTTATTGCGAAGTTTGGAAAATGCACTGGTCTCACAGTAAATTTTGCTAAAACAGAAATGTTACTTCTGGGGAATCCTGCCGTTCCTACTGTTCGTCAAGCCACTGCAAAAATCAAGATTAAGAAAGCGGTTAAAATCTTGGGCGTACATTTTACCTATGACCGACACCCGGGACGGAAACTGAATTTTGAAGAAATAATTGTCTCTATCAAAACAAAACTTCGACTTTGGAAATGGAGGAATCTAACAATCATCGGTAGAGTTCAGATTGTAAAAACGTTTGTAATTCCAATGTTAATGTATCGCGCCGGTTCAATGCGTATTGATAAAGAAGTTGTAGCAGAGGCCAATAGAATTTTATTTGACTTTATTTGGAAGGGGAAAGATAAAGTGAAAAGATCGTCATTGATTAGCGATATTGAAGATGGTGGGCTCAAGGCCCAGCATCTAGATTCCATGATTAAGACACAAAGAATAATGCGTTGCAAGAAATTTGCCGACGATGAACCGAGTAATTGGAAATTATTTTTATTACATTATTTGTCTGGAAAGTTTTCACTGTGTTCTGCAGCCACACAAAAATATGATTTGGAGCTTACACATGAGGAAATATCTAATTCTGTAATTTGGAACAACAAATTTATTTGCATCAACCGCAAATCTGTCTTCAACCGTCACCTGTTTGACAAAGGATTAATTAGAGTTGGTGACATGGTAACGGAACGGAATCAACTTGTTTTTAAGTGCAATCCATTCCAGATGGATTTTTCTCCAAGAGATGTTTTTGACCTCATGGTGTTATTTGATGCCACCCCTGCAACGTGGCGACAGTCATTAAAGATGAAAGGGTACGTGGTCAAACATGTGTTTTCCATGCAGGACCATATACAACTTGTTTTAAAAAACCAACGTGTTCCTATTGAAAAGGCGGTTTCCAAAAGTGTTTATGGAGAATTAATATCTAAACTAATCACTCTACCAACCGCTCAGTTGAGATATAACGAATTTTTTAAGGACGCTCGCCTGGAATGGAAGAAAATCTACAGTCTGCCTTTTAGAGTAGCTTTGGATACAAAATCACGAGAGTTTCAATACAGGGTCCCAAACAGGTACCTAACGACAAACATATTTTTGGAAAAGATCGGTAAAATAAGTTCCTCAGCCTGTTCCTTCTGCGGTGCGACAGATGAATCCCTCGAACATCTCTTGGTGGCTTGCAATTT
>OX419339.1:22613781-22628781 GCA_948470475.1 Galaxea fascicularis
ACAGTCGCGAATAATATCCTTTGATCTGAGGAATGTTCATTGATGATTGAAGTGTAGTGCGCTGATTTCAATGTAGCAATTAGGTTGTTAACCACACAGCATTGATGAACATATTGATCCCGGTCACACTGTAGCCGCGAAGCACGCCACCTCCGTTCCAGTCTTCTCCTTTTCCTTTTCTCAGCAACGACATCAGATGTATACCACGGTGCAGATGGCCTTACAGTTACCTGACGTTGCTTTTTTGGAGCATGTTGGTCCAATAACTGTCGCAGAACCCTATCATACTGATATTCAGATATTCAAATGTGTTCTTAATGCTATGGGAAGGGGTTATTTTCATTTTTAGGTCAACATAAACTTTGCTTGCTAAATCTTTGTCTTCAGTTGGGGATATACTGTTTATGACCTTGTTGTTGTCGAGACTTAAGCTTGCAATCATCTTGTTCATCCCATCAATAAGGAGAAAATTTTCATCAACATATTAGCTGTGGTTACACTAGCCATTTTAACCCTGGGTAAGTGGCTTTTGCCCATGGGGAAGCAATTTTTTGTTTATAACCGATCTACCCAAAGTGAAATTGCCCCCGGGAAATTTCCATGGATATGTAAAAAAGAACAAAAGAATAGCCCATGACAGTTCTAGATGGAAGTCTTATGGTTAACAAGACCCCAAAGCGGCTCAGCCAATCACAAGATTACTGAACGCAAGGAAACCACGTGCTGTGATGAATTGTGTAAACAACATGGCTGGCTTTCATGCGATGATGTGAGTAATTTGTCGCCTTCTTAAAATGAAGCGCCAAATCGCTAAAGTTAATTGAGGTGGACGATTTAAGAGAAGCGCTGTGACAATTACCGAAAATAAGCCAAAAAAAGGTTGTCGTTTAGATCTCCATGTTTACAGGTAAGTTTCCCGCCAACACAGGTCAGCGCTTACCTTCCCCTTGGGTAATTTACCAGCATGTAATCACAAACGGGGAGTCAATCATAAGCCAGGGTAAACCCAACCCAAGCTGTAACCACAATGTTCCCCATGGGCAAGAGGTCTAGTGTAACTGCACCTATTGTTTTGTAGTAGCATCTTCAAGGTTAGTTGGTAAAGCAAGATTGATGATTGCGTTGTTGTTTGCGTTTAAATCACCCTGAGGAATAGGTGCTGTTCTATTTAGATAATTATCTTTCAAATATTTTATATTAACTGCATCTGAGTCAGAAGTGCCAGAAGAATAATAATCTTTTAAATTTTCAATCTTGTAATTATTCATATTCAAGTTAAAAGACATTGGATTTTGACCATTGGTTTTCACATAATCTAACAATTGAGCTTCTAAAAACCGTTCGTTCACAGAATCTTGTAGGATCTAACATGTTTTTTATTTGATTTCATTCATGTTAAGAGAACCCCACATCCTGATATTTTGATTGTTGAAGATTCCTTGCAAACAGATAAATTTTATCATAATGTAATAGACTAGCCGATAAATCATATCCATTAATAAATTAGTTTTTCCACTTCCTGAAGGAGCCATGATCAGCATCCGTAAGCATCTATCGGGCATGAATTTGTATTCTTGTTTGTAATTTGTTGTTTCATCACCTTTGACATCATAATTAGGTATACGCATTGTGTTATCAAATGAATATACTTACATTATTTAGTTCAACTGTTAGTTCAACTTTCGGTTTTATGTAATATAATTGTATAATAAATGAGTTTACTTAAATGGAAAGAACTTGCAAAAAAGAAAACTAATCATGGTAAGAAATTTAATTTGGTAAATCAAACAATTTTGAGAAATAAATTGGATGAAGGGGCAACACAAATAGCCTTGAAAAAATCATTCCAACCACTAACCACCAAACTGGATAATGTTGCATTGACTAAGTTGAAAATACCCGGTCTTAGACAAAAGAAGAAGGCAAAAACATAGGTCCCAGATTACGGGATTGCTATTGAAGATGAAGTACCGGATTATGGGTTGGCTCTGGATGAAAAACAAAATGAGGTGGAAATGTACGTATTCTATTTCAGTGATCCAAAACAACTCTTCAAACAACTTGAAATCATTATTGAAGAAATTATGGCTGGAAATACATCAATTAATATGAGAAACATGGGTGTTACATTATTAGACACACTATTGAGAACATCAGCAATAAATAAAGCTCAACATGAAAAACTGTATAAAACATATTTTAAATAATCCAATCATATTATATAAGTGGAAAGAGAGTTAGTTTTATCATGTTATAATGTTGAAGATGGAAACAATAGACCAGGTAATTTAGTTACCCATTTTAACCCGCTGTTAATATTTGACAAAAATCATGAGTATGTGATAGGATTGAACTGTATTATCACTATGAGCTTCACATGGACAAATGTCAATGCTGGATATAATAATCAGCTTATTAAATATAGTAACTATGGAGGATCAACTTTTACCAATATAGAGTTTAGTCAAGGTGTATGGAGTTATGATGATATTTCACGGTATATTGGATAAAAAACTGTTTTACAAAGAAGCTGGAAAAGACATATATCTGATTACGTTAGAATTTGATGAGCCGATCACTTTCAGAGTAGTTATAAGGTTAGAAAAGAATTACCAAGTTGATTTAACACATGGTAATTTTTATGATTTGATAGGCTTTGATAAAGTTATTTTAAAAATATTGTTAATATCGGTATTAGAATGCCAAATTTAGCACAAAATACAGAAATCTTGAATGTGCATTGTGATCTGGTGAATGACAGTCTTGTAGATGGTTTTCAATCTGATATTATCTCTTCTTTTGGGACAGCAGATTTGAGGCAATCTTATAGTTTCACTAAAGAACCAAGAAGGATAACTCACAATCCAGTTAATAAATGTACAATCAGTAGTATGAGAATTTGTTACAGACGGTAAACGAAGGACTGCTAATTTTAAGATTGCTGATACAGCATTTTCTCTTATTCTGAAAAGAATCAAATAATATAACCAAACAATATAAAATGAGACCATATGAATTCACTAGGAAGGTTTGTTTACAAGCATAAAGGAAATGGAATAATTGTTGATAATATACTTAAAGGAAGCAGTATTCTACAAACAATAACTAAACCATTAAAAAGTATTTTAAAACTGTTGGCAAAAAAAGCTATAATGAGCAGATCAGAACGACTTGGAAAAAACTCAGGGAAAAAAGCAGTGACTTTATTATGAAGAAATTGGAGAACAAATTTGGAAAACAAAGAAAATTAGCATATACAAATTAACAACCAATGCCTACCATACCTGAAGAATCTACTGATGATATCATCAATTGTTTAATTTTAGGATCAGGAAGAAAATAATATAATGTAATTATATAACATGGCTTTTAGATCAAATGAATTATTACAATGAAATGAACTAGTGTGTTATCAATTAGATGTTCTTAGAACACCACAGAATAACCAACATCAGATGAAAAACGGATACAAATTTACTATCAATGACCGATCTGCTTTTTACGATTGGTATAATGCACTTTTTGAAGTTCAGTTTCAACTTCACAAATTAGCTACAACAAACATCTCAAAGAATTACTGAATAAACATAACATAACGCTGTATTCAACAGAAACTGAGGAAAAATCATCAGTAGTAGAAAGATGGAATAGAACAATTAAAAACAAAATGTGGAAGCAGTTTACTGTCCAAGGTAATACACAGTATTTGGATATGTTGCCAAAAATATTGGAAAAATACAATAACACAAAGCACTCAAGCATAAAAATGACACCCACAGAAGCCAATAAAAAGAAGAATCAAGGAGTTGTTTATATCAATTTGTATGGAGATATGAAACTATCAACATCCAAACCAAAATTCAAGATTGGCGACAAGGTTCGAATATCAAAGTACAAAAGAAAGACTTTGGATAAAGGGTATACACCAAATTGGACAGAAGAAGTGTTCATAATCAATAAAATCCTGTATACTAACCCAATCACTTACAAAATAAAGGATCTCAACAATGAGGAAATAAAAGGATCATTTTATGAAGATGAATAGACCCATTCGGCTAACTCAATGTTGTACCCAATTTAAATCTCTTGGGTTTAAGATTCTTTGTGTATTGTTTTTGAATCATAATGTAGCATTCATATTTAAATGATATGGAAATACCTGGAACAAAGCATTTTATTCCCAAATGGTTTGAATTTGGTACAACATTGAGTTAGCCAAACGGGTCTATTATAGAAAGTAAAACAAGATTCATAATTGATAATGTCATTCGGAGAGATAAGAAAAAACAAGCTTTGGTAAAGTGGAAGGGATATAGTGATGACTTTAATAGTTGGATACCCATAATGGATGTTAAAATTATATCACCCATATAACAGGCCGGCTTAAGTGGGTATTATGTGTATTCTAGATGTAAAACATTGATGTACAATTTTCATTGCAACTACATTAAACAGAAATACAAAAACAGAGCTAAGTTGTTATTTACAGATAGTGATAGTTTATGTTATGAAATCACAACTAAGGATTGTTATAAGAGCTTCTTCAAAGATAAAGACAAGTTTGATAACAGTGGTTATTCAAAAGATAGTCTGTACCACTTCTATGAGAATAAGAAAGTGATTGGTAAAATGAAAGATGAAGCTGCTGGTATTCCAATAACGGAGTTCATAGGATTGAGAGGTAAAATGTATTCACATATGAAGGATAATAAGAATGAAAAAACAGCTAAGGGTATTAAAAAGATAACAATCAAAAAAGATATCAAGCATGCAAATTATAAAGATACATTATTAAATAAAAAAACAGATGTTACATAAAATGAAAACAATAAAATCTGAAAATTATGAAATTGGAAGTTATGAATTAAATAAAATATCATTGTCACGTTTTGATGATGAAAGATATATTTTAAAAGATGGCATAAAATCATACGCTTATGGGAATTGTAAAATTTGAAACCAAAGTGAAACCAACTTGGAATCAACTTTGGAACCAACTTTGAAAAAATAATTAATTTAAGAAACAATTTTGACAATAAAATGGAAGTTCTAATAGGACAAGTTCAAACCTGTCAACTTTCTGTTTTCCAAGAATGTCACACAATAGTGATGTCACGCAATAATTATGTCACGCAATGGTGATGTCACGTAATAGTTATTCCGCTAAACTCCAAACATTTCCAAGTAACTGTTTACCAGTAGCCATTAAATGAAGAGAAACAATGTGCACAACAGTGAAGATGATATGAAACAAACAGAAATGGGATTAAAGTACTGCACAGTTACATTGTCTTGGAAGGAAACCTGACAGCTTTAATATGCCAAATACATTGAGCAATGAGGTACTTAAATTGTCTCAATTCTCCTGTATCATGCAAATCAGTAAGGGATTTAAAGTGCACTGTTACAGTCTCACCACATTACCTTCCACGTCTTTAGACCAGGAGATCTCTTCAAGTTAGGGAGATAAGATGAGACATCAACAAGTTCCACTGCCCCTAAATGGAAAAATCAAACTACCTACAAATATCACACATATAGCTTGAGGTTTGATTAAATTCCTAATAACAAAATAATGTTACTAAAATAATATTAATGAGTGACATGGTTAACCTCTTTCCACTGTTGATTATATTACTCTGTTCTAAACTGAAGATGTTTCCAGACAATGTGCCCCTAACCTGAGGACAATTTATTGGACTTGTAACCTAAACCCTTCTCAGAATTAAGGATTCCTTAATTTTAACTCCCTAGGGACACAAGTCATTACATCATGTTAGACCCATGGCTCTATGAACATGTGCTGCATGCTTGTTTAATTAACATGAAGTTTCTTGTCTTATTCCACTTACTGATAGTGTAAAACACACAAATTGCAAACAACAATAGCAAAAAATTATTACCAAGAAAAGTACCACTTACAGAATCAATTAAAATTACATTAAAATCTGTCAGTGATATTTGGACACACAGTGTACCTTCAGCTTTCTGTAGCAAATTACAAATAACAGCCTCATCCTCAACTGGATTCAAGGTACATGTAGAATACACTATGCGGCCTCCAACAGCCAGCATTTCTACTGCACGAGTTAATATGCGCAGCTGGATTCTGATAAAATAATTTACAGAAAATTAGTGGCCACAGATAGAAAGTCAGCATGTTGAGCAAGTATTCTGGAGTGGACAATACCTACTTTAGAAGATCAGTGTGATGTTGACAAGATCTGACCATAACAATCTTAGAGAATGGAGGACTTGCGGTGTGGGGCTAGGTTAATCTCTGTGGTGTCAATATATTAACCAGAGGTGAACCAGGCTCTCCACAGCATGAAGCAACCTACCCCTGTTCCCCAGTCATTGTAGATTACAGCTTCTGGGTATTATCTAGTTAATGAAGTACCCTGTTACTTTGAAGATAACAGCTGAGTGTTCTGCCACTTTACATCATTGCAAAGTCTCTTCCCATGGACTTTTTTGAAAGTAGGAGTCATTTGCATCCATGGAAACAAATGCCTCCAATTTCCATGTCCATCAATTCCAGACAGCCAAATACTGTTATGTGGCTTTATATGAAGTAGTCAGCTGTGACCTTTAAATTGTGGCTGTTATGAAATCTGCAATTTTTACTGGTTGTTAGAAAACCTAAGACCCTGAAAACTAAAACCTAAGACCTAAGACCACGAAAACTAAGACCCATTTAGTTTTCTTTATTTGCACTTTTTCAGGGGGTGTTAGTTTTCCTAATTGGGATGTTAGGAAACCTAAGACCCATTTAGTTTTCCTTATTTGTCATTTATTCTGGGGGTCTCGGTTTTCTTAATTTACCTATGGTAATTATGCAAACTAAGACCCCCACTAACGATTGAAAAAAAAAAAAAAAAGAACTAGATGCAAATATGTTATTTCCACTTTCTTGCCAACATTCCCACTTCATTCTTACTGACCCCCACTTACGACTGGAAAAAAGTAGAGGGAAAAGTTGAAAATACGAGAATTCCACTGGTTTTGTGCAAAACTCAAACAACTACAGTGAAACTTTAAATGGGACGAATTATTTAATATGAAACAACTAACATTATTATGTATTTGAATGTATATTTGTTTCAAAACAAATCAACTGTGCTGCATGTAAACGGGGTGACGGGGGTGGCTTTTAACAAAAAACTACTTCCAAACGGGGGGCTTCATGGAGGGAAAGGGGAGGTTGTTAAAAGAGAAGTGGGGTTATATACTGAGAGATTTTATGCTAAAACAACAGTCAGATTAGAATTTTTCAATGTCAGTTTGAGGTGGAAATTTCTACAAAATGGGCACCAACATATTAGAGAGTTTTAGCGAGGGTCTTCGTTTTGTAGTTTGAGGCGGGTAAACTACAAAACCAAGACCCCTTCGATTTCAATGTTTTAGCGTCAAATAAAGCATTTTAGTGGGGGTCTTGGTTTTGTAGTTTGAGGTGGGTAAAACTACAAAACAAAGACCCCTTCAATTTCAATGTTTTAGGATGAAATAAAGCGTTTTAGCACTTTTCGGTCTTCGGTCTTCGGTTTGTAGACACCGCAATTACAGTGTTTACAATTGTGAGATTAAAGAAAAATAATGACAAAACTCTTGAACTTGAAATGAGGAGGATGTGCCTTTTCAGAAAGGATGCCTGTATTTTGATTTAAAAATGGGTAAGCTGTATGAGTTCACAAAGTTGATAACAATTACATAATTTTTTAGCTCATGTTGCTTACACTAAGTCTACACTTGTCTTCACTGAGGAAGTCAATTAATTATGTCTTGATGTACCTCAATAATTATAATTAAAAAATTGAACATCATTTCATGTTACCTAAATAACCCTAGGCCAAGTTGCGGAGTCCATTTTCTCCAGATCTGGGGATTTTTCCTCAATGTTCCATCCCCACTACAGATTAAATGAAGCAAAATCATAAACTGCATAATATATTGTAGCATGACTGAAAAAAAGTTATAAAGTTTAGATTGGCAAACCAATCCCTAATTAAAAAATTGAAACAATCTTTTAATACTCATGCTCATGCTCAAGCTCATGGTAATGTTTTCTATTGAAATTTTAATTTATATATTTTATACCCTTACTTAATAATATTGTGTTTGACAAAGGACAACGTAATATATACTGACCAGACACCTTAGGAAGAATGTTGATAAGCAGATGAAAAAGATCATCCTGATGCATCAGAGGAAGCTGGGAAATTTAATGAAAAATTCTGCCTTGCCATTCACGCACCATGAAATGGTTACAAATCTTTCCTCATACAGACTATTGGATAACAAACTGGATATCCTGAAGAATGGTTTAGGGTTCTCAATCAAACCGTTACAACTTAATGAAGTGGAGATCTTGGCCACATTTGAAATGATTCACCAGGAGATGAAGAAAAATCTCGGATGTTGAGAACATTATATGATTTTGAAAACTAAAGTTGCCAATCTCGCCCCCAGCTACATCTCGGCACATCATCCCACAGCACAGGACATAAGAAAACACTGCATTCTGCAAAAATTGAAGAACGATAGTGGTATAATCGTCTTAAGGCCGGACAAAGAAAAATGGGGTAGTTATTATGGACCGTAAAGAATTGATTGTTGTCTAACCATAATTAATGATAGACAGAAAATTAAATGTTTATATAAGGATCCCACACAGATTCACAAAGGGAAGCTCCAACACTTTTTCAGGAAACTAAGGTCATGCAGTTGCACGAGGAACGCCAAGGGTTTAAAGCTTTGGATTGCATGCGATGACGATCTTCAGGCAGGATCATTGGAAATCATCAAAAATCTTACATGATAACCCCTGGTAACCTTCGGAAATCATCGCCTGCAATCCGTAGCTTCACAAACCCTCGACAATCTTCTCAAAACTACCATTTTTCATCAGTAAGCTCTCAGGAAAATCTGATTTATCTTCAGTCATTATTGCAAATGCCACCCATGTTATGGCTGGTGCCGTTGAATGACATCCAAACAAAACGTCTGCTAAGTTTGTGGTGATCACAGGCATTCTTTGTGATTTGTTCTACTTAGGTTGTAGGGCTTTTCTGACCAACATGCAACTGGCTGTAGCTCGCTTTGGATGGTTTACAATCAATGTTCTACCATTTCTTGGTCGGTTGTTGATTAGGTCATTTTTGGTCATTTTAGATCATTTTAGGTCATTTAAGTACATTTAAGATACAACTTTAGATCATTTTAGATCTTTTTAGGTCATTTTAGATATCATTTTAGGTCATCTTAGGTCATTTTAGCTCATTTTAGGTCATTTAAGATAAAACTTTAGATCATTTTACGTCATTCCTTCTTTTAGTAACTACGTCACTTACCTTGGGGAAGACAAAGAAATCAGTTGGGCATGTGCAAAGGGTTAATTAATACAGTATTTTGTATGTTCCTTAATCAAGCTAACATATTTAAGTCTACTTATTACATATGCAGAGGTACATTATCACAGATTCACATTCATTTGTCTACAACTAAAGAAAGAGGAGTTGTAGGACAAAAATATTGTTATACATTAATTTGATACATAAATGTGAAGTTATTTACAAGATGAAGAAGTTGTCTTTTTAGTCAGCTTGTGGACTGTTCTACGCTCCAAGTATTTTACATAATTGATCTGAGGAGCTAATAATTATTTCCATTATATTCTCATTAAATGTTAATGTTGTAATTTTTTGTACCAGTACCTTACTTTAACCAAACATCAAGAGGACATTTCTCTGTGATACTTTACCACCCACTGAATTGGAACAACAACAACCAAATAAGGAGTTGACAAAAGTGGCTGTCCCTGTAGAATTCCTAATTGGTGCTCTGTAGTGAAATGCACTTAACTGATCTACAGTGTATGATCAATTCTAGTATATAGATGTATAAATTATTTGCTGTTTTACAGTAATGCTGACTTAGCAACAGTCTAATTCAACTAACCTGCATGGAACATCACAAAGTATTCTGTCAAATAATAATGGCACTTTTATATCACTCTCCTACAACACAAATCAGTCATTCATTAATGCCAGGAGTGCTGGTATAGGTAACTGTACAACTTTCCAAACTTGGCTAAGTTCTCAACATTGTTTGTACCTAGTTATATATAGAGAGTTTTTCGCATTCTTATAGATATGTTTCTTGTCATAATTTCAATTAGTATTTATAATTTTGGAATTTACTTAATCTTAGTTTTAAGTATTTGTAACGCAATTCAGTCTGCGGACTGCCATGTTCGATATTTTAATAAACTATCTATCTATCTATCTATCTAATGATAAAATGATAGCTGCAACTGCTGTGGAGCAATTATTGTGTGTCAGCTCTGAAGGTTCTCTTTGGTCTTAACTGGGGAGGCATTCCTAACAGTGAAGTGACTAGGGCAACCCTAAAAGCCGGAACCGCGGAATCGTGGAAAACATGGAACCATGGAAAATGACCCCAAATCCTAAAACACGGAACAGCAGAAAATCACCCCAAATCCTAAAACACGGAACTATAAATATTAAGTAAATAAATGAAATATAAATACAATAAGTATTTGAGTAGTGGCACAGAGACTTCGTGACTATGTGTCACGAAACTATCATGACAAAAGATAAAAACACAAAAACACGTTACGGAACATGTCAACTACGCAACAGAATTGTTGGCTTCAGTTACGACCACACACCACGATGCTATATGCAGATGGGAACACCCCAAATTGTAAACGCCGGAACACTGCACAGCTCTCTAAACACTACAACACTAAAGAAGGGATAAAGAGACGAATAGTCACAAAAGAAACACAACGTCTTGCTACAAAACCAAATAACCGGGCCTGGTAATGTACAAACACTGCAGGATAAAGATGATCATATTATGCAGCGCAAAATTCCTATCCTTGATAACAAGAGAGAGGCTGTTGTGTTACTGAACGCACTGAAATGAGCCAAGCCAAAGCTAGACAAAATGCTTCAGATGGCATACAAAGGACCACAGTTGCTAAACAGAAACAACAAGGGTCAAAACAAACAGGCGATAAATGCAGAATTTAAACCCAGAAATGACTTTTGGTATCAAAATATATTACATGCAACATTTAAGCACATGGCTGCTTCAATCACCATCACCATCATGCTATCCTCTAAACCACTGTGTTGCCCCACTTAAAACAAGCAAGAAGCTGAATCGGTCAATAGAACCAAGATAGAAGCGACAAACGCATAAACAGGAGTCGTGTAGGCCTTCCAACCCCATTTTACCTGGTAGATTTGTTTGAGATCAGGATTTCAGGAGATTTTACAACGCATGCAAGCGTCATCTACACATGGTGGCGTGCGGTCACCAGCTGTGAATTCCTTGTCAAGTTCTTGATATGTTTCATAACGTGTTTTATCATTTAGTATCATTTTGTTTTCCATTACAGTAAAATGTACGCAATGACATCATCATTGCCTTGTTGTTATACAAAGAGATATTTTGTGTCATTTCTCCTTTGTCAAGATACACGACATACTCACCTATTTCTGTGACAAAATATGATGCAATACCCTCATATTTATACTTATTTATTTATTTATAGTTCTGTGTTTTAGGATTTGGGGTGATTTTCTGTGGTTCCATGTTTTCCGCGATTCCGTGGTTCCGGCTTTTAGGGTTGCCCGAAGTGACTATGACACTGTAAAGTTGTCCAAGAGATAGGTTTTGAACATTTTAGACACATGCAGTTCCTGAGACAAACTCAGTCCCATTTTTCCTCTGATTTTGATAATCCTAGTCTCTTCATTCAGATGATTGTCAAATCTTGGCCTCAAAGTTACTGCACATATCAATACTAAAATGAGCTTACTCCTCTCATAAACATGGTTGGGAAGAGAGCTGCATCATGGTTTGTAATCACACAACATGGACTGTGAAGCCTCTTGCTTTGATGAACCAACATATAGCATCTCTTGTTTTGCAGTTCATTTGCTATCACAAGACCATCTGGCATACACAAGGAGAAAATTTATCTTATTAAATGGACAGGCATCTTTTGGATAATTTAGTTAACTTCTGAATACACTGGATGCATCTTCAAGGATAAAAAGTAATCTTATTTAATAGATAGGCCAGCTGCAATGTGAGTAAAAGTACTGACACAAGTATGCTATTTTCTTTCAATTATTTACACCAAGCATTGTAACTTCATAATCCTGTCATTAGACCAATCTTAATTAAACAAACACAAGAAGAAAGGGGTTAATTTCTAAAGAAACTATGGTCCATTGGTGGGGTAGTGGTACAACGGGGTAGTGGTACAGTGACAATTTGTTTTTATCAACAGAGTTGATCATGTAAATTGGCCACTGTACAAGGGTTCCAAAAGCTGACCTTTCAAGCATTAGCCCTATGTCAGAAGGAATTGAGGAATTATGGGTTGTGTGTGGTTTAAATACATGTAGAGGAGATGGAGCTACGCTATTGGTGGTAATGTGGAAAAAAGAAAAAACATTAATTGAATGAAAAGTGGTTGTTGATACTGTGGGGATGCCAATTTGGAAGATGAATTTTTGTTCTAGATTCCTGTGATTTTCCCTGGTGCCTTGATGTAGGGAAAGGCCACAGGTTGCCATGCATTGTTTGGCCTACAGCCCATTAGGAGAGCTGTGCTGAGCCATGGTATTTTTATGTTTTATCTACAATTTTACCACGAGGCTGACCAATTCTCAACAATTCTCAATAGACCAGGGTTATATAATTATAGGTAGTGAACGGTGAATGAGACACACTACTTTGAGAAGAATGTATGGGATTTATAACTTTTTCTGAAATTTTTGTTTTGGAGTTACCTGAATATTAAGCAAATGTCAAACAATATCATAATGATTTAGTGATTTAGCAAATACTTATAAATGTCAAACCTAGTCGATCCCTGCAAATTTGTAAAATTTCAACTTCTCTCTTCAATAATTGCTCTTTTGTTGTCACAAGAATGTTCGAATAAAAAGCAATCTTTTAAAACATTTGACGATAAAAAATTGCGATAAAATATTGCTTAAAAACATGTTAAGAAAGTTTATAAAAAACAACGATGTTTCGACGTTGAACTAACGTCATAATCAAGTGACAATGAAGGCAATTAGGAAATATATAAATACTAAGTAAAACAATAAAACGAAGTATTGGAATGTTGTTTCACATAAAAAGTTTCACACGGATGGAGTTCGTTTGTATGTTCAAACTGGGATTGCGTTCTTTGATAAACAGCATCTCGTAAACGAGGCAATCAAATTTTCTTTGACACTTGGCTTTCTCAAGCCTCCTTAAAGAAAGCCAATTTTTTTTTTACGTGAAACAACATTCCAACACTTCGTTTCATTGTTTTACTTAGTATTTATATATTTCCTTATCGCCTTCAACGTCAAAACGTCGTTGTTTTTTATAAACTTTCTTAACATGTTTTTAAGCAATATTTTCCTGCAATTTTTTTCGTCACAAGAATGTTGATTGACATTTCTTACACTAAAGTGTGAGCATTTTGGTTTTCATTAGAACTGTAACTAGAATTTTGGAAGTAAGACAAGGGTTTACCCTTGGGTTCAAATTTAGAGTTGAGAAACTACTATAAAAATAATTATAAGACACACACATGGGTGATAGTGAGCTTTTAACTAACAAAATAATTTGTGGGATATATGACGGTTACCATGTATTCCTGATGATTCTTCACTATGCAAAAGTTCAACAAGTTGAACAGTTTTAGATCCAGGAGCAGCGCATGCATCTAATATCTATATCAACCAATACATAATATTATTTAGTGGGTAACCCAATTCATCACTCTGGCATAAGTACCAGTTACAACTGTGCACTAGATCAGGCTACCTACAATGGAAGTCTTAATCAAGCAAGAACTATGTCAAGGCCATTAACAAGTACAGTCCTGTATACAGTCATAAAGAAGGAGCAAGCTTGTAGCAGGCTCAGCAGTAAAAGGTTTCATGTAAGACTGGCTGCAAGGCTTAAAAATAATTAGAGCTCATTTGTTTTCAAGATATACACATGTATTGTATACTCAGCAAAACTGTGCATGACATTTTTGTCATGCTTTCCAGTGTACAAAGTTACCTTTTGACCTGGTTTTACATCCAAGAGCAGAGGAGGAATCATGCTGACTGCCTCTTGTCGACTAATGTTTCCCTAAAAGAAGTAGTTTGGAAAAATTATTCCACAAATTATTGGGCATGTTTTGGAACCATGAATAAAAAATGCATGTCAACTAAATTCTTAGCTCTTTGCAATGTATAACTGTATAGATTGTTTTCATGTGACATCATCACTTTCTAAGATCCAAAAGTAAAGAACCACAAAAGTTTTTATCCTCATCAGGCATAAGAGGCAATAAATTTATATCTGTTTACAATTTTACAGCTCAATGGTGTGCTTTGTTTGGAAACTAGAGCATTTTGAATTTCGGGGCTATGGCAGTGCGTGACACAAGGCTACGATCGAGTTTTTGGAAAAATGTATACTTATCTCATGATTTTGAGCTTTTTTAGAGGTTAAAGCATTAGGAAAAGTGCTTGTGGAAATACCTGTTTGTTCAGTACAGATGATCAGTCGCCCCGATAGCCAATGTAAGTTCCAGTTGTTGACACTATTTTCCGGCCGCCATATTGGTGCACAACAGATGTGCACCAAGATGGTGTTTTCATACTGGGCTCTGTAAATTTCTGCGAAACATTTCGATGAATATCTGACGTTTGGTGAAGGGCAAAGGCCTAAAACTTGGAGAAGTGTCTTCTTTATTTATCGTCTATAACATCACAAATTCTTGACTTTTTCCACTGGCTGGTTTTCAATTTATTTAATTTATTGCGTGACAGTGAAAACGATCTATAGCCATCGGTGGAAACAGAAAACAAAATTTGTGGTATGCACACAGGCTAACTGAAACCATCACAGAGCCACACAAAAATTGACACAAACGCATGAAAATAATAATAATAATGGTAT
>OX419339.1:22633781-22701281 GCA_948470475.1 Galaxea fascicularis
AACAGTATTAAATTTCGTTGCACGAAATTGTGCTACTCAGAACAAAACATACGAAATTAGGTTGAAATCTTGTCTTAACATTGCTACTTAGCAGTAGGCAAGATCCTCAATCCTATTTGTGTGAAAAACAAAAAAAAAACGCGTGCTCATCCACCAACTAAAACGTCCGCTTAACACAACTCCACCGACTACCCACACAAAAAGTACAATCCGCCTTTATCAGTTGTCCCGCCAAATAATGAATTTCGGAAACAAACACCACACACACAATTTTGGCTGTGCGTAGATTCCCTGCAGCCGGGAAAACTACACTAATATATTAGATACCCAAAAGCCTCAAAATTCACGTCCAATTTTCACGAAAAATCTCATTCTCAAGCGGAAGAAGGATGAGAAAAAGAAAAACGTTTCTTACAAATTCATGACGAAGTAAAGTAGTCTAAAATTTAATACTGACCTTGGCCGAGGTCAAGTACAGCAAGCAAGAGACAAGCCTATCGTACTGGCTTGGTTGTGCAAGGTTTTACTTCTTGACTTTATGTCCCTTTATGAGTTTCCATCCCATCGCACTTTCGGAAAAATATTTTGCTATCCGGAACAGAAATAAACAGTCGGAGTATTTTTCTTGCAGCGCATCCTTTCCTTCACTCATCCACACATGTTTGGTTAAGATTCAAAAGTCTTCTTAAGTCATGTAAAGACAAGATACAAGAAAAAGCAATCACTGACAACAAGGCTACAAATCATATCGGTAATTCATGCATAATTCTAGGTTATGAATGGCGTGTACGCGCCTCTAATGCGCGCGCAGTTACTTTGCAAAACAATTACAGTGACAGTCGAGGAAACAATGCTTTATTTCAAGTGACAAAATACATTTGGTTCACATTACGTACCCTACATACAGAACAGAAGCTAGAGAGCGATTTACCTTCTTTGCACAGAAGTCTGGAAATTCTTATTTCAGTACATGGCTTCGGTTGAATGAAAGTTCAGTTGCAAATTTTCCAAAAGGTAAAACTAAGTGAAAATTGGGTGAGTGTCATGTCCGTGGTAGTGGTATTCGTGACGATTACAGACCAATTTCCCACCTCAAACAGTCATCATTGTTACTATCTGCTTCCGAAAGATGCCCGGCGTTAAAAGCTTAAGTTTTATCGGAAATACCACTCTTTCCTGTCTTTCCAGAATTTTTAAGACATATGGCTTTTCTGTTCTGAAAACTCGATGGCCTTTTATGAAAGCATGACTGATTTGCGCTGACATGGTTGAGAGATCGCTTTTATGTATTTTGCGTGACGACACTAACAACGGCTGTGTAGCAGACTAAGGGCCCGATTACATGGTGAATTTCAGCCCGGGCTGAAATTTTGTTGCGATTACATGACGAACTTCAGCCCGGGCTGAAATATTAACTCATACCTGTCAACCCCCGGAGTTCCAAAATCTGGAGACGTCTCGAAATCCTCGCGTTGTAAGAATGCGTTTTACGACAATGTCCGAATACTCTCCGAGAATCACCCGAAGGCTTTCCGAATGTTCCCAATGTGACATCTTGAAAACAACGAAATTAATGAAAAAAAAGAGTTCGAAAGAAGCCGCGGATTTTCCCGGGAGATTTGGTGCTCTAACCTGGAGACCGGGAGATTTGATGAAAAACTTGGAGACTCCCGGTAAAACCGGGAGAGTTGACAGGTACGTTAACTTTTCCTTCCTACTAGCAGCAGCCATCTTGTTTCCTGGAAAACAAAATCACTGCGCATGTCCAAGCTCACTATTCAGCCCGGGCTGAAATTCCGTTTCGATTACATGAGATTTTTTCAGATTTTCTGGCCCGTTTGCCCGGGACAAACTGGGCTAGGATTTTCAGCCCGGGCTGAAATGCGCCCCGGGCTGAATCACTCTCCATGTAATCGACGAGGATTTGTTTCAGAAGCCGGGCTGAAATTCGCCATGTAATCGGGGCCTAAAGAACTGGCTGCCCTTTCAACTTTTGACAGTGTGCATCAAGCCCAAATTTGCTTAATCCAGTCATTCGCAATAGCTAATGAAACTTATCATTAAACAGAAATAGTCATGATTTATCTCAGAGAGGTTGTACAATATTTGCAACTGAACTTTCATTCAACCGAAGCCATGTACTGAAATAAGAATTTCCAGACTTCTGTGCAAAGAAGGTAAATCGCTCTCTAGCTTCTGTTCTGTATGTAGGGTACGTAATGTGAACCAAATGTATTTTGTCACTTGAAATAAAGCATTGTTTCCTTGACTGTCACTGTAATTGTTTTGCAAAGTAACTGCGCGCGCATTAGAGGCGCGTACGCGCCAACGCGCCATTCATAACCTAGAATTATGCATGAATTACCGATATGATTTGTAGCCTTGTTGTCAGTGATTGCTTTTTCTTGTATCTTGTCTTTACATGACTTAAGAAGACTTTTGAATCTTAACCAAACATGTGTGGATGAGTGAAGGAAAGGATGCGCTGCAAGAAAAATACTCCGACTGTTTATTTCTGTTCCGGATAGCAAAATATTTTTCCGAAAGTGCGATGGGATGGAAACTCATAAAGGGACATAAAGTCAAGAAGTAAAACCTTGCACAACCAAGCCAGTACGATAGGCTTGTCTCTTGCTTGCTGTACTTGACCTCAGCCAAGGTCAGTATTAAATTTTAGACTACTTTACTTCGTCATGAATTTGTAAGAAACGTTTTTCTTTTTCTCATCCTTCTTCCGCTTGAGAATGAGATTTTTCGTGAAAATTGGACGTGAATTTTGAGGCTTTTGGGTATCTAATATATTAGTGTAGTTTTCCCGGCTGCAGGGAATCTACGCACAGCCAAAATTGTGTGTGTGGTGTTTGTTTCCGAAATTCATTATTTGGCGGGACAACTGATAAAGGCGGATTGTACTTTTTGTGTGGGTAGTCGGTGGAGTTGTGTTAAGCGGACGTTTTAGTTGGTGGATGAGCACGCGTTTTTTTTTTGTTTTTCACACAAATAGGATTGAGGATCTTGCCTACTGCTAAGTAGCAATGTTAAGACAAGATTTCAACCTAATTTCGTATGTTTTGTTCTGAGTAGCACAATTTCGTGCAACGAAATTTAATACTGTTGTTCGGTTCGACAACGCTAACAATGCTTTTCAGTTCTAAAGCACGCAAGATTTCAAGAAGCTCTCAAGTGACAGCGTATGTCTGCTGTTGCATGAAGGATAAAGCGCTCCCCGTAAAACTTGAATAAAGTAAAAATACTGCGAAAAGGAACAACTTCGTTCTGATTGACATTATGAGAACTCAAACTACTGGAATCCGGTAAAATCACCAATTTCTCAGACCGGTACTTCATATGAATGAATTACGTTTCGCACACGGTGTAGGTTTTCGCATTTTAAGTATATTCTGTGGAAAAGCGTGCTTGGCGAACTGCTATTGAATTTTCTAGCAGTTTTTATAATTCGACTGTCTCATACAACCGCATAGCTTTCTTGAATACAATACCTTCAATTAAAAAGCATAAAAAGCCACACAAAGAAAGTGTTTTGGAGATGTAGTGAAAGTAAATGTAGTCGTGACTTTTTGCAAACGTTTTTTGTTGGATATAAACACACCTTCTATCCGCTATAATTAATCTTAACAGTACGGTTAATGACAAAAGGTGAACCATGAAAAGCCCGGTGGTTAAAACAAATTTTTCGTTAAGAACTCCGTCATTTAACGATTTCAAGACGTCGGCATTTCACGGAGTGTGACGGTGTGTGTGTTATGCGTGCCTGCGTGTGTTTTCGGTTACTATCGGACCCAACAGATGTTTTCATTACTAAGAATGTTTTGTGCTTCCTTCAGTGTTTCATTTTCGGAAACAAAGATATCCTTTACACATTATGAGATGTGATTGGTCATTTTGGCTAATGATAGTGGATAACATATACATGTTATTTGGCATTATCTAGTTATCGAATAACAAGCTTCTCATTGGGTGTAACAGACCTCAAGTTGAATAACGTTAGTGGGACTCTGCACCTCAAAAAATCCTCATATCTGATTGGCTCTAACAGCCAATAATGGCCAATAACGAATAACAACTTTTAGTGCCAATTATTTTGAAAAAGTACCAATTAATTTGAAATAGTGTTATTTGTAGTTTGAGGCGGGTAAAACTACAAAACGAAGACCCCACCCATTTCAATGTTTTAGGGTCAAACAAAACGTTTTAGCGGGGGTCTTCGTTTTGTAGTTTGAGGCGTAAAACTACAAAACGAAGACCCCATCGATTTCAATGTTTTAGGGTCAAACAAAACGTTTTAGCGGGGGTCTTCGTTTTGTAGTTTGAGGCGGGTAAAACTACAAAATGAAGACCCCATCGATTTCAATGTTTTAGGGTGAAATAAAGCGTTTTAGCACTTTTCGGTCTTCGGTCTTCGGTCTTCAGTCTTCGGTCTTCGGTTTGTAGACACCCCACACAACTTTTTCTCATACAGTTAGTTTGCATTATTTTTCTCTCGTTATTCTGTGATATAATTTGCAGACAGAAAACAATGGGTTTGGATGAAGATCAGTAATTATTATCAGTTTCTAAGAATGGATTTGTCTTTCAACACAGTGACTTGTCATGCCAGCTCATGGTGCATTCTGGACATTTGACAGCAATGAATCACTTAAATTATGAGCTACAACCAGTTGCAAAATACTAATTGTTCAGACACCCCCAATCAAAAACACCTTTTCTTTCTTAAAACTACAACTGGTAAGAAATCTGTGAGATATAACAAGTCATTATGCCCCTTTTCTCTCCCTCCTTCAGAGTTGTTTGTTCACGTTTCAACCACAATGTTGCACTGCTAGGCACTTGAACAAAAGGGGAAGGGGGATGAAAAATACAAAATCATGGAGATTATGGTCCCAATAATGTAAAGAGTCTCAAGTACTTTTGTAACTGTAGCTACAGTACTGTACTGTAGCCAATCACAGCAAGAGGTCCGTGTTATCACACTCCCCCAATCTGCTACGTCCAGTACATGTATTTTGTATTATCACACAAGGCAGTTGGTTAATGTAATAGAATGTTCATAATACTCCCCAATTACACTTGCAGACTCACAATTTTATTGCACAATATATTTGGTTCCATTGGGAATAATGCTACATACATGTACATGTACTAGTTGGCTTTCCAGTCATTTACCATGGAAGAGGTTTTGGCGGATCCCCCTTGACTTCATCGCTCTGAACTGTCTCAAGATTGCAAAGGAAAATTTTCTTCATGGCACTTAACAGTTCCTGGGCATGGCTGGTAAAGAGGAGCACAGTCAGTTAAAACTTATATGATTCAAGCTACAAGATCAAATTTAGTAGAAATTTTGTTTGATCTTGTTATAACATCAAAGAACAAAAACAGTGTACCTGGTACAATCATGATCACACGAACAATATTTTCGTAATTTGTTATGAATAGTTAAAGTTGTGAACAGTGTGCACACTTTACATCTTAACATGTAAAATAATGAAGTTGGCTTCAAAAAGTGACCTTATTAAAGTGTATATGATACAAAATATTTTATAAGCTTATTAGGAAGAGCTTTCAAAATGATGAACAATGAAGAAGAATGTGACATCACATTAGGCCAACACAAAATGAAGTCTACAGGGTTGAAATTTTGCAGGGTTGATGTGCTGCCAGAATTACACAATGTGATAGTGGTTATGATGTCACCATAGCAACAGACCTCTACCTTCCCAAAATGAAAAATACGTTATTTGTTGCTCCACAGTCTTACAGACTTTCTTATACTTGTGCTGTGTAATGTCCACATTTGCTCACAACCACTGAATGAACATCAAGAGAAATAGCACTTCTTGGGGAGGGAAACTCTGATTTTATCCTTTGGATGGAGAGGACCTGGAGCCCATTGTATTGGTACGGAAATGTCATAGTGGACCATATCACAGAACTTTGTAATGAGTATAACAACTGTAAAAAAATTCAGTTCTATACAGAAAAAGTCTTATAAGCAATATTCCATTATTTGTGATTTTACTTCATTTTGTGTCTGTCTTGTGATGTCACAAGTCATCTAATTTGCATAAACCAAAATCTTGAATAACTCAGCAACCAAGAGCACATGCCATTCTTCATCATTTTGAAAGCTCCTAATAAGCTAGTAAAATATTTCGTGTCATATACTGTACACTTTAAAGGACCCCTAACCAATTCACCACACTGTCAGTCACATACAGGGTTTGATCAACAACAACTTCACTATTTATTTACCATACCGGTAATTCTATCATTATCACTCTCACCTGTTGTTGAATACTAAGTCAGTTCAAGGAGAGTGTTTGGTGTTGTATTTTGTTAAACTTTGATTTTTGCTACATTGATAGCAGGGATAACCAACTTCAGGAACTGTACCTTCTTGTTCCTGTGATACGAAATGTGCTTGGGAGTTCTTTTTGCATTGCTTCCATAAAAGCAGGAAACTCATCTTCAGGAACTATCCGTTGAACCTGGGAAGCATATTTGTAGTTGGCAAGACTGCAGAGTACTGATAATACATCGGATTTCTAAGCGTAAGTTTCCAAAAGCCTACTTCTAACAAGTCATAAATAGTATGAGGGCATGTGAGCAGGCACACAATATGACATTACACTGAGGAGGGGAAAGTTTGGCTGCCTGTAAACACAAAAACTGTTTTGCCCCTAGGGGCTTGCCTCCTTGGACCCCAGACCCCTCTCATTTCCTCTTGCATGATGGTGGATTGAAATTACTGGATACATACATACATTTTATTGCACCTCCCCACAAGGGTTTTTCAGTTAAAATAGTAGCTATCTAAGTATATTATAACACATATATATGTAGTTGAGTATAAGGTGATGAAGGAAGAAGCAAACTTCTAACTGCTCCGGCTTTAATAAGATGTTTCGGCCTTCGGCCTTCTTCAGATGTGGAGCTACTTAGTTTACAGATAAAAAATAAAAAAGCTAAAAATCCAGGATTTTAAATTACAGTATACGGTAATTACAGCTGTACACAAACAATTCAAAAATATATATGGGCACAAAATAAAGAAACAATTACAATGTTACATTTAAGACACCACTATTGCATCAATTATTACAACAATGGATTCTGGAAGCCTGCCCATTTTCCCTTTAAAACATATTTTTTCCTGTTTTGATGCAATCTACAAAGCTCAGTTTCACACTTTACTTGAACTTTAAATTTAAATCCAGTAATATTTGGATAGACTTGGTTCCTTCTGCAATCCCAAATGTAAAGCTTTGCAATAAGGAGAAGATAGTCGAGTAAGGGGCACGAGCAAGGATACTGGCACAGAATGTTGAAGTCCTGTCCAGACTAAGAAATTTGTTTTATTTACTTTATTATAGATAACATTGAAAGAGTTGAAATTATTTAGTGTAAATAACAAATCATTTACAAAAACGATACCAGGCTCGAAATAGTTTTTATAGAACACTGAAGCATTGTTTACTTGAATATCTTTATCATTCCATATTGTATTGTGCCAATCCTTTATTGAACTAAAATTCTCAAGAAACTCTGACCACCGCTGCAAAAGCTCGGCATAGAATTGTGAACCAAATGAGTAGTATTTTATATCAAAGTTGCAATTTAAAAGACAAATAGACCTCCATACCTTCCCAAAATTTATCGCAGATAGCTTTTCCACATGCCGTCATGAGTGCTCAATATCCTTTTTAACCAAGCTAAGCGCAGTGACTTAATCATGCAATCTAGATCAATCATTTTTAATCCAACTTTGTCATAATCGTTAAATTTTTTATAGTCGATAATCGTGTAACTTTATCTGTACCATTCCATAGAAATTCATACAGTACACGATTGAACTCTGAAATAATTTCTTTGGGAGTTGGCATTAATGAGGAAACAGACAAACTTGGGAACTACAAGAGACTTAATAACCGTCACCTTTCCATGCAATGATAAACCTCCCAACTGCCAGATGTTCAAGAGTTTCTTTATCTTTTCTTGAAGATCTTTTTGATCATTCATGTAAAAAATCCCAAGTGCTTTGATTGGTTCTTCAGGGCAATTAAGACCAAATAGTTTTGCTATATCACCTTCCCTAGAACCACTCCACATACCCTCTGTTTTAGAGCAATTAACAGCAAGGAAGAAACCCATATTAATTTATCACTCTGCCTGGCTTGTGTTTATTTAATCTGCCAACAAACTGAACACTGTCAATACTGCCAATGCCTTCGACCTAAAATGCCTGTCGCTAAATGTTAGAGGGCTCAATAAATCAATCAAACGTTGAACCGTTTTTTTGCTGGCTACACAAACAGAATCATCATGTCATGTTTTTACAAGAATCATGCTGCTCCAAAGAACTTGAACCTATCTGAGAAAACGAATGGGGTGCCAAAGCTTTCTTTAGTCATGGCACAAACCACAGCAAAGGTGTCATAATACTGATTAATCCCTCTGTGAATTTCAAAGTTGAAAAAGTCATTCCTGACAAACAAGCAAGGTTCATTATTCTAAAATGTCTCTGGAAGAGGAAGTTATTGTTCTCGTCAACATTTACGCACCTAACAATGTCGCCCAACAAGTTGAATGTTTTTTAAAAAAGACTAAACCAACAACTGAAAAGAATTTGCGCAAGACACAACTTATAATAATTATTGTAATTGGAGGAGACAAAAGAGGTGGAAACCTGTATCTAAAAAATCAGCTGTCATCCAAGAAATCAACATGTTGTGTGATTTGTATAACCTAAGTGATATATGGCGTTGCCTTAACAAAGAAAAGCAGCGTTTCACATGAACAACCAAATCTTTTAAAATTAAATGTCCATTAGATTTTTTGTCAGTTTCATAGGAGTTAATTCAATTAGCAAAGAATTGCGACATCGTGCATGGATCCGAACTGATCACTCTGCTGTGTCACTCGATCGATCGTTCTCCAGTCTAATCACCTAAAGACGAAGCATATGTAACAGCACTTAAGATGAATGTTCCAATGATATTAATGTTCCAATGAGGAAAAATACAATGAGATTCATGATTTAGGTTAAAAATGGGACCTCATAAAAATGGAAATAAGAGGTTTTATGATCAAGTATTCAAAACAAAAAGCAAAAAAATACAGAGATGAAGAAATATCACTGCACAAAAAAGTAAAGGACCTTCAAGCTAAAGCGAAAAATAATCTGCACAACAGAGACATCGTACTCGCACTTCAACGTGGTAAATCATGTCTCAAAAAAATTTGGTTAACAAAAACCAAAGGCGCAATTCTAAGAGGCAAAGTGAGGTGGCACAAAGAAGGAGAGCGCAACATAAAGTATTTTTACAGCTTAGAAAAAGGTCATCATGATATTAAATCAGTCAGTAAACTCAAAGTCGGGGAAAATTGTTACATAGAAGATCAGTTCGAAATCTTAAAAGAAGAAAAAAAGTTTAATGAGTCATTATACTGTTCCACCAACATCAATCTCGAAATTTTCAAAAACTCGCCATTTTTTAACCCAGAAAACGTATCCGCACTAAGCGAAGAAGAAAAGAAATCTTGCGAAGGAGTAGTAAGCAAAGAAGAATGCACAAATGCACTCAAGGACTTCGACAATAACAAAACCCCGGACACTGATGGTCTGCCGGCTGAATTCTATCAATTCTTTTGGCCAGACATCTGTCATGAGCTACTAGCTAGCTACAACTTTTTGTTCTCAACATGGTACGCTTTCTATAAGCCAAAGACGAGGAATAATCTCGCTTATCCCAAATGATCCACGGATAAAACTATTCTGGAAAATCTAAGGCCCATCTCACTCTTGAATGTCGATTACAAGATTCTCACTAAAGTTATAGCCAAGAGAATTGAAAAAGTCTTGCCAACTTATAAACCCCGATCAAACAGGTTATGTTAAAGGCCGCTACATCGGTGAAAATGTAAGGCTAATTTAGGACTTGATACATTATGCAGGTATTGCCGTTTTCTTGGACCTCAAAGATACATTTGATTCCATTGATTGGAACTTTCTCTCAAAAACACTTCAGCCCTTCAACTTCAGCCATGACATTCAAAACTGGATAAAAATTTTCTATAATAATGTTACCAGTGTTCTGAATAACGGTTATGCTTCCACTTTCTTCTCCCTACAGCGGGGAGTCAAACAAGGTTGTCCTTTGTCGGGTGTCCTGTTTGTTCTCGGTATAGAACTCCTCTCTAGATACATAAAAAATGATCCCACTATTAAAGGTATGCAAGTCAACAAGCATGAGCTCAAAATAAGTCATTATGCCGACGACACAACAGTATTTGTTCGTGACCTTGACTCTGTTACGAGTCTATTAAGAGTGTTATATGATTTCAAAGAACATTCTGGCCTGGGTCTCCGGAAAGCTAAGACCTAAGACCTAAGACCTAGAAAACTAAGACCCAGAAAACTAAGACCAGGAAAACTATGACCCTGGTTTTTTTTAGGGAAATCATCAAATTCAGCTTTCTTTAATGTTAACTTTAAGTGGTAAAATGAATGAAATGAATGCACTCACACTTACAAATGACAATTTACCATAGTTGTGTTTTTCTTTACCAGCATGGGTAGCCTCTTCCAGTTGTTCGTCTTGTATTTGGGGCGCGCGAAAATGTTTTTTAAAAAAGCGTGGCAAGATTAGAGGCTACAGTATGGCAAACAAACGGTTGCCACCGTGTGACGTTACACCAGTCCAATAAAATTTGCAAAAACAAAAAAAAGGAAATGAAGCAAAGCAGTGCTTTGTCTACTTTGCAAAAATGGCAGTTTCTGAAAAGGTACTTTGCTTTTTTCGTTTTTTGCTTCCATATTACTTGAACGTATTAATTTGAAGCTACTCACAACTGAATAGATATCTTCATATCGTCCTAATAATTTTCCCATTTCCAGTCTGATAATTTTGTCGGCAGAAGCCCATGTTGCCTTGGTGCCATGTTTAAAGTAAGTGATATATTTTTTTTTTCAGGGTAAATTAGCTTAATATACGTGTCTCTTGGGAAGTTCAGGGGAAACTCAGTTCCTAAAGGCTGTTGGAAACAATGGCACTGCATCAGCATTAAAGTGAAAAATAATTGAATTAAAAATTCATAATTGCTTCAAAGCGATTACACTACAGATGTCATAAAGATGTCATAAAGGGGCGACAGACAAGATGTCCAATGAGCAATTTCCGTTTTTATTTATACATCACAAAGCCAGTTGTGTCCAATAGCCATCATATTGAGCAACAGTCAACTGGGTCACCATTTGCCGAGGCTTGGGAGTGAGTGAGCGTACAAAAAAAAGAAAACAAACTTAAATACTTAAGCATGAAGAAAATACATGTAACATTGGTACCAAAGCAACATGTGCTTCTGCCGACAAAATTATCAGACCGATTGTTGGGAAAGTTATCAGGACAAAATGAAAGAATATTTGTTTGTGAGTAGCTTCAAATTAATGCATTCTAGTAATATGGAAGCAACAAAACTTTGCCAAACTTTAGTGCACAGTGAAAACGCCACTCTGCGGCAACCAGAAATAGTTTCGCCGTTTGCCATACTGGGAAAGAAAAACACAACTAAATTGTCACTTGTAAGTGTGAGTGCATTCATTCATTCATTTCACCACTTAAAGGTAAACAAAGCTGAAATTTGATGAAAAAACCAGAGTCTTAGTTTTCTGGGTCTTAGGTCTTAGCTTTCCGGACATCCATCTTCCAACAAAGGACAGTTCATTTTCCATAAACCGGGGCCTTTCATTTGATTGTCTTCATTTTTAAGATCCACAATAATGGCAGTGTGATCGGGTGCCTAGAAAATAAGACCTAGAAAAATATAGCATATATAAAAATCATGAAATGTCTTACATAAAATAAAATCCCAACCACTTGCCAACAGTCCATTTGCCCTACTGCTAATAAAATTCATGAAAGCAAATAACAAATATTCCATTACAGAGGTTAAGAGTATTGTGCAGTTTGTACACACGTGTCAAACCTGGAAAACGTCAAGAGAATTAGAATTCTTAGATCAATGTTTAATTAGCTTGTGAGCGGGCCCTATTAGAATATCGCCCAAACTTGACCAGACCATAACTTCCTACACCTATATCTATCTGGTCGGTCACTTCATCCAATAGAAAACGCCGCAAACCACTGAAAATATCGCGGTCAGGAGGTTTTGCTTTGAACTGTGGAATTTTAAAAGACATAGTTGTGCTGTAAGCTTATGAATGATTTTCCTCCATGTCTCATGACACTTACATTTATAGCACATGAGTAGATTTCATGTGAATAATACATGTCATTCACATGTCAGAAAGTCACTACTTTTCACACTTAGCAGTCGCCGCAACAAAACACACATCTGGTATTGTAAAACACAATGTTATTGATATCAACCATACTCATACTGAATCGTTTCACGGATAGTTAAGGTTCGACCCATGGTTAGACAAGCAAGAAAAAACTATCACCGCTGAAACATGTCTGGAATGTTTATTGTGTTTTGACCAATCCCAGTTTCAATTATGTAAGGGCAAATTTATTTCTGTGTGAGAATTACCAAATCAATCAGGTGCATACAAAAATTAATATCAGAGGTATAGAATGGTGAATTCGAGAGTTTGCGAGAGTGCGAGTCCCTTGTTTAGAAATTCGAGACCGAGGCTTTTTTGTTTCTATCAAATCCGAGCTCGAGACTCCAATAGCTAGAAAATGTCGCGCTGATAGTACTAAAAAAGCATAAAACTCGACAGAGATCTCCAACAGAAGACGAGATTTACGAGACACATCCATTCCGATAGACCATTCCCCTAATAAATATTGTTTCACAACACAGAAGCCACGGCATGGGATCATTTTGCAAATTACTGAACCGCAATTAAAGGATGCATTTCAACTCGTAGGCTCCCGAAATAAAACATGCTTTACGAATTGTAACCAAAAGTAAAAACTAAACAGTTAAGGGAAACATCTGTTTATTAAACATTAGCCTGCGAGCAGGCCTTTCTATTGAAGCGCTCGCACGATACTAAGCCTACGTGAAACCCAAATAGGGCCCGCTCACAAGCTAATTAAACATCGATCTAAGAATTCTAATTCTCTTGATGTTTTCCAGGTTTGACGCATGTGTACAAACTGCACAATACTCTTAACCTCTGTAACGGAATATTTGTTATTTGCTTTCATGAATTTTATTAGCAGTAGGGCAAATGGATCTTTTAAATCCGAAAACCAACACCGCATGACACTGGAAAAAAAATACACTGTTGGCAAGTGGTTGGGATTTTATTTTATATAAGACATTTCATGATTTTTATATATGCTATATTTTTCTAGGTCTTAGTTTTCTAGGTCTTGTGCACTCCAAAGTTTGAAAAGCTTTACAGCCGAGAGAAGACTAGGTCGAGTTTATGTGTAGGTGGGGATTGTCTCATCTGTTCAGTTGGAAAGCCTAAAAGGCATTTTACACAATTGCAACCTTCATCAAGGAAATTTTGTGAGGACTCACTGTAATGGTATCCCTGTGACTGTGACTTTTGAGTAGATGCCACCATTAAACTTGTTTTGGTCTGTATTTACTCGTCTCATCGTTGCCTAACGTTACATGGTGTCAGAAGTAAACGCTTAAACTTCGCAGCAAGACATCTCGCAGATTTAGGACGCAGTTTCCATTGACGTTGAGTCGAATTGGCATCAATATACGGCGACAAACATGTCCGAGACAAAGGCTAGTGGCAGTGCTTTGACGTCCCAAGCAGAGAACGCCAGCACAGCGACAGCTCCAAGCGCTCATGCACCGCAGCAAATCTTCACCTCCAATGTCCCGATACCTCCAAAGCTAGATCTTCACGGTGACCTGAAGCGACCTGAAACAATCACCGGTTTGACCTCGAAAACCGAACGATTACCATTTCAAGTTGCAACTTTCATTACATGTATCGCACCAGAAGCTATCGAAATCCACTCTGGTTTACCCTTCACAT
The DNA here is from genome assembly GCA_948470475.1 of Galaxea fascicularis. NCBI lineage: Eukaryota > Metazoa > Cnidaria > Anthozoa > Scleractinia > Euphylliidae > Galaxea > Galaxea fascicularis. The sequence goes on from OX419339.1 coordinate 22,647,775, forward strand.
CAGAGGAAGACAAAGGTAGGATCGATAAAGTTCTGGAGTTATGGAGCAACTACTGCGTTGGCAAGACTAACACGATTTACGAACATTACAAGTTCAACAACAGAGTACAAGAACCCGGAGAGACAATCGATGCCTTTGCATCTGCAGTCCGAAAGCTGGCTGAACTGTGCTCTTTTGGTGCCCTAAAAGAAGAAATGATCCGAGACAGGCTTGTATGTGGAATTCTGGATAATGGACTCCGCAAGAAACTATGACAAGAAGTAGATCTGACATTGGAGAAATGCATGAATTATTGCAAAGCAGCCGAAGCCGCGAATAGTCAGCTGAAAGAGATATCCAGCCATGGTGCAGAGGCAGTGCATCAAGTGAGTAAACCTGACAGATGCACTCGCCCACCAAAACAGAATAACAAGCATACAAGAGAGTTCAGATATTGCAAATATTGTGGCAAAACACATGAACGGAAAATAGAGAAATGCAGCAGAAAATACTGCCACCGAGGAAGACAGCACCCCGCAGCAACGTTCTGAAAAGCAATCCAAAGGTGCATGAACTGCAGGAAGATCCACATTCGCTATCCGAGGATAACTATGGACCTTGTCATTCACTGAGCAAGTAAATGCTGTTAGTACCAACAAGCATAGGATCTATGCAGCTATGGAAATCGGAAACAAAATGGTAGAGATGCAGGTAGACACTGGAGCATCTTGCAATGTCTTACCCCGCAGCTTCTTACCAGCTACCACTGAGATCAAGAGAACAAAACGAGAACTTGTCACTTATTCCAAGTCTAAACTGGGTGTGCTGGGTACTGCAACAGCTGAGTCTGTGCGAAACCCAAGGAACAATATGGAATATACTGTAGAGTTTGTTGTAGTTGATGATGGATTCACACCACTACTTGGAGCCGAAGCAGCACAGAAAATTAACCTCGTGACTGTACAGCATCAGAACATCCTACACCCTCGCAGTGTGACCTCAGATAGCCCCCACCTCACTGGAAAACACAGTATCAACAGCCTGACAGAAGAGGAAGTCTTATCAGAGTATGCTGACCTATTCAGAGGCCTGGGCAAGATAGAAGGCAAACTTCACCTGGAAGTTGATGAAGCAGTGACACCAGTGGTAATGCCACCCCGACGTGTCCCAATAGCAGTTAAGGGCAAGCTAGACGAAGAGCTTGATCGCCTTGAGAGCCTGGAAGTACTTAAACAGGAAAATGAGCCAACAGAATGGGTGTCCAGTATGGTTGCAACTCAGAAGCCAAGTGGGAAAGTAAGAGTCTGCATTGACCCCCAGCGTCTTAACCAAGCACTCAAGAGGAGACACTATCCTCTTCCTGTGACTGAAGACATCTTGCCAGAATTGTCCAAAGCAAAAGTATTCACAAAAGCTGACCAGAACCTGAAAGATGGATTTCTCCAGATTCAACTTGACAAAGAATCAAGCAAGCTTACCACATTCCAGACCCCCTGGGGCAGGTATCGATGGCTCCGCATGCCATATGGAATCAGCCCAGCACCTGAGTGTTTTCAACAGCAGCTTGATCAATGCCTTGAAGGACTGACTGGTGTTTACAAGATTGCAGATGACCTACTCATTGTAGGACAAGGTAGCACAGTTGATGAAGCTGATCATGACCATGATGAAAACCTGAAGAACCTTCTCAACCGCTGCAGAGTGAAAAACATCAAGCCGAACAAGGAGAAGTTTCAGTTCAAATGCAGTGAAGTGTCGTTCATCGGTCATGTAATGGCAAAGGATGGCTTGAAGCCCGACCCTAAGAAAATTGAAGCAATAGTCAAGATGGAATGACCAGCCGATGTCCCAGCAGTCTGAGATTCCTTAGGCTTGTGAAATACCTGTCTAAGTTCCTACAAGCCCTGTCAGAAATGTGTGAGCCGCTAAAACGTCTGACACACAAGAATACTGAATGGATCTGGACTCACGAGCAAGAAGATGCCTTTGAGAGAGTAAAAAAAGCAGTTGTCAAGGCACCAGTACTCAAGTACTTTAGTGAAAGTGATCCAACAGAAGGCAAAGGAGATGCATTACAGAATGGGCTTGGATTTGTATTGATGCAACATGGTCAGCCTGTGACCTTTGCAAGCAGAGCTCTCACACCGACTGAGCGCAAGTATTTCCAAATTGAGAAAGAATTGCTGGCCCAAGTTTTTGGAATGGAGCACAACCATCACTATGTGAATGGCCGGAAAGTCATCTTGTGGATTGATCACAAGCCATTAGTCTCTATTTCTCAGAAGCCCCTGGCGTCTGCACCCAAGATACTACAGCGTCTGCTATTGTGACTTCAGCAGTATGACCATGAGATACGCTACAAACCAGGCAAGGAGATGCTGCTAGCTGACGCTCTGTCAAGAGCTTACCTGGAAGACTGCAAGCGTTCAATGACAGAAGTAGAAGTGGAGCACATTCATGCCACACACTTCCTTCCAGTTCCAAATCACCAACTCAAGGAGCTCCAGAGAGAAACCGCCTGTGACCCAACTTTGCAAGCTCTGAAGAGAGCAATCCTGAATGGCTTCCCAGATACAAAGGATGAACTTCCAGCAGCCCTCCATCCGTACTTTAACATGCGAGAGGAACTCTCAGTACATGATGGCATAATAGTCAAGGGTCTACGCTGTATTATACTGCCCACCCTACAACCCAAGATTAAGGAGAAGCTGCAGGAGTCACATATTGGAGTACAAGGCTGCCTTCGTCAAGTGCGAGAGACAGTTTATTGGCCAGGCATGAATGGAGAAATCCCTGACTACATCCACAAATGTGGCACCTGCATGTCACTCCAAAGCAGTCAGAGTAAAGAACCACTAATCTGCCATGAGATTCCAACAAGGCCCTGGGAGAAAGTAGCAACTGACATCTTCACTTTGGGTGATAAGAGCTACCTGTGCACAGTAGACTATTATTCCGAATACTTTGAAGTGGACAAGCTACACAACAAAACTGGAACTATCATCATGAAGAAACTGAAGAAGCATTTTGCCACCCATGGAATACCTAATGATCTCATAAGCGACAATGGGCCACCCTTCAACTCCGCTGAGTTTGAGAACTTCCTGAGATCATCTGGAACTGAGCATATAACTAGCTTGCCAGGCTACCCACAAAGAAATGGGCGAGCAGAGAATGCAGTTAAAGGTAGCCAAAGAGTCAGGAGCAGAGTATTACCTCTCCTTACTGAGTTGGAGAAACACCCCAACTGAAGGGATGCATTCTTCACCGGCACAGCGAATGTTTGGGCAATGCACCCAAACTCAGCTACCAACAGCCAAGATGCTGCTGAGACCACAGCCACTAGACACAGCCTCAACAAGAGATCAAATACTCAGAAGGAAGGAAAAGTAAACCCTCTATTATGACAAGAACTGTAAGGAGCTTCCACCCTTAATGGAAGGCGAGAAAGTCAGAGTTGTGCCACAGCCTGGTGACAGCAGTAAAAAATGGTTTAAGGCAGAAGTAGAGAAGCAAACTGATGTAAGGTCTTGCAATGTGAGAACCAAAGATGGGCGAATTTTACACAGAACCCGGAGACACCTCCGCAAGAGCAGAGAACCGTTTTACCCTGTTCAATGAAGTGAGCCTGCAGTAACGCTCCCATCTCTGACCCAATCTGCTACCCCACAGAAGGCGCAAAGGCCACAGATAACACCAACAGCACCAGGTCAAGAGGACCAGCCTAATGAGCCAGCCACACCACTTTTTGCAAAGCCAACCAAAGAACAGCCCTCGTGTTTAGCCCGTGATGAGCCCCAAGCAGTCAGGACCAGGATCACAAGAGCTGGACATGTGTCCAAGCCTCCCAATCATTTAAAGGACTATGTTTAGATTTCCTTGTTTGTTATCTTTCTTGGAACCAGTCCAACCTTGCAGTTAGTGACATGGGACTCTTAGAGTTAAGGGAATAGTTGACTTTGTTGATTTTCTTTAAAGGAGGAAAGGTGTAATGGTATCCCTGTGACTGTAGATCACGTGACTAAAAAAAACCATGTGCTTTCGAGTAGATGCCGCCATTAAACTTGTTTTGGTCTGTATTTACTCGTCTCATCGTTGCCTAAAGCCCCTTAACGTTACACTCACAATTGCACAACTCATCTTCCAGGCAATGAAAATGTCAGGCTAAAGCCATCCTCTTTCTTGAACAGTATAAGCTAAATTCAATCTATAAGTGGGCCACTCCTTTTTCAAGAGGTTTGATACAATTATAGATTGATTCAGCCTCCTTGCAAAAACGACCTAGTTTATCGTTAGAATCTGGACCGACAATAAAATCCGCCACTATTTTGGATGTTGCTAAGTAGGGATGTGCTGTGCAAAACAGAGGAATGACCTTAAACATTTTTTCCTCCCCTTCCATCATTGTTTCGGCCTTCATTCTTTTTGTTTTCACCAATGACTCAAAATTACATACCGTAAGATGATGTTAACTAGAGCAACTAAAATGGGTCCACCTTCTGTGAAGGTCAGACCCAGTCGACAATTTGTATATTGATTATCACATAACTAAGAGAGAAGTTGTTGAACTATTCGTGATTTGAATATCTGAACAGAGTCTATTGATTTAAAAATCCTTTAGATCAAAGCTTTGAGCTGCAGTACATGAATGACTGCTGACCTGGCTACATTGTCTTGTGTTTCCTGTGTGAATTTGAGAATGTAGGGAGAATTTCTTGGCAAGGTGACTGGGGACAAAGTTATTGACACATCTGAACATCATTACTGCATTATTCATGTAAACTTTGGTCTTATCAGGGTTTATCAAAAGTGAATTTTTTGCAGCACCAATTAGAGACGCTTTCTAGGTCCATGTTTAGCCTTTTGATTGAAGTAGATATGATAGATGTAGGAAACAGCAGGTACAGCTTAGAATCATCAACATAACAAGAAGATTTGCAATGTTTTGGAACAGATGGCAAGTCATTTACATAAATAGTGAAGAGGACTGGACCCTTAATTGAATCCTGAGGAACTCCATATTTCAGTGGAAGTGTATCAGAGGCGAAGTGTATCAGAGATGAAATTGACGAGTTTCACAAACACCTCAACAGACAGAACACCCACATCCAGTTTACCAAGGAGATCGAGGAAAATGGTAAGATACCTTTTCTAGACTGCTTGGTTACCCATGACAACAACCAATTACTGACTACGCTTTACAGGAAACCTACACATACGGACTGACTACTCGACGAATGCTCCGACTTACAACACTACTTCATACAAAGCAACAACAACAAAAAAACTACCCTACTGAGACAAGCGCAACCAGTTTGTGACTCACACAACAGTTTAGCAGACAAACGCGAGTACTTAGACAACATTTTCAGTAAAAACAACTTTGACCATGACTTCGTTAGACACAACACTTACCGTGCAGAACCTAACGTTACAAACACCAATGCAACACCTGTCACTACAGCGACAATACCCTACATCAAAGGCACATCTGAAACCATTGCATGAATCCCACAACCCGACAACTTCCCGCACCTTACAAACAACTTGTCAACAACATAAACAACAGACTGACCGACAACAACACACATACAGACATTAGACTAACAAAAGACAGATCAAAACGCGCCAATCATTGTTTACAACAGACAAACAACAGACCGACTAATTTTACTAACAACACACATACACACATTAGACTAACAAAAGACGGATTGAAATGCACCAATCACTGTGTACAGTCTTCACAGCCATGCGAATGACAACTAGGCTTAACTGACAGTTGACGAATAACATCACCACTTTGTTGACCAATCACATCAACAACAACGAGTATTTATCCCACCTACTGACATTACACATCACTTGACTCTGACGATGACTTCCACTCAGATTGTCGAACGTCAGTCAATGTTACCAAAAACAGTCCTTCTCAGGACTACACTCACCTGGACAATTGTACTCCACTTAGTTATGACTGTACCTTGGATGCATACCATTTGAAACTGGTCAGTAAGATAACTATTGGAACCGCCCAGTGCCTGTAATTTCTGTTAAAGTATATAATGTCTGATGCTATCAAAGGCCTTTGACATACCCAGTAAAACAAGAACAGATATCTTTTTTTCAACAGTACCCTGTAACAGATTGTCAGTAACATGGAGAAGAGCAGTCTCAGTTGAATGAAACTTCCAGTTGCCACTTTGTGTCAAAGCAAATTTATTGTTTGCATCTCGATAATCAGGATGATTTGTGGATGATGCTGACGCTTGAGAGCACTGGCCTAAAGCAGCATGTTACCACTCCAACCCACGTCAGCAGAAATACACTTGACAACATAATCACAAGACTGCCTGATAAGCTTGTTGTGCCTGCCCCATGTGCAAAATGCAGCTGCGTGCCTCATCTGCAATGTCAGTTGATTCTATCATATTACTCCAGTCTCCACTGGTTACCCATACAGTTTAAAATTCTAGTATTTTGTCTTTAAAACTCTAAATGGACTTGCTCCTATGTACATATCAGAACTTTTACAGCCTAAGCCAGCCTCTAGATATAATCTCAGATCTTCTGTGAATACAATATTACTGAAATATCTTGCTTTTAAGAGTCTTGCTACCTTGGTTGACCTTGGGAACAATCTCCCTTGGGTTATCCATAATGCCAGTACTTTAGATCATTTTAAGTGCCTGCTCAAAACCCATCCGTTCTGAGAGGCCTATAGTTACTACAGCTAGTACTTTTATGCAATATTGTAATCATACCTATTACTGTTAGTCTATTTATTATATACTAGACTTAGTCTATTATCAATAATTTATTATTATTAGCTACTATTGTCACGTATATTTATCTTATTAATCAAGCGCGAGGGTTGTACTGGGAGAATATCGCCCTGAGGTCTTGACAGTACGGGCCGAGCGCAGCGAGGTCCGTACAAAAAAGACAGAGGGCCAATATTCTCCCAGTACGGTCCCGAGCAAGCTTGGTTAATAAAAGATTTATTACACGACTGAAGACAACTTGAGGGTTTTTCTGAAACTCCTTGTACATGTAACATTGTTTGGGAACTGTGTGAATAGAAAAGCATTCGACCATGACTTTAAGGATTTTGCATGGGTATGTTGAAGTACAAAATTAAATTTACGTAACATTATTCAGACCCAGTTTGATACTCAGTTTTCTTTGTCCTCTAATAAACAATAAAGGCGAAGAGAGAAAGAAAATCAGAAACAATTAGGGCTAAGAGAGAAACAAAATGGAGAATTAACATAGGTTTAAAAACTTTTTAACCTTATTTCAATTTTGACCCATGACATACAGTGTATACATTTTACGGTCCAACATTTTTAGCTTTGTTTTCAAAAACGAAATGGAATGGAAGAAAAAAAATTAGAAATAATATTGGTTTACGAAAAGGTAAGCCATTACAGTGCAGGCATCAGGTTTTATGCTAATAGAACCAATCAGATTTATTATCAGTACAAAGTCTATCAAGCGTGACATGAACTGTCAAAACTGTCAGAAAGGCCAACTTTGCATTTTCATTCATTTCACATTTGGGCCTAAAAGAGTTCAAAACTTTGTCTCAACGAAAAGTCTTTTAAGATAAAAATGATCAGTTTGACAAAGTGTGTTTTCTTAAACTAATTTGCCGTTTTGAACAACTTGAAAATGTCTCAATAAAAAGGTGTTTAATGCCCTAACTCAAATATATGGAAAAACTGGCGTAGCTAAGTTGATCAGTGGGAGAAGCAACCGATCAAGAAACAACAAACACGTGAAGGAAAGATGGAAATCACTTAATCTTTGTCGTCTCTTTCAATGATGCGCCTTCTTGGTCGCTTTAAAGATGCTTCATTGACAATTTTAACCGGCCCGGTCATAATCTGAACGGTGCACCCCGACAACGATGAAATATTAGCACCAGCAAAGACGGCTTCAAGGGCGTTTGAGGTTGAGAGATGCGAAGGGCTACCGGAGGTCACACCATTCTGAATATCTGATACCGAATGAACGTTGACAGAATCAGCGCCATTCAGATCGGTGCAGCTTGCAGTTGGTGGATCGTTTCGTCCGCTAAGTGCATCGGACATCTGACGTTGATGGCTTAAGGACTCTGATTTGTATGCGCTTAAACTTTGAATATTTTTGTGGCCACTCAACTGCATTATGTAGTTTTCCAGAAAGTCGGCATCAAGCAATCTGCTGATGCTGGTTTTTCTCACTGAGTGGTTGGACAACTTTCTTTTGCCTGATTGCCTGAGGCCAGCAGCAGAAACCGCGTCCAACAAAAATTTTCCCAGCTGATTTTTACCCAGTGGCGAACGCATATACCAGATTGGGTCATCAACGCTTTGTTTATGCCTCACTGCTAAGTAGAACAGAGCTTTTGGTCTCTTCATCTCTTCAGGCCTATGTTTCTCAAACATTTTGTAGAATTTAACTGGGCATCTGTCATCACCAGTAGCAAAGAGTTTTGGACAGAAAGGTCGTCTGTGGCCAGTTTCACTGCACCCTTGCCTTGTTTTGGATCCTCTCTGTCTGCCAAACGAGAAGTTCGCGGTCTGTTTCAGAATCCTTTTCCAATAGTACATCTCCCCAGAACAGCTTTCGAGATTCATCCCTGGCTCGAAAGCCAAAATGCAAGGAAAGAAACCACCAAAAGGGTTCTTTGCAGGACCAGTGGGTCGTGGTCACCAAACTGCCCAGCTTCGAAGAGCTTTTCTTGTTCTACTTCTGTTAATTCCTGAGTAGCATTTGGCTTGTTGTTGAAACCACTTTGAACGAGGCTCTTTCGTTTTGCAGCAAGGATCTGACAACTAGGGGAAAACTCTTTCATCTTCAAAGATATTGAAAGGTAATTAATTTTCTTCTACGAGAAGTAGCACTGAAAGCTTCTTTGAAATGAGGTTAGAGAACTAGGTTCGTACTCTTCGCCATTTTCCTTCCTAATATCTTTAAAAGACTTTGAAAGAAGTTTGTCCAGTTCCTTTGCAGTCATGGCTTCTCGTTCTCTTGTTTCATTAACTGAAGAGCAAAACCGCTTCAAAGCCCTGATGTCCGACTTCGTTTTCTTGACTGTATTACTTGATATTTGTGCAGAAATAAAATCTTCTAGCTCTTGGCTGTCACTGTTCACGTTAACTTCACGTTCACCTACATTGTTACCATCTAAGTTGCTTATCTCGCTTGTTTCCGCCGCTGTGGCTGATTCACCACCACTTGCAATCTCTTTGAAAATGTCCAGTTCAAGGCTGAAACAGGGTTTCTCAATGTTAGCTTCCCATTCTGGAGTTTTGCAACGATATTTACGAAATATTTCATCCTCGTCCGCCATCTTAATTTCACCTTCAAAGGGTCACAACGCGGGATCATTCGGGACAATACCCAGTCCAATACTTAGAGAATATCGGACTGGCAATAGAGCAATCTTATTGGTCGATTTTAGTTATTGGCCTTCTGACTGCCTAAGTCGTGTAATAATTACCCATATTGATTTTAAATAAGTTTCAGGGCTTGAAATAACTATTGAGCAGGTGCCGGACACATTGACTGGTCAAACGTGATTTTGCTCGGACATAGGCATTTTTGGCCGGACAAATTTAATCCATCTTAACTAGTTGCAATAGAGGCTCCATTTTGCAAGTTACATGAAAGCCCAAATGACCCGACAACATGTCCGGTCATCCACAGATTTGCTCGGACAATGCTCGATTCTGACCGGACATTGTCCGTTGACCGGCCATTACTTCAAGCCCTGAGTTTATTGTAATAATACTTTTACTTCAAATTGTAAATCGTTTTTCCATTTTGTGATGCATATGTGAGCATCTTACTTTTTTAACATACACAATTTAGGCGAGGTTAAACTACAACCAATGCTGCCAGTGGTCTTGCTCATTTGTGCAAGCAATCTGTGGGGTGGGCACCCCTGGAATTTACAGGTACAAATCACATGTGCCTGGCTTGGAACGCACACTGCGGATCAATGCTTGCTGATTCATTTCAGCCATTGTGAAACTTTGCAGATTAATAATTCAGCCTTTTCTTAGTTTTGCAGATTCTGGACCAGTTCCCTCCCACCTGTTAGTGGTAGTTGAAAACAGTTTATTATGCAATCAAATGATGATGAGTGAAAGGCTCAGAAATGAGTAGAATTTTGACAAAATGCCTGTGAAATTATTACCTAATTTCCACATTTCATGAGTACACCATGTGATTACCTTTTTCTATCATGGGTGACAAATTACGCGTGAGGAATGTGTTCAAAAATCTGTTTTAAGCCATTATTTTATCTACCACATTTGACTTTGTATTAGGATGGTTTGAAGTACTAACGTCTGCAAAAAGTTTATTAAATGGCCAAAGCAAAGTAGCCTAGATAAATTTCATTGGTTCAATCTTGTTTATGCATGGAGACAAAAAACCACTCAATGAGCACTTAGTCCAGCTTCTCAGGAAAATTCTTCTCTGGGTTTTTCTTCAGGCCATTTACCTCACACCTCTGCTTGCAACCCTCACCCAAGCAATAAAATTGTGCTCTTTTACATGTTTAGGGTTTCTGCAGTATTTTTAATGCAATGTTAATGTTCATCTGTAAAATTTTTAAACAGGATGCAATTGTGACTCTGAGATATAGGAAATCAGTTGCCATGATGGCAATCTTTAATGCTGAAATATTATGCCACAATTAAGAAGTACATTGACACCTATGATATAGCTTCAGAAATGTCACTGGAGGCAAAAGGTGTGAAATTACATGTAAGATACACATTGATCAAGATTTGCCTCATTATAAGGAAAAGAGCAACTATACCTTATAAAATTGTTCAAACAGATCATTCTTCCTTATGAAATCCACCCAGTGCATTTGAGATTGTGCTTTTCTTCCTCCTTTTTGTTTTTGCTGCAAAATAGACATGAAAACTGCTGCTACTTTAACCAAACATTGACCATTTTGGTGAGATCCTTCAACTGTTCTTATGAAAACTTAATTAATATAGTTAGTATCAAAGATTAATGGACACCTTGTAATAACATTTTTTGTCAAGCCCTTGGTATTGTGCATTTGTTCTGACTGGAGTGTTCATAAATTCCTAACTTGATACTTGCTGAAGGCAGAGAAAGCTCATAACAAATTTCCAAGGGAGGCACAATCATTAGAGACAAGTAAAATGCAACTCACAAAACCCATGTACATGTATATGTAAATGGTCATTTCTAGCTCTGCAGATCGAACAACACCACTTAAATTTTAAACTTTTAAATAAAATTATTGTTGGCGCTGGTATTCCCAGAAGGTCAGATGTTTTGAGACTACTGTCCCTTCACCTGTGAGCAGAAAGAACGGGTCGACCTTGTGACAACCATGAGGCTACCACTGTTAGTTCTGCTAACAGCAGTCCTAAGCAACTACAAGACTAGTATCACCCAAGATAAGATGGCAGTCCATTTTAAAATAAAATAAGCAGGGCTTGAAATTGTGACCAATACAGTCGCATTTGCGACTAAAAGATTTGGAGGAGTCGCAAATTTACGACTAGTTTCACCTTACTGTTACAAAATAAAAGGGCTAGCTGTCGCTTCTTTGCCGCTACTTTTGCTAAAATAAATAAAGAAAAGAAAAAATTACATTGTTTCTCGTCTGAATTTATTTCAGTATGAAGTTTTGGGACAAAATTGTAGCGTGAATGACCTGAGATGTTACGTACACAACACCATTCCCTTGATCCTTCGCCATTTACAGCGGTTTCCTTAGACATACAGTATGTATTGCAGTTTCATACTTTGTTTTTGTTAAACTTCAGTTGGTTCTAAGCCCTTGATGAACGTCGTATGAAAGCGATTTTCGAGAAGTTTATTTTCAAGAAAACGGGAAGGATTTTCATGTTTGAGCAGGGAACTGTGATCAAATCTTAGTTATAGCGATCTTCCTCGCGATAAATCCGGCACTTCACTCGGCTCATCCTCGGTGTGAAAACCTGTGAAGCTCGCTAGTGACGTAAAACAAAGACAACAAAACATTATAAACAATAGCGCACAGCAAAACAACACCTCATAAAACAAAGAAAACCTCGTCAGGTTTTTACACCGAGGATGACCCCTTCACTCACCCCGGAAGATGTCACTGAAGCTCATAATTGACTTTAATGGCACTAAGAAACAAACCAAACGGAGGTTGCCTTTTTAACGCCGTCTCTATATTATTTGGCAACGAAAAACATGGTCGACCCTTCTATGATATTGGTGACTGGAGAACTGTATTTTGTAAGCTTATGACATATTCGCACACTTGGTACAGTAAACACCCGCATATAAGAACCTAGAATTTTTGGGTTCAGGCTGAATGGGTTCTTATGTTTTTGGGTAGTTTTTCCGAAAAAAAGGCTGATTAGGTTCTTAGTAGGTTCTTATTTGTAGGAGTTGTCATAGTGATACCATTCAGAGAACTACTGTAGTACTAGTATGTCATAAAGGTTGAACATTTGTATTTTAAACATTTTCTTTGGGCATCACTGTTACAGTTGGACTAAAAAAGACAAGCAGTAATGTGTATTTCACAGGAGCAAAAGTCAGGGCACTCTAGAGATTCAAGTCCCAAGGCTACACCAGTATAATTTTATACAGTATTCTATACTCTGTATTTATAAGATTCTCAAACAAATAATTTTCATGGTGTTTCTCAGAAATTTCACAATTTCTCTCAATAGGCCGTATTCGTATTCTCGGTATTGAACTGGATCTAGCATGAAGTGGAGGCTCTTGCGGGGGAAACTTTTCATATGTAAATGTATTCCCCCGCAAGAGCCTCCACTTCATGCTAGATCCAGTTCAATAACGAGGATACGAATATGGCCTATTAAAATCCAGTATTTTGGCTACAAAATAAGAGTGGTTTTTTGTATATTAAGAACCTATTGTTCTTTGCCAGCCTAAATAGGTTCTTATATATTTGGGTACTAAAATGCCCAATTTCAGCCTGTAGGTTCTTAAATCACTAGGTTCTTATATGCGGGTGTTTACTGTATAACATAAAATTTTGCGTATAATCGAGAACTGTCTTGAGAGCTGTTGGCGTAATAAAATCAAGGTTTTGTTTAATCTTTTGAAAGTCTACTATTACTGTAATGCGCTTACTTAGTTTTGCGACTAAAATTTGCAAACTTGTGACTAAATTTTCGTATCTAGTCGCAAAATTGCGACTGGATTTTCTTTTTAATTTCAAGCCCTGACAATTAAAGTAAACAAACCCATATTTATCAGATGAACCAATTGAAGCTAAGCGGTGTCCAGTCTTTTATCGTCCGATATTATGCCTGGTTACACAGCTCCGCACAGTGCATGCAAGAAAACAACAAATTTACGCGCAAAATTCTATGGAAAAACTGCCTTGAATGGAGAAATACATGTGAACAAATACCAGAATAATATCAATCATATGTCATAAGTGGTGGACATGATGTTTATTCTACTAAAGAGCTAAAATTACGAATAAGACTTTAAAGTATTTTTCGATCGATTGTTGGCGAGTTTGCCTTGGATGAAGACAGATCACTTCATGGTCTCGACTTTGGATTTCTTTCGAGTTTTTTTCAGAAAAACTTGAAAAAATTTGAGTTGCTAAACTCGGGGTGCGGCTTATCTGCGAGTGCGGCTTATCTGCGAGTCTTTACGGTAAGGCAAAACAGATTTAATGGAGCCAAGATTTAAAAAGACTTAATGCTGTTAAAATGGAGCTAAACAAAGCACACCTGATCAGCATGGTCTCAATTGCTTGCTCATACCTAATTAACTGAATTCTATGCACGGTAGATTAAATGTAAACTTGTACGCACCCAAATCTTTTCTTAATATATTTTTTAGCATATTCTTTCTTTTGGACGCAAAAGTTCACTTGAATTTATGGAAATTGCACCAATACCCATCAGGATACTGGAAATCACATTTTTAAGAGGGGCTAAAGCCTGACAGATTTTCTTGAAAACAATTCTACATCTCCATTTTGGCATATTTTGGCAGATACCAAATTTTGGACATAAGTTGTATGGCTAATTTTTGAGAAATTAAGTGAGGAAAATGAGTTTTTCAGGTTTTATGTATTAAATGCATTTAGAAAAGCATTGCACATGCTTTTGTCAGGGAAACCAAACTTCTACGAGCGCGCACGTGCTCTCTCTCCAACCTCGTGTTTTGCGTTAAAATATGGCTTTGTTTACTGCAGCGACTACACCTAAATCCTGTGGAAGGTAGTGACATTGTAGTGAATGTGATTTCTTTTCAGTGTTCGAGATTTTTGCACAACACATTTTTTTTTTCATTTTTGCTCATGGGGTTCTCCTTCGTCAGCTTGTGACTTTAGCTCACGTGTGATGCTTACATGACTCTAAGCACACGCAAAATACTGTAAAAAAGATTATAATCAATGACTTTAGCCCCATTTACACTACAAAAATTTTTTGGCACAGCTCGGATAAAAATGGCATGCGTACCAAAAAAAAAAAGGTTCGGCTTGGGTAAATTTTGTAGTGTAAATGATTTTGCCATACCAAATTTTATCCTTGCTGAACCAGAATTTCACCCGTGGTTGGCCCTTCTGAAAAGGTAGTCCAAGCACGGGTGAAATTGGTACGGGTGCCACAAATTTTAGTCTGGCTTGGATGAAATGTGTGGTGTAAATGCAATAGCTACTCTTTTCCTTGAGAGGATGGCTTTACGCATTCTAGTATCCTTACGAGTAATTTCATTTTCAATCTCGGATACTATGTATTCAAATGTTTCTTTAGAAACCCGAAAATTGTCGTACCACTCCTTGTCGGTGAACGCTCTTTTGACCATTTCAAACCAAACATTACTTTGCTCCACCATCCAACAAGATCGATCCACATAAACATTACAAACGAGAATTGCTGCAAGAGCTAAAAAAAAACCTGTACCGTTGTTTTTTCCTCATCCTGCACATGGTATCGTGCAACATGGAGGAATGTCGCATCCAGTCAGTATAAAATGCAGACTACAGGCTGGGTATAAAATGAAGATTGTAGACTGCAAACTCGGTATAAAATGCAGACTGACACCAAAACTGATCTCTGTCAAAGACATGATAAATTTTCGATTTTCTTACCCATGGTAAATATGTCACACAATCGCCTTTACCAGATCAGCCAAAACAGTTGTTTTCTCAGTTTTCTAAGGTTTGATTTGCTAGCTTTCGTTTGATGGACAGCCGTTTCTCATTGGTGGATCGAAAATACTGGATACTGCATGCAACATGTTTTACTTAGGGGTTATGGTTATGGTAAGGTTATGACTCAAGGTGGAAGTGCGCTGTGGTTTTGTTTCAGACACATGTAATCCGTGTTCTGAGTTTCAAGGGCGTATTTCATGTCATTTACCTGTTTTGTTTTTTGGGTAGCAATTATGAGAAAGACAGAAATGATATCATATATTCACATTCATCTATCACAAATTGTTCACATATAAATAATTTGTGCGAAGTCTGAGCAAAATATCATGTTATGGGGTTGTTGACATTGAAGAAACTCTGTTTAAAGGGGCTATGTCACGCTATTTTAGCATATTTTTAAAGCTCAAAATATGTCTTGCAGTCAATTGAGATCCAAAAATAATGGTCTAGTTTTGTTATTTAAGACTGTTATGACACTAAAACTGTTTCATGTCGTCTGATGCTACCAATGCGGCAAGGATGGAAATGGATTGAAACTTGAAAAGGTTGGGCCAACGTTTTCAAGTTTTGATGCTATCTCGACAAAAAACACCAAAAACCTTATTATAGGTTGCTCTCTTTGAAAAAATTAATTTGATATCCACCTCATAGTTTATCAGGAACATTGTTGGTATAAATAAGTAAAGGTTTTTGGAAAGAATTGATCCAAAACCACAAAATCGTTCGTGACATAGCCCCTTTAAGAGCGAAAAGAGGTCGCAGCTTTTCCACGCAATTTCCATCCTCCAAAGTTAAAAAAGTAATCTCTGACGCCCAGGGTAATTCTCACAAAGGTGATTGCATGACACAAGCGTATGTCTAGATACTGCAAATTTATCGTGTTTTTGACAGAGATGATTTAGGTGTCAGTTGCATTTTATATCAAGTTTGCAGTCTACAATCTTCATTTTATACCCAGCCTACAGTCTGCATTTTATACTGACCTGTTTTGGAACTGTCTCCATTCAGCCATATTGCAGGATACCATGTGCTCCACTTGTAGTATAGAGGCGTGTGTAGCATGATGGTAGTGTCAGTGCTCAGCCATGTGAATTTTTTTTTCAAATTAAATGAAAATAAATTTTCGCGTGGCTGAGCGCTGCCACTAATTTTGTTTTGCATTATCTTTTCAGAATAAATTCAATTTTAGTTTGTTCTTTGCATTTTGTTTTACATTTAATTTCATTTGCATTTGATTTTGACTTTATTTACATTTTCTTTTACATTTCATTGCAATTGTATTTCATTTTGTTTCACATTTTAATTGCTTAAAAAAGAGAAACTCGCTTACATTTTCTTTTACATTTCATATTTGCAAAATTTTGTATTTCATTTTGTTTCACATTTTAATTGCTTAAAAAAAGAGAAACTCGCGGTGAAAATTCAGTGGCAGTCCTTGGCCACCATATACCTGTTCACATTAATATAACAAAAAAATAAACACTATCTTTGAAAAAGAAAACTGACGAAAAAACTGTAACTTAAAATAACTGTAACTGTAAACTCCATGGGCCGGTATTCATGGGTATTCTGCATGCAGTTCAGTGCCATCAAGAATCAAGAACTGGCCTACTTCATGAGAACAACAAGGAGTTATATTTTTCGAATTGCCCAGCCCCCTACCCTTGGGGACAAGACGACTTCAAGCAATTCCCCATCCCCGGGACTAAAGGATTGGACTTGCCCCAGGGGCTACCCGGGGCGGGGATCGTTACAGGTAGAATTGAATCATGCTTTAGGGAAAACTTGCTTGAATTGGCCATACAGAAAATGTATCAGGTACGGTGTAACCTGATGTTGAGGTATAAGAAGTTCACTTCCTTATTTATGGCTCTATTTTACAATTTGACCAATGTAAATAATTATTTTCCATCGAAACTCTGTCTATCCACACCATGTTCACGTTTTTTGAATAGTACGTTTGGAGCTGCCTGTGTTCAAAATTCTACTCCCCATTAAAGAACTCTCGTTTTACAAACTGAAGTGGCCCTGTATAAACCCGCTTTTTAAGCAGAAGTCCAAGTTCAATATAACGTAAGGTTACGGCAGTTTCGTTAACTACAAAGAGGACAGGAAATCTTACCCTCCGCTTTCTTGTCATCTCTGTTCCAAGAAATATCATTCAAATACATGTACATCGCATTCTGGAGGTTTTTCTGTGATGTTAAGCTTACGCGAAATAGATATAACTGTCATGTAAGCAAAATAAATTATAGGGTATGGGGTTACATATTGTAAGGGTTTTTTGTGTGCACGGACAGTTATACTTCATTATAATTACATATAGGTTATGTCTATTTCGCGTAAGCCTAACATGAAGTAACAATTACCAGGCCTGGTTCCTCGCACAACACGAGGGAAGACAGGCGAAATGATAGTAACTTTGAAGAAAGAAACGCAAAGAAAACTCAGCATCATCACCACAATGCTCGCATAGTTTTGGGAAGAATAACGCATCACCAAGTGCTGTAACTTAGGAAAGAAAATGTACGCTATCTATAAGCAGACGCACCCTCCAACCGGAGTTGAACATTGTGTGCACTGCCACTTTCTCTCATCGGTGGAAAGTAATCTGGTGGTTGCAGGAACATCACAACTCCGTATTTACAAATTTTACACCCAAGATGAGGTAGGATTTATACGATTCTGTTCGTGAAGCTCACGATGTAGCCTTCACAATTAATTCTGTGGGACGTTAAAGAATCACTAGGGACGTACCGAACCCTGGCTGTGACCACCCCTAGTGCTGATCTGTTCTATTCAGCAAGTGGCCGGCTTGGCTGTGATGTCTCTAAAAGGCTTATGGTGTATGAGGCCACACGCATAACAGCCATAAGTCAATGGGACTTTGCCAAGTGCTGAAAACACGTAGATGTAGATGTAGATGAACAAAGAATTAACTCTGAAGTGTAAATTAAAGTGCTAAGAAAAACCCATGAAAAACTTACTGGGCGTTAGCCTAGTAAAGCAAAGAAAAAATTCTTATGACCTCAGTGGGAATTGAACCCATGACTTCCGGATTAGATCTACCATTGCTCTGCTGACTATGCTGCAGTACCGCTCAAAGGTAAGTTACCACCTCTTGTCTCGTTTCTCTCGAGACGTGTCTCGTTCCTCTTGAGAGTCACTGAAACGTTTAGTATGGCATATATTACACGTAAGAAACTGGACATGTGTAATAATTGCTGCTCTGCAGTTCACCAAATCGATGGGACCATGAAATATAAGATATGCATACATGAAGATCATTCGCTCAATTCATATTGAACAAACATCGAACATTCGCAGTGATAAATGTTAGTCACCGAATTTGCGACGTCTGAGACAGCTATTATTTTTAGCCACAATTTACGAAGGAAAGGAAATAGTTCCTAGAAAATAGCCAAGTAAGGTTTTATATCTCTATAAACTACAAGTAGAGTTTTGTTAAGGAGAAAATGTTCCGCCTCTCTACATGCGCCGGCGAGTCAATTGTTTTTGGGAGTCATAAATGCGTCACAGAAAAAAATAATATCTCTGGTTCTATTTAGTACAAATTGCTCATTGAAACACCAAAATACTGTATCTTTGGAGACAGAAATTTTGTCAAGGTTTCTGTAATGAGCCATTTACATTTATTAGTTTTAATTTTTTCTGCCATGAAAAGTTTTGTCTAAGGGCACACTAAAAATATCTCCGATTCTATTTGGCATAAAATTCAAATGCCAAAATACTACATCTTTGAGGACCTGTAGGAGTTTTTAATAAGGTTTCTGTGATGCGACATTTACATCAAGTCTTAAATTTACAACTTCATGTATGAAAAAAAAGTAAGTGAAGGTTTCACAATCAAAGCGAAGTGTCGCATGTTTACAAGTTTGAATGAAATGTTAGTTGAGGTTTCATGCTCAAAGCGTCCTGTCGCATGTTTACATGTTCAGTGTGAATAAAAAGCTAGTCAAGGTTTCATGATCAAAGCGTGGTGTCGCATGTTCACAAGTTTAATGAATAAAATGTTAATCGAGGCTTTGTGTGCAACGCGTACTGTGTGTTCACAAGTTTGAATACAAACTTATTTGACTTAGCGTGGTTTCGCATGTTCTCAAGTTTGGATCGAAAATTTCAAGGTTTCATGTGCATAGCGAGTGTTCACCAGATTAAATAAAAAATTAGTCGAATGATCAAATCATGGTTTCGCATTTTGCATTATTGAGTTTGGCGCGAAACGACAAATCAGACTGGAGCGATGAGAGGCAGCTTTTTTCATTGAAGGCTACAAAGTTGGCGAAACAATTATTGACATAGATCGCGATGGTGGCTTACCAGCAACATGTAGATCGGGTGTCAAAACTCCACATGTTGTTTCATGAACACTATGTTTTGATTAACAACTGTAGAAATCACATTTACATGGGAAGAGATCAGATGTCACAAGATCTATACAACCAACTGTAGAACATATTTGTAAACACGAGCGACTGTCACCGACGATTCAGATATCTTCATCTTTTATCGTGTATTTGTATTTACAAAAACTAAACGTTAAGCAAGTCTGACTTAAATAAAAAAAATTGGCAGATGAAACAATATTGATGGACGCTTGAGAATTTAAAATACACACATGATACACATGCATCGCTGATGGGAATGAAAATCGTGTCTACCGCAGTAATCGATTCCATACAATATGTATAGCAAGTCTTAGCGAAGTATTGGTACTTCCAGTGCACTCGTGAGAAACGAGACACGTCTGGTGAGACGGTGGTAACTTACCTTTGAGCAGTACTGTATGAGGTTGGACAGAGAAAGTATAGTCTCTCATTAACATTTTTTAAATATTTAACCTCCAATTTAGCACATAAAAATGCAAGCAAAACATACAGTGTACCTGTGTAGTGTATCAGAATCTAGTCTAAGGAATTTTGGATGTAACATGTAAAGTTCGTAAGAATGAAGCCTGTCTCATAGGTAGCCAATGGTTAACAAAATTTTTATATCCATTTAGGGCATGCTTTAATGAATGTCTCAATACAGCTCAGTATTCTTTTTGTGTACAATGTAACTGACAATTGCACCACTTAGAGCATCACATTGAGTTTCTTTTCCAAGTAAGTAATGTAGGTGGTAAGTAAGGGAGATACATGTAGATACATGTATCTACATGTAGATTCTACATGTACAGTGTTTTAAAGAAACTGTAGTGCTGGGTTTGGTTTTGGTTTTATCAACGGAGTTGATATAATGTATAATTGACTACTGTACAGGGATTCTAAAAGCTGATTTTTTTAGTGTTAGCCCTTTGTCAGAGCGAATGCTCAAAACATTAACTGATAAATAGTTTACTTTACAGCAAAGCACAGGAGGAACAGCATCTTCAGAAAAGATGATAGGTTAGTTTTTTTTTATTATATTACCAGTGTAAAGTCTCAGATTGCCATTCATGTCTCACTTCATTTGGTTCAGTTTCAGGCTAAAGGACTTCATGTGCTAATAGTTTCTGAATTCTGGCCTTCAAATGATAAAATAAGTGTAGACCTTCTGGTATAATTTCCACATGGTGACGAGTCTTCAGGCTAAAGGAGAAGAAAATTTTAGCAAAATTCCAATTTTCAGGCCAAATTATCACTTACATGTATGCCCAGTTGCATGGAGCCCTTTAACTATTTTGGGAATTCTGTGTTATGTTAAAATGAGCACTGCATTTTGGAAAGACTGGAATTTGTATCATTACATTAATTATTACTTGAAGCATGCTCATTTATGTGTATGTTCAAAGTACACACTGAAATCTTAAAAATACCTTTTCATTTCAGACAACACTACCAAGAGAAGGAAGTTGGAGTTGCTGAGCCAGTACTCTTTGTTTGGTAACATAGAGTGTCTACAAGCAGTAAGACTTGCTGGAAATGCAAGGGACTCACTTCTGATGAGCTTTAAAGATGCTAAGGTGCCTGTCCATACAATAGTACTTTCATTGTTATTCTCACGATCAAGTAGAGTTTGACAAGAAATAAAAGGCTTTGTTTGTTTAGAAACAGATGTGCTATACCATTACGGGGGAATGAAAAAATTTTTTATTGGTATTGTCTACTAAGTTGTTAACAAAGCAAATTGGCCACCTCAAACAGATTCATTGTTTTGAGCAACTTGCAAGGGTGACTTGCATTTTTATTTGTCACTAAGGGATCTTCCAAGTATGCTCCAAGTTTCTTCAGCTTTCTGTTTCCTGAAGTTTCTTTTGAAAACATTCCCCCTTACCATATCTGCTTTTGTAGGAATTATTGCATTGTTGAAACTTATGTGAATGTCATTATAGCTTGCTATCGTAGATTATGATCCTGGTACTCACGATCTGAAGACCAGAAGTTTGCATTTTTTTGAAGATGACAAGATAAAGGTTTGTCATTTACAGGCATACATGTAATTCTCTTTCGGGTATATATGTAAATAAAAATTTTGCAGTTTTATATATCTATAGATAGCTAATAAAATTTCGCAGTAAACATTATCAGTATACTATTATTATACTATCAGTTTTATATATTCTATAGATAGCCAATAAAATTTTGCAAAAAACATTATCAGTATACTATTATTATATACCGAACGTAAATTTCGCAGTAATTGAAATTCCATTAACTGCGAAATATTTTACCCTGAAAATGTATGGTATAAACACAAATTTCGCATTTATTGAAATGTCATTAACTGCAAAATGTTTCCTTATAAATTTATATTGAGACCACAAATTTCGCAGTTATTTAAATGTCATTAACGGCGAAAAGTTCTGTCTAAATATGTATGGGCACCATAATATTTCGCAGTTATTGAAATGTCATTAACGGCGAAATGTTTCCGTCCTAATATATGTGTGAACCACAAATTTCGCAGCTAGTTCAATGTCATAAATGGCGAAACGTTTCCGTCTAAATATAACTTGGAAGCTTAGAATTTCGCAGTTATTTAAATGTTATTAACTGCGAAACTTTTCCGTCCAAAAGAAAATTGGAACCATAGAATTTCACAGTTATTGAAATGTCATTAACTGCGAAATGTTTCCTTCCAAATATGTATTGGAACAACAAATTTCGCAGTTATTTTAATGTCATTAATGACGAAAAGTTCTGTCTAAATAAATACGGGCACCATAAAATTTCGCAGTTATTGAAATGTCATTGACCTCGGAATGTTTCCGTCCAAATATATATGTGAACCACAAATTTCGCAGCTATTAAAATGTCATTAACGGCAAAATGTTTCTGTCTAAATATATCTTACAACCACACATTTCGCAGTAACTGAAATGTCAATAACGGCGAAACGTTTTTTTGTCTAAGTATGCATTGGAACCATAAATTTCGCAGTTATTGAAATGCCATTAACGGCGAAAAGTTCCCCTCTCACTAAAAAGTAGAATCACCGCAGGTAGCCCAAGCTACTTTGGGAACCGTCAACATGACATTGCGTTACAGCATTATTATAAGAATTTGTTTGGGAAAGTAATGATCATACAAAATAGTTCAAAATAAGAAAAACGAAATAAAAAAATAGACTTCCCTGTCCTGTTGTGTGTATAACTTGCGTTTTTATGACGTTTGGAGGGGTTTCAGAGCGATTTCAGTGGGTTTTAGCTTCTCTGTATTCTTCTCCATATGAAGATCCCATTAAACAAGGCTCATGGAGTGTATTCTTTTCCCACTCGCATCCTGCGATCAGCAAGACATATTCTTAGTCACCCTCTATCTGTACTAATCAACAAGTCGGTTGAACATGGAATATATCCTTCTAAATTAAAACTTGCTAAAGTCATCCACTGCACGGTGCATTGGTGCACCACTGCACGGTGTGACATAACCTGTAATTTTCGTTCTACTCAGTGACGCTGGTCAGTCAGGGGCTGTGGCGCCACTGTTCGGTGTGCCCTTCCTTTCGAGAGTTCCGCCAGCGCCTTGGTGGGGTTGCCACATGGTTGTGGCTTGTGGCGAAATTTTTAACCCCACCTTTCCTGAAGAGATTTTAATCTTTGTTTGTAACCTTAGTTTCAATTAAACTCGTCACATTTGTGGCCATTTATCCCAAACGATTTGTTTCTATTGTCGTCTACCAATCTCTTCAGCAAACTAGTGCGGCGCCTTGCGGAGCTCTCGATGTCTTAATTTTTGCAAATGACTCAAGATAAAAAACAAACATTATGCCGTTGACCGAAAGCATAATGTTATTTTATCGCGAGGCATTTCCGTTGTCTTATCAGTTTGCGGGTTGTGCTCTAATCTGGCAACTATGGAAGTCTCCTGTCCAATGAAAAATGGGCGCGTGTTAAAGTTAAGTACAAAAGGTCGGTTATCTCGTACACGCGGCCCCTTTCTACTATTGCCATCATCGCAAGAAGAACTTCTCTGCCTTTTAGCGTTCAGTTGTATTGTTCTTGTTGTATTGTTGTGCATTTTCTCGACATAATATGTTGGGTGATTACTTCGCCGTTAATGAAATTTCAATAACTGCGAAATATTTTCTCCACATAATGTGTTGGGTGATTACTTCGCCGTTAATGAAATTTCAATAAGTGCGAAATATTTTCTCCATATAATGTAATGAGTGTTTATTTCGCAGTTAATGAAATTTCAATAACTGCGAAATATTTTCTCGACATAATATGTTGGGTGATTACTTCGCCGTTAATGAAATTTCAATAACTGCGAAATATTTTCTCCATATAATGTGTAAGGTTATTATTTCGCAGTTAATGAAATTTCAATAACTGCGAAATATTCTCTCCATAAAGTGTAATGAGTGTTTATTTCGCAGTTAATGAAATTTCAAGAACTGCGAAATATTTTCTCCATATAATATATTGAGTGGCTTTGTTGCGAAATTTAATTTTTATCTATAGAGTAGAATAAATCCAAATTTTGCATTTGTCAAAGTACCGGCGTGTGAGAAACAAACTTGAACGCCTTTCACGTGTTGAAACTCGCGTCACGTTTTGTGGTCACGTGCTAAATACACTTTCGAGATCTGTCACTTTGATCGTAGCGCGATGGTTATAACATCAGAATACGTTCGGCTTAGGCTCTTCTCTTTCTTTCGAGCAAACTTCAAAATTTCCACGGCGATTCAAGAGCTGTCTCGAACTGATGGCATAAAAATCAGCCGCAAAGTTGTCGGAAAGTGTTACAAGTGTTTCAGACAGAACTCTCCAATGGGCATTCTGCCTTGCAGTGGCCGTCCACCGACAATTAAACAAAAACATGAGCATTTTGACTTTATCGACCAGAAGTTGGAAGAAAACGACCTTGCTTTTTTCACACCAACTAGTTGGTCTGTAAAATAACATCGGGGTTAGAGGGATTTTGAGTTTGTTTTGGTTGCGCGGCATGCCGTGATCCGATTGCATAATATTTTGAACTCCAATGACACACACGTCGCTACCTTGATCAATGTAATCCTTGTCTTCGTTACGCAATTTACCACACATTAGATCTTAACTTAACCGTGTAGTGTAAAAAGCAAGAACAAAAATGAAACAATTTCTGTTGCTCCGCGATTATTGCCTGAAGCGCGACAAAAAAAATTAACATGTTCCAAATGCGGAAAAAGAAACTTCCGTCAGTCTGCGAAACAAATTGTCATCGGTCGTTCGTTTTTCGATTCGGTGAGTCTTTACAAATTCTCTTGTTAAAGAGCTTGTAAAGGATGGAAGGTGAGATAATGTTTAACAATACTCTGACAATAGTAATTACTCACTATTGTATTTTTACCGAGGCATTGCCGCGTCTAATTCACCGCGGCTTTCGGTTGCTTTCGTCTTTGCCGCGGTTGCGGTTTTCATCCCACCGCGGTGAATTCGCGGCAATCACGTTCAGGAAAGACGAGGTTTTACCGCGTGCTAATGGTCCCATAGTTTCGAGCAGTACTGTAATGGAAAAGTTTTCTTTACCCTGAGAATAAGCTGTGTTACAAATTCATTGGTTAGGAGAGAATCCTTGAATTCAATCTTGATTCTTTTATAACTTCATTGTCTAAGAACTTTTTATTATTAACTGGTAATCAGTTTATGCATAAATCTAGTAACTGCATAATTATAATTATTCTATTAAAGTCTCTACCTTTTTTGTGTTAAGGCATCACATCTTATGTATCTGAGAATAGCAGTGACTGATGAATATTATTTATTATGCTACAGGGACGTAATCAGGAGTATTTTCGATCTCCTATGGTACGAGTGGATCCTGAACGGCGTTGTTCTGTGATGTTGATTTATGGAACTCATCTGGTCATTCTACCATTCAGACAGGAAGGAGTACTGGATGAACATGATGTGGCATTTACTGGAAGGTGCTTGTTAATAAATTATCCTTATTGATATTTAATTGAAAGCAGATTTTATTGACATTAGTAAGAAAAATGTGGTCGACTTTTGTCGTATTAGTATTGTCAAGTTTAGACAGAGCTAGTTTAACTGGAGCCCTGACACAACACAAAAAGAAAAACATTAAGACATTAAAAACTAGACAGTCAATAAATAGTTATAAAAGCAACATGTATTCCAGGCATTACTGTTTAAGATGGCGCTTTAGTTTGATTTTAAATTCGCTGTGAGTGTCTCTACTTGTCTAATGTTTATCAGAAGGGTGTTGTGGGTCCAAGCACCATTTATTCTGAAGCTCCCTTAATACATGTACTTACAGCTGTAGTAGTTCTTGCAAAGGGAAGGCGCAGCAAATCACAGCTTCTGGTGTTATAGCCATGGAAAAGGTGCGCGCAACTCTGAAAGTAAGTACAAAGGCGCTATTCCATGAAGACATTTGTGACCCTCCACGGGAAAACTTACACTAACGATCATCCGTTAAACGTTAGAAAAGTAACGGATAGTTAACGGATTGCTAACGGCTTTGAAGTCGTTCTAACGCTTTGTACTAACGTTCTAACGCTCAGCCTTAACCTTCTAACGGTTTGCCTTAACGGTCTTACTAAGGGTTTGTCCTAAGGACGTATACAAAACATGGACCCCCGGTCCATGGACCACCCTTGTGGACCCGGTCCATGGACCACCCTGTGGACCCGGTCCATGGACCACCCCTAATTTTTTAGCTGAATTTTGCTAAAATTCTAAAAGCTCAATACAAAAATAACAAGGTATGTTTAGTGTGAGAACAGTGTTTCAAATCCATCGAGTGAAGTGCGCAGACTATGATAATTATCGCTTGCAAGGTAGTAATCTTAGAATACACATGAAAATACAATAATCTTCCTGACAAAGCCGTTCATTATTCTGTTTAGTTTCCACATCAACAATTAAAGTAACAAGTGCAACAACAAACTACATGCTGCTTGTGTATATAACAGACGATTAACTTGTTTATTTTGTATTTACACTTTACTTTCTCAACTGATTTGCTAGCACTGCGCACCACCTCACTGAAAGCAAAATGTGCCCATCAAGTGGTGAAAACTATAATTTTCTTTAGTCGAATTCCGTAGAGGTGAAAGAAATAAAACCATAATTGACATGATTCAGTAACAGAATGTAAACTCGTTCATGCCAAGTCTCCATAAATATCTAAAGAACAAAACATGCAAATATGATCGTTAATAGCGGTCAGGAAACAGAATAACATTACTAAAATAAAAAAGAAACACTTCAGCGATCTTCTCACCTTCCTCCATTTCCACGTGTTTGTTGACCTTCAAAAATTAGGGGTGGTCCACAGGGGTGGTCCATGGACCGGGTCCACAAGGGTGGTCCATGGAGCGGGGTCCATGTTTTGTATATGTCCTTGTCCTAATGCTCCAACGGTTTGCGCTAACATTCTAACGGTTTGTCCTAAAGTTGTAGTGACTGATCACCACTTCTAACGGATCGTAAGTTGTGAATGATGTAAATGAAATCACATACATGAACTGCGGAAATTGAATCAGAATGTATCGAATCGAATTGATTCGGTTCGTTTTCAGACTTTTTCGCGGTCACGTAAGCTTGTTATCTATTGCCTTTTAACGAAGTCTTCAGTTGATTAAGCGGTCAATCAAAATAAAGGAAGCGTGGTGGTGCCAATCAACAAGTGACATCAGGCTCCGAAAACAGGATAATCTTCTCCCCTAACACCGACAACCGACAGAAACAAGCAAGAAACGGAGTCTTAAACGAGCGCAAAAAGCAACAGCAGCCAACAGTCAAAGAGTCTTTCGCTGAGAATCAGCCAAACAACCGCAGTTTACCAACTACAGCAAATGTTTGGCAGTTATCTCCATCACATACTCAAAGTTTCAAAAAATACATCAGTGGACCTTTGAGTTCAAATAATATTAGTATCTCCCTCATCGCCATTTCGAACTTCAGATTTTTGATAAACAATCAATTTTATGCAAATTTTTGTTGAAATTTGATCCACTGGGAATGAAGAGCATACATTGGAAGGGTTGCGTGACTACCGCAACATAGCCCAATTTACATTATCAACTCTGTTGATAAAATTATTGTATGACGACCTTCATTTATTTTTAGAACTACCCGTTAATTGAAAGAAGCTTTTACAGCCCAAGCAGTTTGTAGGGTCGAATGATATTGTTGAATGATATTACACAACATTTGTCTCGGAAACCCACTGATCTCCAGTTGATTGACATTTCATGTTCACAACTTCACATGCTTTATGCAAATTTATTTGTGATAAACTGAAGCCAGCACATAAAGTATTTGAACCGCTTGAAGGTTAAAATAATCACTCTGTGAACTATGCTTGTGAATTACTCATCAATAAATGGCACATCATGAACCCTTTTCAACGAAATTCAGCGTTTTAAGACGGAGTATTTTTCGTCTCGTTGCGCCTTGCCAGAGATATCACTGTGTAACATAAAGAAGCTCAGACTTTTGTCACCGGATGTTTTTTGTTTTTTGAGAGAACAAAAACAAAATATCGAGCTCTGTTTAGCGTCTTTCGAGTTTCGTTTATCAGAAACTGCCTGCCAATCGAATGTTAGCTGTCGCTCAGTTTTCTGATGAATAAAGATCATCAGACTAATGGATTTACTAATGAACGGATACCGCTAACGCTCTTACGGGCAAGGATCGGGTGCTAACGGGTTGACAAACGCTACTAATGGATACGACTAACGCTCTAACGGGCAAGAGTCACCTGCTAATGGATTGAATAACGCTGCTAATGGTTTTCATCAAATGTTTCTAACGGATGACTAATGGATAGCTAACATTTTAGCCCGTGTAACGGAAGGTCGTTAGTGTACGTTTTCCCATGGGTCACATTTATGGACTAAAAAGCATTTGAGATAATTTCTGTATGCTTGTAAACTAGGCCAGCCAAGTGTTGATTTTAATATGTGAGTCATATTTATGGACTAAAAGGCATTTGAGATAATTTCTGTATGCTTGTAAGCTAGGCCAGCAAAGTGTTGATTTTAATATGTGAGTCCCAATGGGCCGACCTTCAATAGTACATGTGGCACGTCTATTTATTATTTGGGTAAGCTTTGCTCCCAGCCCCACAGCTGTCCCAGGTAGATGAACAGTAATTGAGCAATGGCAAGACAATAGTATTGTATTGTAGAACATTAGGGAGAACCTTGTGCACTCAGCGCAGAACACCTAATATAGATGAGATCTTGTTATTACATGCTATGCAGTCCTTCCAAGATAGAGTGCTATCTAGGAGGAATCCAAGATATTTGAACTTGTCAACCCTTTCTAAATGCATTACTGATTTCTATAACTAGATCATCAGCCTCTGCATTCCTATTATGGGCACCAACAAGCATAATCTTCGTGTTTTCAAGATTAAGTATTAGAAAATTAGCCTGGAGCCAGCTTAGGACATTAGTTATGCCACTGGTTAACTGAGCTTGAATTTGCAAAGTACACTGTAGATAGGTGTATCATCAGCATAAAGCTCCACACTACAACACCTATCAAAGATGGAGTATTTTCCCATTTTGAGCGTCTTTGTAGCAAATAGAACTGGAGATATGTTTTCATCCTTGGCTCAACAACATGACTACAGCGGCCAGCCAGGATGCTAAACTTAAAGCAAAAGAATGTGTCATGACGCTTGCCGGCTCTTGTTTCAACTCGCACCGTTGTCACTCACAAATGAATATCATTGCCACAGTTAGTGCGTCGTAATAATTTGGATCATAACTTTTCCTGTCAAAGATGGAGTATTTTCCTGTTTTAAGCGTCTTTGTAACCCAAATAGAACCGGAGATATCAAGAAATAAAGAGGACCTTAACCCAGACAAAATTAGTAAGATAAGAGAACTTGTTTTTCGTTACTTCCCAACATCCGTAAGCCAACAAGAAAATTTGTGGCAGGATTGTTGTAAAGCTGTAGACTCATATCTACGCAACAAGAAAGAAGACACCTGTAATGATTAGACTTTATTTGATTTATTTGGTTGTAAACCTTGGCAAGGAAAAACAAAACAAAGTACACCAGGCGTTAACTTTTTTTACCCAGAGAAAAGTGTAATTTAGAATAATTTTACTGTGTGTATATTGTTAAATAAATCAGTTAAGAAGTGTTGACTTTCAATACTTGTGGTTTTCAATCGTGTTTGGCAGGTAGTTACCGAGATAAGGCAAGATAACCCATTTCTCATTACGTTGGATATCTGTTCAGCATTGATTGTTTTTTTGAATTCCTTCTCGTTAACTAGGTGTCAAAGATTCATGACTTCTTATCTGCACCATCTGCGAAGTGAGAGACCGTGTTCTTAAATTCAATAGCTTTTGCTGACGTTTTGATAACTTGAAAATTTGTGATGACTGAGATACTAGGAGGTTTCAACTGCTATTCAAGTTAGAAACAAAGAAGTTCCTTTTTTCGAACGAGTTGTTTTATAATTTGCTTTATATGAGCTTTATATTTTCTACTACATGCGCGGAATATTCAATACCGGTTAGGAGCCAGTATTTACGGAGGGGATAAGATTCAAAATATGATAGCTGTCACTGGCTGGTTTCATAAAATGCAAATTTTGTGTTTGTCGGCAACCTGGTGAATTCTGTTGTTTTATTTGACAATACCACACAAAGAGAACTTACGACGATGAATCGCAATGGCAAATACGTGCACGTTTAGATGAGTCTAAAAAAACATGCATACGCATTTTTGCTGTGTATAAAACGCGTATGTGTAGTTCGCTTAATTCTGGCCTGCACTGTAGGTTTGGGCTGTGGGCCAGTCAGAACTCTTGGTTCCAAGGCCTCAGTCCTAGTCGTTCGACCGACAACCTTTTGACCTCTTTCACAATAGATGTTAACACTGCCCTTGATTACTTCTTTCTCACCAAAACGATCAGGTTTCATCCTACTGACAAGCTGTGGATAACTGCACACATCAAAGAGCTAATTAAAAAGCATCAGACATTCCATTCCGGCAACATTCAAATGTGGTGCATTTACAGGTGGAAAGTCGAGAAGGAGATTAGTGACAGAAAGAAGAACTTCAAAGCAGAAAAAGTGTGGAATATGTGCAAGGATGATGTCCGCCAGTGGTGGCTTACAGTCAACAAAATGTCTGGGTGCTCTAGAAGTTCCTCCCAGTTCACTCTTGAATGCGACAGTGTGGTACTGTTGGAGAGAGAACATGCAGAGTGTTTGAACCACTACTTTGCAAATGTGGTGTGTGACATTCCACCACTAGCGATGGTATCTCTCCCAGCATATTTACCACCGAATGAGAGAGTGCCTTTGTTTCACGCTCTTGAAGTTTGTAAAAAGCTTCTGAGCGTACAGCCCAATAAGGTCATGAATCCTGACAGCATACCACCTCAAATCATCAAAGAGTTCGCTTATGAACTAGCTGAACCAGTTGCAACTACTTTTAATTCATCTCTCCCCTGGAGTCAAGTCTATGGAAGGAATCTAATATAACCCCCATTCCGAAGGTAAAGCAGGCTCAAAATGAAGGGGATATCTGACCTATTTCCCTAACGCCTATTCTGTCTAAAGTCCTGGAAGACTTTGTGGTCACCTGGATGTTTGAGGGTGTTGGTGAGTAAATTGATGCTCACCAATTTCGTAGCCTCAAGGAATCTTCCACCACCTATTGCCTATTCAATCTAATTCACAATTGGCTCTCTGAGCTTGAGAATCCTGGCTGCTATCTCAGGGCTTGCCTCTTAGATTTCAGCAAGGCCTTTGACAGGATCAACCAATTACCATAGTGATCACCAAGCTTATAGAGTTGGGCGTACATTGCTCTATAATTCCATAGATATGTAGACTAAGATCAGCCCCAAATTGTTCATTAGCATGATAAACGGTCTAAAATTGGCATCTCTGCCCTGTTTGTACTGGAAGTATGTCAATGGTGTGACTATCTTAGAAGTTGTACCAGCACATGTGACTTCAATGCTTTAATCTGAGCTTGACACACTCAATTCCTGGGCTGATAAAAACAACATGAAACTCAATCCTAAGAAATGTAAGGAGTTTACTGTCCATTTTTGCCACGATGTTGAGCACTTTCAGACTTTAAGAAAAGTTTTTTCCCCCACATGTGCTTTAAAGCTCATGGTCTCTAGCTGGATATTCTCCAACATTATTAATTAATTAGGCCATAAATTCAGAGTAATTTAAAAATGCAAGAACGCAAAGTCCCCATCAAGTTGAGAAGTTGTAATTTTGCTAGGTTTATTTTTATGTAATGTAATTATTCAATTCGCTTCATGCGCGATGTTTTTTTTACAATAAAATGCTTTATTTGTGACACCACCAATTTGAACCATTGTTGTATGCTCGCAAGCACACACAAGGTCTCATCGGTAAGTAGTCAGTTTATAAGTGTGTTTTTAAGCCATTCTCCACTGCAGAAGCTCCCAGGCTGGCATCATTAAGTTGGAGTGGAGAGTAGAGGCAAGCTCCTGCATGAAACCAGGGAAGAAAATATTAATATAATTTCATAATGACTGGGATGCCAAAAGTGTTCGTATTAAGTCATGACAGCTTTTGAGTGAGGTTGTTTTTCTGGCCGTTGTGTGGATGGATTCTTGGACCCAACAAAGCAATTTTGGTGGGATTTGACTTTCAAAAAACACAGCGGGTACAATATTTTGGCAGTAGGTTGGGATGTCATGACAGCTATAATAAAACTAGGAGGTGAAGATAACAGGACTTCCATTTTGCCGTTGTAGCCAAATTACCCAGATTGCAATTCATGTGCCAAAGAGGAAATCAAAGACTGTCAAAAGTGGCTCGAGTCAAATGACTGATGCTTGACTCACTGTAGGGGTGAGAGGCAAAAGTGGAGATAAGTGTTTAGTCCTGAGATTTAGGTTTGTTGTCATTGCAAAATCAAAAGCAAAGATGTATGTTTTTTAACCTTGCTCCAGGATGCATAAAACAGGCATTTTGCTTCAAAACAAATAATGATATGGAACAGCCAAATAAGGTTATCCTCAGGTTGTTGGCTCTGAAAGCTTAAAACAACAATCCTATGGTTTTACTGATATTTTCAAGGCTGCAGAATAAGCACAGTTCTTCCACGAGTTACTCCCAGGTACATGTATTAACATATTCTTTTCATTCCAAATACATTAATGTTTGGTGATCAAGGATACAAATCTTTGGAGCACAGGCAGGGCTCAAAACTAACACTAGCCAACTAATTTCAGAGCGGTAAAAGATTTATTTTGGTTATTAGGTTTCACGCTTCACTATTGTGGCTACATGTAGTGTCTTTTATAAGGTAGTTGGGTCAAAATGTACAGCTTATGAGAGTAGAGAATATTAGTGTATATCGGCAAACAGATAGAAGTTAAGTTTGTTTGAGCTGGAGTATAAATCATTGACATATAGAAGAAAAAGTCAAGGTCCAGGTATGAAACCGTGGGGGACCTTTGCTCAATTATTGTGATTTGTGTTCTATCTTGTAAATAAGGTCTAAACCAAACATTGATTATTCCCCGAAAGCTGTAAAAGTCTGATTTTTAAAGTAGGACATTGTGATCAACTGTAACAAAAGCATTTTTCAAGTCAATGAAAACACCACAAGAAAAAGCCCCCGCATCCATATTTGATTGAGTGCTACTGACAATGTCAAGGATCAGATGTAGCCTGTGAGCAAACTCTCTATTAGGATCTCTCATGAAATTTATTTTGGGCACAAACTGCAAACAGTGACTGGCAAGCAAAGTGAGCTGCAAGAGGGTTAGGGGAGGGGGCAAGAGAAGGAGAGCTTGCAGTGATGACTGAAGAATTGTCATTTAGATCCTAGAAACCTGGGGTGGTGAGGAAATAAGAAAAGAGCATAGGTAAATGATTAGCAGCCGGTAAAGGTTCGTAGTCTGATATGTTTCATCAAAATCAGAAAGGTTGATCCAAATGATATTTTCGTTAACATGTGTTGCAATTACCTAAGCTGTGGTGAATGAGAATCACCTAGCTGTTGTGATTCTCATTTACCACAGCTTTCCTTTTTTTAAGTCTTTTTTAATAACTGTTATATAATTATGGGTTTCTTTTCCAATGCTGACTGAACTTCCACATCATAAAAAAATTATCCTTTTGGACATTAAATGAGATTGCTACATAGTAAATAATTACCTGGCTTTTTATTCTGAGGTGTTGTTAATGGGCTTCAGTGTATGCTGACGTTTTGATGTGAGTGTCAAATAGGCAGATATGCATGTACAATTCACATAGATGTGTCACATGCATATTTTGGGTCACTTATTTCTGTACTGCACTGTAGCTGTTTTGTGAACACATCAAAATTGATGTTGAGTGCATCATGACCATCTACATTCTGTACTAATGGCTTACTAATGTTTGATTTCCTGTGTTTTTTTACTTTTTCTTACAGTGGAGACCGTTCAGCTTTGTTGCCCAGCTACACAATTAACTTAAAAGATGTTCACGATAAATTGTGTAACATAATTGATGTTCAATTTCTTCATGGTTATTATGAACCAACTCTGCTGCTGCTCTATGAACCATTGCAAACCTGGCATGGGTAAGTCAAATAGTTTTGTAAGTTTGGTATCACCTTACTGTTGGAACATTTTTAACAAATGTGACCGTACACGGGAAAATGTACTTTAACGCTTATCCGTTAAACGGCTAAAAACTAACGGATAGTTAACGGCCTTGAAAGGGTTCTAACGGTTTGTCCTAATGTCTAACGGCAGAACTGGTCATGGCTAACGGATCAGGATCATGTGTACTTAAGGCATCTGTCGACCGAGTATCGGTCGATACTATCGGCCGATATGCCGACCGACAGGCGGCCGATATCTCGACCGATAGTTGGTCGATATGTCGGCTGAGACTCGGCCGAGTGTCGATCGACATGTTGTCTGAGTTAATAGACCGTCGGCCGACACTATCGGTCGGTATATCGGTCGACACTCGGCCGACACTGCGGCCGATATGTTGCGATCGACTGTCGGTGGTGTATCGGTCGACTGTCGGTGCTTTCGGAGTATTGTTAACTGTTGTTTTGCTGAAATAGCAGCCGTCTCCTTACCCACAGGGGACGCGAAAGAAGAGTCTATCGCCTATGCTCGTGTGTTGATTCTTTCCGTAAGTTAAACTTACCCAGGCCCGTAGCCAGGATTTTTTACGGGTGGGTGCGATCAGTTGATTATACGGACCAACGAGCGCCGGAGGCGCTCTTTACTAGGGGGGTCCGGGGGCATGCCCCCCGGGAAATTTTGAAAATTAAGTTGTCTGAGACTGCATTTCGTGCGATTTGAAGGTCAGTATGATAGCAATATAGGTCGCTAAAAGCGAACCTAAAAACGTGGATATTTGTCAAATTTTGAACTTCAAAATTGATTTTTTTTGGCAAAGAGAATGCTTTACGTATGTATTTTACAATGTAGAGAATAACAACGCCAATGTCACTATTTAAAAATAACAAAAATAGAAATAAAGTTGTAAATCCGTATTGTTCACTCGGCTGGCTGCTGATCATCACGATCTTTCAGAAGTGTGCCAAGCTCAAGCCTCCTTGGGTGCATCTTGGCAAACAGATCAACTACTATGTCCAGATCAATGTCAGTCAGATAGTGGATGTGCATAAGGGCCAGAGAAGAGAGCCTCTCTTGTGTCATACTGGCTCTGTTAAAAGTGTGTAGCCGTCTAAGAGCACTTGCGCTTCGTTCGCATTCACAGCTAGTGGCTGAGATGGTACAGCAAATCTTTAGCAGGACGTAAAGATTGGGATACATGTCTTCATCGCACTCCTTCAAGGCTTTCGCAGCGGTGCTGGGTCTCTCCTCGTTTGGTTTTGAGCTGTATCTAAATTAAGAAACAAATATGATTACGAATTGTACACCAGTACAAATTAAGTATTGCACGTACTCAGAATACATTTCCTCTCATGTCTATGTTTTCCGGACAGGCCCCGTCCTTTTGTGGAACCACTCTTGCGTGCATAATCTGTTTTTGTACAAAAGTACAAACTCATAAAACGCAAAATAATACTGCAAAAATGTGTTTAAAGAATCCCTCTTACGAAGGATCAACAAGCACTACAACGTAACGCCATTACGGATTACTGTCACAAGCCTCAGTAGCCTTTAAGGCGAAGTATGCAGTGAAAAGAGCCTTAGAGAAAACACAAGCTAACCTTCACACCTCAGAGGATCGCAATCACTCGCACCTGATTGGTTACTTTACGATGATAAAAAAGACCAATAGGAATAAAGCAGATTCGATCCTCAACCCGCAAGGTCCACGTATAAAAAAGGTTAGAAAACACCATTTGGACGGGAACGGAATTGAGATAACTTCTCTACCTTTCCTTAAAATCATTTGCAACACCACTTTCAAACAACAGCTGAAGAGACTCGCAAAGAGTCGAAACCGTCGGTACTGTTGTAGCCCCTAACACTGAACAAGTTGCAACATGTCTCATCTTGACGACTCAATGGCGCAATACCTTGAACCAAGTTATGGTGAAAATGATGAAAACGACATCACACCACCAAGAACGCCAGAGTTTCGTTGTGATACAGACGACAATATTTTAGATGACCATCTACTGCTTGACACGCAGAACAATGATATTGACACGGAGAATAGCCCTCCACCATCACAACCAAGACCGCGGTACATCCCGCAACAAAATCACAAGAGCCCGCCTAAGAAACAAAGTGATGAACTTCCGAACAAAGACCTCCACAAGCGAGGCTTAAGGAGGAAATTCACAGATCGAAAGACT
Organism: Galaxea fascicularis; assembly: GCA_948470475.1. Lineage (NCBI taxonomy): Eukaryota > Metazoa > Cnidaria > Anthozoa > Scleractinia > Euphylliidae > Galaxea > Galaxea fascicularis. The sequence continues at coordinate 22,684,147 of OX419339.1, forward strand.
GTGGAGGCTAAAATAGCCAAGACTGAACTCTCTATTGAAAAACTAGAGAAACACATTACAAATCGGACATGTCCGAGATCATTACAATACTCGGCTAAGCCAAACATAGCACTGGATATGATCTTTGAAAAACAACTAAGAGACATCAAGCTCAATGCTGAACAGAGTTTGGTCAGTGCACTAACTCAAGTCCATAAACGTAAGCTTGAAAACCAGAAAAGGAAGTTAAAAGCCAACTCAGAAAACGCGGCTCACAAACACAAACCTAGTCTAACTAGGCACCCTCTAAACAAAATGCATTCGGCTAAAAACATTGTAAACAACAACAGTGTAAACCTAGCCGACCTACAGAAACAGATTTCTGACTTGAAAGAAATCGTCTGTATACATGTCCTTAAAAATAAAAAGGATGAATGTTATAACAGTTTGTTCTCTGACTCTACCAACAATGGTCACAACAACAACCAACACAGTGCCAAAAACAAAAGGCGCAAAAAGCGTAGAAACACCTTGAAAAATAGGCGCCAAGCCAGAGAAAGGGAGATAAATGAAAAATTCCTGAAGAATCTATCAAGCCATAAACTTACTGACAACCAGGTCAGCGTGTTATCTAAGGGACTCAAATTCATCCCCACGCCCGCCACTAACGAAACTAAAATCAGGCAACAACTGTTGCGAGATTTTGAACAATTCGCAAGGCGGATGAGACTCCAATACATCTTTCACGGGCAAAACAAAGAACCACATCCTTTTCATGTTAAATCAAATTGGATGCCCCAGGTTCAACCATCAGTTGCCCTTGAGAGCTATTTGGAAAATGTCAAAACACAACTTGCTGAGATCCCAATAACTAAGCCCAAAAATAACCTGTCACGCAACGAGGCTATAGCTCTAATGGAGTTGAAAAACAATCCTGCTATAAACCTCAGAAAAGCAGACAAAGGGACAACAACAGTCATCATGAATAAGACAGATAAAATAAACGAGGCCAAGGTGCAACTCGACAACAGAGAGCACTATGAACCTCTAAAAGCGCCAGTGGTGAAAACCACAAAGGAAAGGGTTAATGACCTCATTAACCGTCTTCACCAGGGCAAACACATTGATGACATGACTAAAAAATGGCTCTCACAAACTCCCAATCCTCCTAGAACACCAATTTTCTATACGCTTACAAAAATACACCAACCTAAACCGGTTGGTAGACCCATCATCTCAGGTTGTGACGGCCCAACTGAGAGAATATCCTCATTTGTGGATACATTGCTCCAGCCTATCGCACAGAAACAACAATCCTTTATTAAGGATACAACTGATTTTATCAACTTCATAGAGAAAACCAAGATAGGCCAATACACAATCTTAGTGTCAATGGACGTCTCTAGCTTGTACACCAATATACCACAAGAAGAGGGAACAGAAACAGTATGCAAGGCATACGAAACATTCCACAACTACAATCCACCGGTCCCAACACGCTTCCTAAGGGAAATGCTCGATCTAATTCTGAAAGAAAACTCGTTCCAGTTTAATGGAGACAACTATCTCCAAACACACGGAACGGCCATGGGAACTAAAATGGCAGTATCATTTGCCAACATTTTCATGGCTGAAATTGAATCAAAGCTTATACGACAAAGTGAGATCAAGCCTAAAGAATGGAAACGATATATCTTCTCGCTTTGGGACTGCAATAAAAAAGACGTGGATTGTTTTATTGAACAAGCTAATAAATTCCACAGCACCATCAAATTCACGGCCGAAATATCAGAGAACGAGATCACTTTCCTCGACACAGTGGTGTTCAAAGGGGAAAGATTCGAAAACGAATCCATCCTGGACATAAAAACTCACCACAAGCCGACCGAAACCTTTCAATATACACACTTCAAGTCATGCCATCCCCCAGGCGTAAAAAGTGGCTTCATTAAAGGCGAAGCAATGAGATTGCTTAGAACTAACTCTTCGACAACATTTGAAGAGAGCCTTGTGAAATTTAAACAACGCCTGAGAGCACACGGCTATCCAAAACCAATCATAGAAAGGTCTCTGTCAGGGGTCAACTTTGCCTCTAGACAATCGGCTTTAACACAAAACAAAATAACTAACGCGAGGGTTCTGCCTTTTGTGACTACGTACCACCCAGCAGTTAACAGTCTTAAACAGACAATGATGGAACACTGGGGCCTTATACAAAATCAGCCATTGTTATAGGCAATTTATTTGAAACCTCCGATAATATCATACAAAAGAGGTAAATCCCTTAAAGACATGCTTGTAAGGGCAAAAATATAATCTAAGGCTCTAATGCGAGGCGACCACAAAAACCACATGAGGAGTCCGTGCAGGCCTGTCACTCATTTCCTCTAATGTTCACATCTTGTCCGCTCACTCGGCCTATCATCCCCCATACCCGCATGCTTGGTAATATTTCCTACCAGATTCCATTATGTCCCTGGAGATATTAGGTAAGGATCGATAGACAAATTCTTTTCTTCTTGCTTTCATTCTTGTTGGAATGCTGCGAAAACTCAAGCAGCTTTCATTGCCCGGCTTACGAATGAACGAAGGAATGAATAAATGAGGAAGTGCCCAAGAAAGGTATCTAACAAAACAACGCTGAAAAAACAGTCGCAGTTGACAGGTGAAGCAACGACTGCGAAACACCTACCAAATGAGCGTAGTGTTGGCCGGGTGTCGGCCAAGTGGTGGTGAAGTATCGGCCGAGTGTCAGCTGACATGCGTGCCGGTTGATGTGGGTCGATATGTCGGCCGAGTATCGGTCGAGATAGCGGCCGACTGTCGGTCGACATACCGACCAATAGTATCGACCGATACTCGGTCGATATAGATGCACATGATCCGCTGAGTGTCAGTAATGCATCGGCCAACTGTCGGCCGAGTGGCGGTGAAGTATCGGCCGGGTGTCGGCCGACATGCATGTCCGTAGACGTCGGTCGATATGTCGGCCGAGTCTCGGCCGACATATCGACCGAGTATCGGTCGAGATATCGGCCGCCTGTCGGTCGGCATATCGGTCGACAGATGCCTTAAGTACACATGATCCACGGATCATTTGAGTGTTCTAACATTTGACCCTAACGTTCTAACGCCTAACTAATTCTGCCTAACGGCTAATGAAAACTTTCTAACACTTCCGCAACTTGTTCTAACGTATAGCTGGAGCCGTTAAATGGCCAAGAAAAAAATCTAATGAATTAATGACTTGAGCGTTAGAAGCGGTAGATGCAGTCTAGTGTACCGACTAGGTTTTCCTGAACTGCCGAATATCTCACAATCACTTTGCATGATTCAAAGTATAAAAAACCACACACGAAAATGTAAATTTCATTTTACTTAGTCGCGAATGTCAAATGTCTTCATTGAGGAGGGTTTGACAAGATCTGAATACAGTCTGATGCAAATTTTAGGATGTCGTCAAGCGAAATGGCCAGATCGGTATAGCCATAAAAGCTTGAAATTTTTTCATGTAAGAGCGCATAATGAAAACAAACTCACACACTTTCTTGCCGCCTTTAGTGTCAACATTATTTTGCATTTTGTTTGGGATGGAGTTGACATGAACTTGCGCATTCATACGCTTTGCTTGCTTTGTTACTGCCATCAGAAATATAAAAAAATTTGAATGAAAGTAATGTTTAAAATTTCATTGATTGTATAGTCACAAATGCCAATGAGGAGCGTTTGACGGCTTCCTATTCAACTTCACCGAGACAAGATCAGAAAATTTATTCTGATGCAAATTTCAGGATGTTGTCAAGCTGTAAACAACAGACTTTTCAATTTGTTGATGAGCTTTTCAAGAACAGCAGAGAATAAAAACAAAAAAGATACTTTTGACTTGAACGCAACAATTGAATTGAGTTGCACGTGCTTTAAATATGAATGGAAAGTTATAATATGAGGTTTCGTGTTCAAAGCGCGAGTTCATAAATTGAATGAAAAGTTATAAAACAAGGTTTCGTGTTCAAGGCGTGAGTTCGTAAACTATGAATGAAGAGTTATAAAACGAGGCTTCATGAATGTTCAAAGCGTGAGTTCGTAAACCATGAATGAATTACATAAGTACTAAAACAAGGAATGACCTAAAACCACCTACAACCACCTTCAGAACACTTTTTACGTTTTGGATGTTGTGAGATTTGTAAGTTCTGGTTAAAACAGCTGTTACATCATCTCAAATGTAACTGTTATTTTAGTGGTCTGCTCTTCTCAGCCAATTTATTTTGGTCTCGGAATAATGGCAACAAATTTTTTAACTGTTTTGTTTTCTTTGTTGTACACTTCCTCGGTAGTAATTTTACTGGTGTTTCATATACTCCGATTTCCCCCAAATGAAATTCACACCTTTAGCAAAGGGCCAACGTTTATATTACGCAACCTCATCAAATTTCCAGCTCAGACAGACCTCAACAAAGCAGACCTCGAAAAATCGAGAACGCAGTCTCTGTATTACTCGAAAAGCCTCAGGGATCTTAGCGCTGCTCGTGTCCAAAAAATTTATTCGTGTTTTTTCCCTGGTCATTTGAGCCATTGCGTGATGTATTTCCTCTGTTTATGAGTCACGTAGGGCTGGCGTTGAAAGAACACAAACTGAACTTTTAACAGTGGTCTTCAACGCTTCTAATTTTTGGTGGACCCATGACTTATTTTTCAGGGCTATTAGTTTCTCTTTGAATAGGAACCTGCAAAACAAAAGACAACAATTCCGGTGTGCATTTATCGAAGTCGCTCACAGCGCGAGCAAAAATTTGTTAAGCAAATTGTCACTCAATGATTAAAAAGGTATTCTGAAGGTGGTTTTAGGTGGTTTTATAGGTGGTTGTAGGTTGGTTTAGGTGGTTTTAGGTCATTCCTTGTTTTAGTACTTATGGAATGAATTAAGAGTTATAAAACGAGGCTTCATGAATTTTCAATGCGGGAATTCGTAAATATGAGTCATAAAATGAGGTTTCTCATTCAAAGCGCAAGTTCATTATCAGTCAACAGTACAAACCAATCGTCAAAACTGTTGCCAGACATACAATAAAATCATTTGATTCATCTTTTTCCCTCTTGCGACTGTGTTGCTCGCTCATGATCAGTTTCTTTTGCACCCATTATAACGATTTTGTTTAGGATACACTTGCAAACTAGAATTTCGCTCGCTCGTCTCCTTAGTGACCTAAAAAGCTCGCTTCACGTATGGTGCAATGAAACTTCTGGCCGAAACATGGCTATTTCTCATGCAATTCTGATGGCGGATAGCTAGTAAACAGTTGATTTACCCGTTTAACGGAAGGTGATTTTTTCTAAAGCCTCTGCCAGCTGTTCTAACGGATACAAATTTTGTATTAACACCTACGCTGTCCGCTCTAACGCTCGAATGCTAAACGGCTAATGGAAACAGAACTTTGGCTAATGGGTGAACTTTTCATTCTAACGCTACGGCATTTAAAGCTAACGGTTTTGTTAATGCCTCTATCGTTTTTGAGAGAGCTTTCTAATGGGTAACTAACAGATGGTTAACGGTTTTGCCCGTTTAATGGATAGGCATTAAAGTACGTTTTCCAGTGTACGGTCAAAAATTAGTTATTCTTTGACTTTCTTTTTCACCTTTTCCCTGTTTGTGCAAAAAATTACAGGTATTAATTTTGATTTGTTTTTCCCTCAGTCAGTTAACCAAAGGACCTAGCATCAACTTCACCAATCGATCCCATATTTTATTTCTCTTGATTTAGACAAGTCCCATAAGCACTTTGTCTGTAGCCTCACACTGACTGCTTCAACATGTCTATTATTTCTAGTCGTTTAGCCATGCGCCATGACACTTGTGCCTTGATTGCTGTTTCTCTGAACTTGTCTCAGCGAACTCACCCAGTTGTTTGGTCATTGAATAATCTGCCATTTGACTGCAGCCAAGTTCTTGCTGTTCCCAAACCAATAGGTTGGTGTTATAACTTGGTATATATGTTGTGGTTACTGTGGTTGAGAGAACAATATCAGCGTTCAAGACTAACTTTTCAGCTGACTAGCCCAGTGGCTAGTGCACCTGTTCTATTCACTAGACAAAACAAATTTTTCACTGGCCAGAATTGTTTTTTAGTTATTTTTATTTTTCATCCTGTCAAGCAGTTTCAGTACCTTTTTCCAACCACAATACTGATGTGAAAGATTTGAACTTGTCAGCTTTTTAGAAATAGGTTCATTTTACATTTGAAAGTATCATGAGTTTATAAACACAGCGGTTTAAATACAAATTTGTAAGGAGCGTCCTCATCGTTGAGAAATTTGTTGCTGAACTGCTGTCAGAACATTACAACTCGCTACTGAAAACATTTCTCTCAAAATGCTGATTCACAAATGTCTCATGAACAACAAAATTTGCTCCATCTTAACTTTGTTTAGAGGTTGCAGACATAGGTATTGATATTAAATACTGTAGGTGTCATTCAAATTTGGGAACTTCTATGATTGTTTTCTTTTTTGAAATAATTAAAAGAAAAGTGCACATGACTTTTTTAAGCACAAAACTTGATCCCTAGCCTTCTGTGACTTTTCATTTGTAGCAAGCATATTGTGTCATTCGTTGCTTTAGTTAAGAAAAAGAGAACCGAAAAATCAATCATGCTTTTGCTTTTTATTTAAAGTTCTTGCTTGAGGCAATAAATTATGATATTTGTTACAGCCAATGTTTCAAATTCTACATGCTTTGACTTAATGTTCTTAAGTCAGTGATTTGATCGTGGTCCTGCAGTGCACAGGTATTTTCACTAGCCAACATGGCAAGTGATGTACAAAACCTATGAACCAAAATGGAATTCTTACAAGTCTGTGGCTAGTTGGCTATTGTTAGTCTTGAGCCCTGCAATATAGAGTACTAAAGTGATGATGTCATAAAAATGAAATTTCTGAAATTATGGGATTTGTCAGGATATTCTGAGAGAACAATGTCCAAGAGGCCTGCTTGGGTCAGCCCAAAAAAAATTTAGAAGGGTTTGTATGGAATTTTGTAAGCATAACTGGGCTACGATCTCAGAGACAATTTGTCCCCAAATGCTCTTTTTTGGCAAGCAGGCCTCTTGGACATTGTTCTTTCAGAATATCCTGACAAATCCCATAATTTCAGAAATTTCATTTTTGTGACATCACACTTTAGTACTCAATTGTTTTAGGTATTATTACTTGAGTAATATTGCCAGTCCAATATCCTTCAAGTATCGAACCGGGTATTGTCCCGAATGATCCTGCGTTGCCCTTGCGTTGTCTTCAGTCGTGTAATAAATCTCTTGTTAACCAAGCTTGCCTGGGACTGTACTAGGAGAATATTGGCCCTCAGTCTTTTTGTATGGACCTTGCTCTGCTCAGTCCGTACTGTCAAGACCTCGAGCCGATATTCTCCCAGTATGGCCCTCGTGCTTGGTTTATGAGGTATATATGTTGACTGATATTTTAACAGCTTAAATTAAGCTTTTAATAAACAACTCTCGCTTGACTGCCCACTTGATTGGACAGCAGTCATGATTTTGCTGGTTTCCTATTATTTTATCTGTGGTGCATTTGTCTTTGCAGACATTAATTAAGCAGTTATTATGTCATAATAAAGTTAGTCAGTTTGCAATTGGCTGGTTCTTCTCTGTTGTCGCCAACAAAGTATTTACAATACACCAATGAACTCTAACAATAGCTTACTGGGTAGGCCAGAAAGTGACCCCTATGTGTCAGAACATGACACTAAGGCAAGGAACAAAACTTAATTGTACGCTGTAGAATTTCCTGATTCATTTCAAAATAATTGTATGTGGAGTGTGTCAATTTTTAATTTTTTTTAAATCTGTCATTAGAAGGGCAGAAAAAGAAAATGTGTCCAAAGTTGTGTGAGGGGTTTAGGCAACATGGGTAAATGTTTCTTGGAGTAATGATCTGATTCACCTTAATAATTCAGGCATGAAAGTTTCATTCAGCAGCTTGGAATTTCAGCTTTGTTGTCAAATAACTTCCATGTGGATTGTTGCATAATGGAAGTTGTACTATGTGCATGAGTTCAAGATTTTTCTTTTCAATCTCAGGCATTTTGAAGTCTAAAATTAATAAGAGGTGTGTTTCAAAAGTTATTTTTTACTCTTTTTGTTTGACAGGTGGAGTCTTGGTTTGTGCTACAAACTCTTTGTTGTACCTGAATCAAAGTGTCCCTCCTTATGGGGTCTCATTAAACAGTATTGCTGACCACAGCACAGACTTCCCTCTACGTAAGAGCAAAATCTGTAAAATTATAATCTGAATTTGTTTGAAATAAGTGACTGTAAGTATGTAAACTTATTGAAGGTCTAATTTACCAGTAATTAGTAACTCTCTGAAGGCAAGGAAGCTGTGACTTCTAAGTATTAATCTTCTTTGGGCTAAATACCATTATTTGAGGTCCATTCTCATGTGTGTAAGGTAAGTCATATTTGTTCAGGTTCCGCTTAGCCCAGCATAGAATATCAATAATTAAGATTATTGCCAAATTGTTATTGGTAAATCATTTCAATCTGTGAATGATGTAGATGAAGTGAATCATATGAACTGTGGAAATGAAATCAAATGAAGACTGATCCTCGCAGTTGTGAATGCAATTATATACAATTGTGTAAAGAAGTAATTTCTATTGCCTGAGAGTGCTTAGACTTTATATTGAAGAGTGTTGTGAATCCTACAGGACCCCAGGAGGGTGTGGTTATCACCCTGGATGGAGCTCAAGCAACCTTCATCTCATCTGACAAACTTGTCTTCTCCCTCAAGGGAGGGGAAATGTAAGATGATCCATGCTTATTGTTATATATTTCATTTATTTAACCCTGTTGTACTCTATCCTTTTTCTGGTTAGGTGAAAGATCATTGAATATTGTTTAATTTGGAGGGACAAAAGAGAATTACCATGAAATTTTTGCTGATCTGCGAGTTTGTGTGGTACACTAGTTGAGTAGCTCACACTATAGTCATTGAGTCTGTTGACTGTTCATCTGTCCATAATTTCCTAGGGAGCAATGAAACCAATCACACAAAAAAATTGCATCATCTTTTAAGTTTAATCAAGGCTCTTGTTGCATTATGTGGTGCAACAACGATGCTTTACTTTACCATTGGTTGCATGTTATTTGCTTGTCATGTCTTCAGTTTGTTTTGTGTGTGGTAAGTAAAATTTCTTTGTTTTGGCCATGGTTTCGGGCAGAATTGCATCACGGAGTTATGTCAGTATTCAGAGGATGTATATCAGGTGTATAGCAGACAATTGTGTTTATTTTGCAACAAGTTTAATTCATTTTGTGGGAGGTGAATAGAAACAAGAAGGAAAAATAGCGAACCAGATGTTTGTATGGCACTTGGCATACTGTACATTCCATATACAGTCAGATATGAAACTGCAGCCATAAAAACCAGTCAAATGAAAACAGTCAAATGGAAAAACAAAATAATTTCATCAAGGTACTACATTGTACAAATGACTAACGAAAGATATCCTTGGACAAATTTGTTTTGATCAAACCAACAATGATGCAATCATGTGTAAAATGTAATGTACAGGTCACTCTTCTGGGGGCTTCCAACCAAAGCGTGTGACATAAATTTTGAACTGTTAACTTTGTGTACTGTCACATAATTCCGCTGGGTAAAAATCATTTACCTTTTTTCCTGATACTTTATCATGCATGCCAGTGGCTTTATTTGTTTTCATCAATAATATTGAAACAGTACCAATTCACCATGTGTTACGAAGTATGGAGTTACATTTTACACGAAAATTAAACCCTTTGAGGTGGATAGCCCACACATACCTTGCCTTAGCCTATGGGTACCTATTTTTGTATTGTGCATGGGAAGTAATTTTTGAGAGACTGTTTTTTTCTTGTTGAGTATTAATTTTGGCAATCTTCAGGAAATCACATTTAACTGGGATTACAACATTTTGCTTTTGGTTTAAAACTCCATGCAGTTGAAAAGTGAAGCAACATACAGAGATGTAAAAGATGGTAATCAGTGTTGCAAAAAATTATTGTTTGTGTTTAAGAGACAAGAATCCAAAGTCTGTTGTTTTGAACTTCTTTCTTGTTTAATAAAATTACAAAATTGAATACAACATTTTGGCTACAAAAAGAGGCCAAATGAAGGCAAAAAAACCCCCAAAGAAATCAGTGACACTATCGTTAACTCGTGGATATGGCCATGGAAGTGGCTGTTAATGCTATGGCTTTAACTAAAAGGTGGCTTTAATTTACAATAGTTTTAAATGATCCTTGAAATGTAATAGTGACCATTTCTAAACTTTTTAAAAAATAACAAAAATACTGGGGTTTTCGCCTGGAACACTGTAAGTGAGACCCATATCCGGAATTTACACTCGAAGTGAAATGAGCACTCCCTTCCCTCCCCCCCCCCCCTTATTTCATATGGGAGTTCCCCCTGGGTTTCCTAGTAGAGATGGAACCTAGCATGCTAGCAGGAATTATTTTAGGATGGTGAAACATATGAAGTACAGTAGAATACCATTAATTCGAGCAGTTACCAAGTCAATCGCTTTGGTATAGTTTGAATCTACAATGTCCCAGGTTTGAATGATTATGTACAGGTAGCAGTGAGGGCAGTGCTGTTTGATAACATTTGCTAGAGTGATTATATTTTTGTATTTTGTAACTGGCTACTCTAATAAAAATATTTAGCATTGTTAATGCTATCACACAAGGAATAAACACTGGTTTACAAACAGGTGTCAGTGACTGAGTTGCACAGGTGCAATGCCCATTTTTAAAGTTCATTCATCCTTGTACACCTCACTGAAAATATTGCATTTGGAAAACAGGGTTTAAGAACATGAAAATTCTTTTAGCAACAATACTAAATTGGCAGCCAAGCTAGTCCCCTCTTAAAAATTTGAATTTCTACCTAGTAACTGCAAACAAATGGTTGTATGACAAAATGTGATGTGACCCACAGTGTCATGCCATCAATATGTAGAAGCAAATATGTCTGCTTAGATGGCTCCGCTATAAACATAACTTTTACCAACTGGTGCACTACTTAAATTTGTTTTGATTTCACCAAACTATTAAGGTAGCCCTTGAAAATCTCTAGACAAAGCTGATCCTTATATCATGATTTAGTTATTGTGGTATTAATAGAAATGCAGAGACATTCAAGTTTTCAAGTGCAATCTAATTCTGCACTTGAACTGTCACATTGAAAAGAAATGCAAAAAAACAAACAAACAAACAAAAACCTTAACACAAGGATCCACAAAGGTTAGTAGAACTTGGAGTGCACCATGAAACTTTACCAGATTTTGCCAACTGGTAGTATACTAGCAGAGGTATTTCCCATATCACAAAAGGAGACAAAAGTCTCGGGGGAATGACGACAAATTTCCATTTGAGGTAGAATAAAAACTAAATTTTTTAATCAAATCATTTATCTTGCCTGACAACAAAAATCATGGGTTTCAAATGACGACTGGACCCATCAAATGGAAAGATTAATTATTTACAGTGTTGTACTTGAGTTAAACGAAGAAATAATGCAAACGAAAAGGGTGAGACACTCTTGTTGAACAACACCATGGAATAGAGAATGATGTAAACACGATTTATTCGTCAAAACAAAATGAAGCAATAAAAAACTTAAAGTAGAAAGCCAATGAATCAAAGATGAGTTGCACTTACCAAAACAGTGATATTTATTTAGCTTGGCACTAACTACTATCTGAAGCAGACTCTTGTATAACACAAAAATGGATCGAAACTGTGCTCGCCAAATACACGTTGCAGACAAACCACCATCTTGACCATTGACACCTCAACTCGAAAAGACTTCCACCGACTGCAAAACGATTGTAACGTTAAATATGTTTAATTGGACCCCTCTGACTTATCTTGGTAGGAGCCAAGATCAAATGCAACTGACAACACATAAATTACACACAACTTAAATATACACAATCGGGTACATGCCACGCAGAGTATTCGCACGCACCAAATTCTAATTACCTTTGCAAATAAACACAAGAGTTTTTGTCTTGCTTTTCGCGGTAGTATTTTTTATTTGGCTTGCTGACGACCTTTTTATGAAAGCTTTATCGTTAACCTTTTAGTTGCCCAATTTTGCAGCGCACAAAATCACGTGATTGCAAACAAATAAAATTTATGTGCCTGCGCAGTCAAAAGTCTCCCTTGCTAGTGGCATGGGATTGGTTAATTATTACACTTCTGGTTACACCGGAGTGAGTGATTGAGTGACTCACTTGCATGCAGAATGCCACTAACACTCATGGATGCTGAAGGCATACACGAGTAAAAACGAAGCAAGAAGATATACAATTCGAAAAACATACAGCCACACACACACACACACACACACAAAAAAGACAAAATTTTGCTGGAGCTTCTTTTTTGCAAGAATGCAGAAATTGTAAATATCTTATAATCTATAAAAATTTGTGCCACATGGTAGGTGTTTTAAATTATATTTTAAAGAGGTACACCCAGGGCTTGGGAACAAACATCAACTTAATTGAAAATCAATTAAATTGAACTTAATGGGTTCTCACTTAAAAAGGGCATTCCTCATCCAAAAAAAATACTTCTTATTAACAATGACACACGCACTACTAAAATACATGAATTACACTTCTTACAATACAGCTACTTACACTTGCCCTTGTGCCTGACAATACCACAGTCTACTTACAATCAAACAATTTACGTACAATACTTATAGTACAATATGGGATACTTGCTACAATACAGTGCAATGCAATACAATACAGTATAACACAATACTACTTATAAAACATTGTAATAATTATTGTGACTGCCTAGAAAGAAAAGAGAAGTATCAACTTCAAATTCATTGACTCAAATTAGACCACCCTGGTACAATTGCACACACCACTGTTACATGTGCACACTTTCAAACTTCAGCAACCTATAGCACTTGACCTGTAGCTTATTTAATAAACGTTTTCCATTTTTAGCCTGAAATCGTGTTATGATTGATTTGCCTTTAACCGCTATAAGCTTTTCAGTGTTCTATTTACTTTGAACCATAGCTTCAAATTGTGAAAAAAACAGGGACACAACTATTTTTCTGACAATTCCACAAACACAGCTTACCTAAAATGATGAGATAGTTAAGCAAGTCAGATTTCTGATGTAATATTCCAATTATGATACTTTTATATTCAAGTTTCCTTTGTTTTTTAGTTAGTGATAACCAATAGTTTTCAAAATCATTCCAAAATTTTTTAGAATGAGCTCACTGAAAAAATGGGTGCTTGATTGTCTCTTGAGATGCTTTACTGAATCTGCAGAGATCATTTTGAATCATCCCTATTTTCGCTAATCGGGAATTTGAAAACAGAATGTCATTCAATATTTTGAACTGAAAATATTGTACAAATGTTTCACTGATGACAGATTTTATCAGTGTGAAAGCCTGAATCTAACTTCATCTTCACTAAGAGAAAATTTCAACATCAATTCGGAGAAACCTCTGGAATGTGTTGCTTTTTCCTGAATCAATAAGGCATAAAAGTCTTTACTTTTGCTCGATGCAGAGTCAAGTTTCAAGTTCAAGTTCAAGTTTATTAAGAATAAAACTGAAACATACAATATATAATATACCACTGCTCGCAGTTAGCTACAGCTATTCGAGGCGAGCAGTGGCTTGACGCATAGAATTACGATACTAAGTAAAATACAACAATACTAATACTAAGTAGAATTACAATTACAATACTAAGTAGACTTACAATACATTAAAATAAACTTACAGAACAAAGTGTAAAGTAGGAATCAGATAATGAAACTAAGAAACCAAGAAAACAAAGTTTACTGATATAAAAAGGAAGAAAATAAAATAATGATAATAATAATTGAATGTTGACCAGTATAACATGGGAGAGAGACAGAGATTCATAGGAGAATTAGTAGGCAGATTACATGTGAAGGTGGAAGGATGATGCAAATGTAATGAGTTCAGACTTCAAAGTCAAAGTGTTTGTAAAGCAACATTTGTATCAGCATGACTGGAATTTCTTAAATGTTTTGGCACAGGGCATCAAATTCTGGACCAAGTTAAGAAGTGTGTGTAATAAGACTAGACCAAAACTGAAAATTTCTAAACATTTAAACATGAAATTCCACTTAAGACTTTCATGACAAATACTTTTTCAAAATCTGTTAATGATAATATACCTGAAATATCAGTTTTTTTCAGTATATTCCATGATATCTATAATTGAATGAGCTGCCTCTTCTATGTATCTACCTGAGACATGTCCTATCTGGTTGCTATGAATTATCTCTGGTGAAACTTTAACAATTCTTTCACTTTGGATGCTATTTTAGCCTTAACATTGGTGAGGGAAATCAGTCTCCAATTTCAACAAAAGTTTTCTCTTTCTCTTTTTTTTTTCAGTAAGTGTGATAACACCCTGTCTCTGTGAATTGGACATTTCTTTCCTTTTGAAGACCTCATTAAAACATTTAACCAAGATTTCTCCAGTTAATGACCAGAATGTATTGGAAAATTCTATTGGCAACCTGTCGCTTTCAGGCGTCTTACCTGATTTATTTAATAAATGGCCCAAGAGTTAATTGAACAGCTTCAAAAGCGAAAATCTCTAGTGAATATACGAACTTGTTTGTTTAGCGTACTTGAGCATTAATTTTTGGTTTAGCGTACTAATGTGATAACTTTAATTTTGTGTTGCACAAATGAATTTGAAGGTGCAAACATGCATCATGAGGAGTCACCCTGGGAATCATTGTGAGAATTATCATTGTGTGGTTTTGGGACTGTACAACTGTGTGACCATTCATGACACACCAAAAATCACATTGCTTTGAACTGGACATTTCGTGAGCCAAAAAGCGCGGTGGAAGAAAGTGATTAGAAATAATTTGGAAAAATGCTGTCCTAAAGTTGACCTGTTTGGTAAATAAATGGGCGATGGGGAGTGGCAGGTGGGAAGAAGTATGAAAGCCTGTAAGGAAGAAAGCGGATCTTCTCAAATTCAAGATTTGGAAGCTAACAGTTGCAACATGACGGCAGATTCTCTAAACTTTTGCCTGACAAAGTTCATCATGGAAGTATACAAAGACACAGGAGAAACTTACTCTCCATGAATGTTTTATAGTATCTGTTCTAGTATACAGCATTATTTATACAGCTCAAAATACGTAATGGCGGTCGGTCACGTTTCGAAGAGCTCCCGCCCTTATCAATATTTTCTGGCTCTATGTATCGTGTACGCTCTTGGAGCTTCTGGTTATTTATCTCAAAGCGTGCTTGACGGTAGGAGTCGTCAAGAGAAGGCCAAAGAGTGCTTTTACTGGGAAAAATCTGTGCTTCGTCCGATATGTAAACAAGGCCCAGGAAGATCATGCGGCAGAGGAAAGTCATTTTTATCGTGTAGAGCGCTACATTCTACAGATGGACGTAGCTGGTTTAATATCCAGCGACTGGTGCTTAGTGGAGACATTCATTTAAACCCGGGGCCAACAAAGTTTCCTTGCAAAGAATGCGGGAAAAGTGTTAGGAAGAACCAAAACGCGGTCCTGTGTTCCGAGTGTGGCTTTTGGACTCACGCAACATGCCTAAATATGTCAAGCTCTGCTTTCAAGTACCTTCTGGATCGACCAACAATCGATTGGATTTGCCCCATATGCTCTTTACCGCCATTGAGTGATTCATTTTTTGAAGAGATAGATGGATTTGTTACCGAGGAAGAAAATTATTTAAATCAATCGCTTCTGGAATCAAATGTAAATTACTTCGAAAGCAATTCGTCACCACTGCCCCAGGAGACCGATAATTTAAACAGTGACTGCTTCCATGCATACGACTTCCCTGTTCAGGAAAAGAAGAAGCACGCAAATCAGTTCCTTGAGCTCACTACGATTTTGCGTCGTTATCATAACAACATGAAAATCGCATACCTAAATGTGAACTGCGTGGCTGGCTTTAAATTTTTTGAAATGAAGTCACTGATACTCGAGGGTGCTTTCGATGTTTTTGTATTAGCTGAGACAAAAGTAGATGAAGCCTTCCCTAATTCACAGTTCTATATCAAAGGGTACAAGATGTTCCGTAAAGATCGTAATCGATTTGGAGGAGGTCTCCTAGTTTACATCAGAAGAGGTTTGATCACTCAAAGAATTAATCATCTGGAAGGCAATCATATCGAATCTATTGCTCTGCTGGTGCAGCCTAAAAAGTCATCGAAGAGGACTCTGCTTCTGTGCACGTACAAGCCACCAAATGTAATCAAACATCTGTGGGAACCAGAGGTTAACTCCATGCTGCTTAATGCCTCTCAGCGTTTTGAGAACTTAGTGATTCTTGGTGATCTAAATTGCGATATCTTACGTCCGGACAAGGGGCCCAGGGAGGGAAGAGCTTTAATGGATTTAATGATTGAATATAACTTGACCAACCTGATCAGGGAGCCCACGAGAGTGACTGCAACATCTAGTACTCTCATCGATGTAATCCTGACAAACAGGCCTCGATCTTTTTTAACGTCTGGCACGTTAGATTTGGGCTTAAGTGACCATCACTTGGTCTATGCTGTTAGCAGGTCACACTGCCCTAGGACTTGCCCTATAACCGTTGAAAAACGCACTTTCAAGAATTACGACCCCGAGCGATTTCGCGATGATTTGCATTTGATCCCATTTGATATCGCATATATATTCGAGGACATTGACGACATCTATTGGGCTTGGAGTTACCTGTTATCAAGTTTACTCGATGACCATGCGCCAATTAAACGTAAAACAGTAAAACGAGAGCACGTACCATTTATGACACCTGAGCTACTCGAGGCAATTAGGAAACGGAACAAATTAAAGCGCCTTTACAACAAATCTAAGTGCCCGCTAGATTGGGACAGATACAAGACTCAACGAAACGTTGCATCTTCATTGAGACGTAAGGCTGTATCTAACTATTTTCGCACCACTGCAGCAAATGCCAAAGGCAACCCCAAAAAATTTTGGCAAACGGTCAAGCCTTTCATGCACTCAAAGAAAAACATCAGCCGGGATTCCATTCATCTTAAAGAGGGTGATAGTCTTGTTGTTAACAAACTGGAAGTAGCA
>OX419339.1:22703781-22758781 GCA_948470475.1 Galaxea fascicularis
TTGTGATCCACATCTTACAATTTGTAGTTTTAGTGGGTTTGAACATGTTTGGATGGAAGTGACCAATAGAAGTGACCAATTAAAATGTTTAAACATTTAAAAGAAGATCAACAGTCATAGGGTGAGTAGAACTGAGTCGCTGATGACCTGGTGAAGCCCGCATAGTGTGAGCACTGAATCGTAATTCTGTAAAAAGGAAACATCAGCGCCCAATAACCTGTCGAGCCCGCAGACCATAGTGGGACACTTTGTATAAGAACCTAGATAAACAACCTAGCTCACCAGGGGTTCCTGTAGCTCAGTGGTTGGAGCATCCGACCGGTGTTACAGAGGTTGTAGGTTCGATTATATCATCATTCTCACGGGCATATTACATCATTACCATCATTAATAGTCATTATCATGTCTGATTCACATCTACATTGTCGAGCCCGCAGACCATAGTGGGACACTTTGTATAAGAACCTAGAGAAACAACCTAGGTCACCAGGGGTTCCTGTAGCTCAGTGGTCAGAGCATCTGACCGGTGTTACGGAGGTTGTAGGTTCGATTCCTGCCTGGGACTCTGATTTCTTTTCAGTTGTCCTTTTGCCCATTGCCAAGCGACTAGCATATCATCATTCTCATGGACATATTACATCATTACCATCATTAATAATCATGCCCAATAACCTATTGATATGCTTTGAAATATTGATATGTTTTTTGATTTTGACCTCGTTTGAACAAGCAATAAACCTGTCAGAAATTAAGCAATATCATACTTCTTGAGTCCAATTAACAATAATTTAAAGGAGAGAGCTTGGAGCATGTCTCTTCACCTTGCCACCATCCGCATCTTACAATTTTATTTGTAGTTTTAGTGGGTTTGAACCTGTTTGGATGAAATGCCACCAGATAACACTAATTTAAAAAATTAATCATGAAAATCCCACACAAATGTCTATATTTTGGAACGTATGTGCCCCCATTCCATAAGTCTCTAATTTTCATGATTTTCTTATTATAAGCCTTTTATTTTTATTAAGCTCTTATTCAACTGAATAGCTGCAAAGTTGGCTAGGTTACCATATTTTGTGAGATTCTTTGATGTGCTGGGAACACTCATTTCCCATCCATAGATTTTAAAAACTCCTTCCCGCAAGCCCCTACTCTTTTCCAAAGTGGGATATTCATTCTTATTACACCTCTATGACAAAGTGTGGTTACTTTTAATCAGTAATTCAATTGAGATTTGTCAGTCAAAGGTGCTTATGAGTAGCTTGTCTCCATTTAACTTAACAATGATTGTGATGTTGTTTTGTTGTTAGTTATGTGGTCACCCTGGTCGCTGATGGAGTTAGAAGCGTGCGTAATTTTAATTTCGACAAGGCTGCAGCAAGTGTTCTCACTTCATGTGTAAGTATCCCAAGACACAGAGTATGGCATCAATAGCTTTTCATTATTTCCTAAACATGGTACACTGTACCTTTGAAATGCACACTATAATCTTGCATGTTTGAGTGACATTGAAGGATGCAACACATGCCAAGAAGGAGGCTTTGTAATTTTTTGAAGCTCTATATAAGACAACATATGATTATAGTAACTACTTGTTTTAAATTTTGTTTTAGGTTTGTGAATGTGGTGATGGATATCTGTTTCTTGGATCTCGCCTTGGAAACTCATTGCTTGTTAAATACACGGAAAAGCCACAGGTCACAGGTACCCAACATGCCTTGGCTTTCTATCAAATGCTGAGTTTTTTTCTGTGCCTTATGTGGCAATGTGGTTATGCTTTTTGTGGCATTTTGTCAGGTGCAGAGCCGAACCTTTTCTCACCTGGGGTAAGTAACAAGTTTGTCATGGTAGCTGTAAGTTCTGCTAAAAGTTTTAAACCTTCTCGAGGGAAGATCTAGAAGACCTGAGGATTTTGGAAACAGAACCATCCCTCATGAGCTACTTGAAACTATGGATTGGGTACAAAAAATTAATTATTGAAAATTTAACATTGATAACTATTGTGTCTGTATTAAGTTCATTACCAGTATATCAGCTTCATGAAATTGGACATCAATATTAGTTTCACATGTTGTCATCTGGACCAAACTGTTGAGGAGCATACAGATATTCTACTAATCTGAGTTAATATAAAATGTACACTGAAAACTACATTGTACTCACCAGTTGAAGTATTTCATCAGTGATTTCTTTCAATCAATTTTACCTTGAACCCTGTATGAAGTAAAAAATAACATTAGAGATGAACATGCACTCATCAGGCAATCAGTCTTTTGTCTGTATGGCTTTTCAATAACTGCCAATCATTTTTTTAAATACATGTTAAATAACATAATATATCTCAGTATCTAAGCTTTTTTTCAAATGTTATAAGCACTGTAATCATAATTTCAGTCAATGTCATTTAGGTATCCTCTCCTCATCTAAGTATTGTTTCAAATATATTATCAGAAATGAAAAAGTATTAACGTTTCTAATAACATAATAATGCCAACCTACAGGAAATGTCTACAAAAGAAATTTTAATAACAGTCTGATATCACTAATTTTCTTCTCCACTGACTGCAACATGGAGTCAGAGCTCTGAGAGACTATGCAGTAACAACAATTTGGTTGTATCGACGGAGTTGGTATTATGTAAATTGGCCACCATACAGGGATTCTAAAAGCTGATGTTGCAAGCGTTAGCTCTTCGTTAGACAAAGGGCTGACGTTCAAAACGTCTGCTCATGCAGCTTTTATAATTCCGGCAAAAAAGGTGGTCAATTTACATTATCAACTCCATTGATATAGCCAAATTCTTCTGTACAACTCCTCCACTGATGCAGCACCGCAGTTCTTTATTAACTACCCCCTTTACGCAATAACAATTTTGTGAAATACCCAGTGGACTCTATTTTAGCCTGTCCATGGCACTTTGATCTACAATTAGAAATTAACTAGCAAACATTTTCACAGAGAGCTTTGTAAATCATTAGTTTATATACATGTATTGTATATTGGAACCCTTCCAAGTCCAAATGAAAAATGATAGTGTTGAGCTTGTTAGTTATTAACCAGCCGAACCAAACCTCTTTTCAGACCCTTTTTTTCCTATGGAGGTTCCACTGTGGCAGTCTGAGTGTGACTAACCATGCTGCCTCAGTGTTCATGGAACAGTACATGTTGTTGCAATGGAGTTGGACAATAAACAGTCTTGTCTTAAGTGATATCTCAGTGATATCTCATGCTTGCATTTCTCATTGAGAGAAAAGCATCTTATTCTTAAGTGCTCAAGTGTAACATGTCTCACACAGATGGAACCACCTCAGGCCAAGAGAAGAAGACTGGATACGGACTATACATATGCATTAGGTCAGTGTACTTTGTAACCCAAATCTAATTATGAGAACACACAGCCAACAAAACAATTTATGGACATGACCAAAATGACAAAAGAGTAATACCCCCGGGAGGGAGGGAGGGTTAACAGCAACAGATAACAGCAAACTGATCTTTCAGCCGACATACAAGGAACCATATTTATTGAGAAGAAACTTGAACTAAGTAATGACAGACATGAACCAAACACAAGGGGAATGCATCTCAAAATTAATTGTTTTGACAAACCAAATCCACCAAATTATGAGAACACACAGTCAATACACAAGTTGGGGCTAAGGGGCGATCCGCACTAGCGACAATTTTGTTTGTTGTCACGAGAATGTTGCGCCGAGTAAAATGATCGCGACAATATCGCGGCAATTTCTGATCCGCATTTACATTCTAGACACAGGCGTTTTTGAATGACATTTGTGTTTTCTTATTCCTTGACCATTTATCGTACACCTTTCGGCCCGCTTCATCCAAATCGGTCAGTGACTCCGACGAGCTGGTTTGTTGGCTTGAACCTGGGCTCG
Organism: Galaxea fascicularis; assembly: GCA_948470475.1. Classification (NCBI taxonomy): domain Eukaryota; kingdom Metazoa; phylum Cnidaria; class Anthozoa; order Scleractinia; family Euphylliidae; genus Galaxea; species Galaxea fascicularis. The sequence goes on from OX419339.1 coordinate 22,707,681, forward strand.
GAGTAGCGCTAGCGCTGACAGACATCGACGAACTCCCCCAAAAATCTACGTTATTGGGCCCATACTGGACTTGGGATGGAGTTAATCAGTAATGATAATGTGGCTGCATCGGGCGTTGATTTGGGTCTTCAAAACCGCTTCTGGAAGGGTAAAAATCGCCTCCAAAGTTGAAGGGAAAATTTCCGTGCGCCATTGTTTGATACTTCACGCGCTTTACTACATCGCATTATTTGACATTCAGTTCTTATCAAAACAAAAGTTATTTTAACTTCGTTCATCGCACATTGGCGTGCCCCTGAGGCAGGCCGATGGAACGTTTGAAGTTTGTTCGGTGCAGCAAAATTTTGTCGCGTTGCAAAATTACGTCCGCACGGGCGATGTGACTTGATTGACAAATTCTGTCAGTCATTGCACCTTATCAAAACAGACTTGTCGCTAGTGCGGATCGGCCCTAAGAAAACAATTTATTGACATGAGCAAAATGATGAAAGAATAATAACCCAAACCCAATGAGAAGGAGTTGTAAGAAAATGAATGGAAAAAGTGGACATTGTGGAAGGGATAAATTGGAAGGCCTGGCAGAATTAAATTGCAATATGCCAAGTTTCTTGTTAGTAGAAAGCTTGAGAAGAAATTGAATATGCATGACTGTGCCAATCACCCTTTGTTTTAATAAATTCAGTAGGAGCTCCACAATTAAAAGTAAAACTAGCAGCACCCAGGCGAAAGCTATGTGAAGAAAAATTGCTAGGATGCAGACCCAAGGGGCCCACACAAGATTTTTAAAAAATGATTGAAATGCGCAGCGAGAATAGGCGCAGCACAAAAATAGCGCAACAAAGCAGTAACCGGACACAAAATAGGAGTTAGGAATAAAGGTCAATGGGATGTTGAGAACGTGCTGATGAAATTGAATAGTCTTAGTTCTATAAACCCGGAGGACTGCTTCAGTAGAAGTAAAGAAAATGATCAGTCTTGCAGGTAAGAAAATAAGCCCTATCAGACTGAAGGTCTGCGAATGAGTATGGCATTAAATATTATTGTTAATCCTAAGAAAGGAGAGAAAGGCAAGTAGGAAGGTTGCATGCATACAAATATGCATTAGTTAAGTAAGGAACGATAACTAGATAATGACTAAGAGAGAAAAACTAATTAAGAAAAAAAAAGGGTGCTTTGAATCAAGGAAAGGTACCAAATTAAAGAATTTGCAAAATAACAGATAACTGTTCAATTGAATTCTCATGCTCACTTTTGTGGATTTTAGAAAGGCAAATTATTGAAGGCACTGAGTATAATCCACCAATGCTGAACTTCCTGCATCAGGAATAACAAAGGGGCTGTGAATGAAAGTTATTCAATTGCAAACTTAAGCTATCAGATACTGGACACACTGAGAGGGACAAATTAGCAGTGAGTGTATGGATCTTTTGGCCATAATCACTCGTGTCAAACCTGCTCAGAGCATCTTCTCAATTATCACACCCCTGAACTGACCAAATGCATAGTTGAATGTTATAAAGAGCAAGGAGCAGCCAGAGTTCTCATAAGCAGTGTGGCATGAATGGATTAGAGGTGTGTTGAGAAGAAATAACTGAAACACAGGTGGTGTTGTCTGATAGGAAGACCGTGGAACCTCGGAGTTTGCAGTTCCAACTGGATGGTGTGCAGACCTTGACAAAGGATAAACCCCTGGGAACTAACTTCATGTGGAAATATTTGCCAAAACAAACTGCACCACAACCCATTAGGCAAGCATCTGTGGCAATAAGGTCTTGATTAATAGCGAGAAGAAAATCAGGAACACTCAAAGTCATGGCTAAAGTGTCAATCCAAACACCTAAACACAGCATTAATTTTGTGTACAAGGCAGAGTATCTTTCTCAGGTGAAAATAAAACACCTAACTCGTCAAAGAAGGAGTTCATCCAAATGAATGAAGACACAGCAGAAGACGGGACGTCAGTGCCATAAATATCATCAGTGTAGATGTCAACCGAAATGCCCTCCCCATTTAAGATATATACGATGCTCTTTGTGGTATGCTGACAAATCAACGTAGCATAGCATGGTTGGAAGAGTCGTACGCATGACAATTGTGGACTGCTTTGTAAGGAGCATTTATTTAGTGTTTGAGCGGCTACATTTCCTGGAGTAGTTCCATTCCTTGCCTTGTTGCGTGAAGGTGAAGAATTAGAATGGAGAGCAAGATGAATAAAAAAAGGTTTGAGACCACAGATAATCTTGGCACTATCCCATGCTAATTGGCCTTGCTCCACAGCATTGTTTACTGAGAAGTGGAAGTTCCTCAGACTGTGCCAGGAATAGGTAATCGCACGATCCATTAACAACTGAAAGTGATTAAGCAGTGGCGCTTTCAAAGACTCTGGTTGCACCTTGCAAAATTCAAGATAACCACTGACAAACACAGCCATGTCCAATTTGTCATAATCAACCATACCTTTAGCAGAGAAGAGAAACTGATTGGAAAGAGTGGAACTGGACTTCTTACAAAGTCACAACTGCTGGAGGGATGGGAGCTCTAATGGAGTGGGGAGACTAGGCACAAAGCATTGGGCTTGATGACCACCTGCAATTTTACAGGAGAAATGGAAGGTGTGGCACCCACCATCATCATTACATTACTGCTGCCGTGGGCCGAGCCCACATAGCGCCAACACAAATGATCACCACTCCTTGCGGTCCTGCGCTACCACTGTTGCCTCTTTGAAGGAAAGCTGAGAGTCTTGTAGGTCTCTCGACACTATCTTTCCAGCGCATGCGTTGTCTGCCTGGGTGACAGTGCCCTCGTGGTTCCAAGTGGAGCATGCGGCGGGGCAGACAAGTATGGTGCATACGGATGACATGTCCGAGCCATGTAAGACGTTTGTGTCGTAACTAGATGTTAATGAGCACTACTTGGCTGGTTCTCTCGAAGATCACTTCATTTGGCACATGGTCTTGCCAGGAGATGCCAAGAATTCTTCTTAGGCATCTGGTGTGAAACGCTGCTAGTCGTTTCTCTTCCAGGATGGTGGTGTTCCAGCTTTCTGAGCCATACAATAGAGTCGATAGTACTTCTGCTTAATAAATAGCAATTCTCGTGGGTATCTTGATGGATTTGTGGCGCATGACAGGTAGGAGTCTGTTAAAAGCATTGGCTGCTTTTCCAATACGGTTGTCTAGTTTAGGTGTGAGGTTGCGGTTATGTGATATTGTGCTTCCCAGATAGACAAATTGGTCAACATTTTCAAGAGAGTTTTAATTGCTCAAGGTGGTAGTGATATCATTTCTTTCCTTTGCCACGTCCATGACGTTGGTCTTCTTTGAGTTGATAGTGAGACCAACCTTTCTTTCTTTCTCTTCTACTTCAGATGTTGCATGTTGCAGTCTCTGTTCTGACTCTTCAATCAGGGCTATGTCGTCCGCAAAATCAAGATCGGATAGGCGCTTTTGTTGGTAGCGTGAGAAGCTAGAGTGTGAGAAGAAGCATTGAAATGTGCAAACTTTAACTTGGTTTCAGCAATCTTCAACTGAACAGCCAGATTTTGGTAGCAACTCCAGGTGAATTAGGTCAGCCACCGAAGACGACGAAGCCTCTGGCTGTTTGAATCGGCCTTCACTTTCTTATTGTTTTTAGGCTTAGAGTTAGGGTGAGCAGCAGAGACTGGATATCCTGGATTGTCCACACACAAAAAATGACAGATGCTGAATTTCCTCTGGAGAGAGAAATGAGTCACCAAGCGGCACATGACTGACAGATGCACACATTTGACGAGACTCTGCAGAAGAACAGGAGAACACGAGAAGGAACACAGAGGACAACAAGGATTAGAGATGCATTAACAGCAACCTGACCTTTGAGTTGACAGGCAACTGAACCTTTGAGCCAACACACAAGAGGGCCATGGGCCAGAAAACTTGTATATTAAAATCCATTTGTGTGGAAGAAACACCTTCCAATGTTTAAGATTGGTTTGTTGTTATGATTATTATTATTAAATAAATTTTTGGTAATGTAGTACTATTACCTAAAGGAAAACAAACTTGTTGCCAAGTATTGTGTGTTCAGAAATGAAGGTATTTTTTATGTATTGTGATAATTGCATTCCATGCTAGATATTCTCAGTGCTCAAGCTTAGTGAATTGCCATGTTGACTGGTTTTATGACTTTACTTTGAACTTTTAACATAGAAGGGAAAAATACTGAGTGCTGTTTGGTCAGAGAAGAAGGCATTTTTTATTTAATTCTTCTTCTGAAGAGGGTAAAATTACTCACTTCCAATTGGTTGACCCCCCAAAACACTTGTTCCTAATTGGCTGAATGCACTGCTTGCATGTTTAACATGTAGTTGGTTTCTTCATTTTGAGCACAACAACTTCATCTTTTCTAAGTTTGTTTTTTAACTCAAGTTGCTAACAGTGATGTGCATTTAAGTAGGCTGGAAAGGGTTTTCAGCTGTACGGTCACGCACAATCTACACACACCATAACTAACATGCATGTGTGAGCTGAATGAATCAAAATCAAGCACACTGGAAGTTAAATACAGCAAAAACCGGAAATAACATCTGCAGAAAACATTTGTTTTTTGCTCGAACAATTTTGCTCAGTGACCTAGCTTGATTTTTGCATGCAGGTACCATTCACAATGGCACTTCAAATATAACAGTTTCGAGGGAAAATTATCTAGTAGATTTTCTGTAAGCCATAAAAGGCGTTTTTTTTAATGTATTAAATTCTACTCGATAAATTTTTTTCGTGCTGCCCGAAAAGTTAAAGAATTTAGGGAGCTTTCCAGCAAAGAAATAAAAATGATAGGTCACCAAATTAGTTTTTCAGATAATTTACAAAAACTGACATTTAGAGGACCTTTTTGTGGACCTGGGGCATTGCCATGGTAACTGATATGATGTCACAAGCAAATATAGCCCAACAATAGAGTTCCAAGGAGACCTATAGTTTACCTACACCATTAAACATCCTTCTTTGCAATCTTTCATTGTTTCACAAACACTACATCGATGAAAAACCCTTTTGAGCCTCCTTAAGGTGGCCGAACACAGTTTTCAAGTGCCTATGCCTAATACACCATTACTTTAAAACTATTTATGCTTTGGCGCCCATTTTTTGCAAGAGCCAAGTTTAACTACGGAAGTATTTATTCTCGCATTTTGGCCAGGGTGTGTGCTGTTGCCATGGCAACAGAGCTGGTTAAAAACAAGGCTTAAAATATAGTTTTTGTTTATTTTAAAAAAATCCAGTCGTTTGATTGTTTTCATCGTTTGCCCACTACGAATTGACATTAAATCCCGTCTGTCAACACTGTTCTAACAAAATTTTGACATAGGGGATTTTCGTAATTCACCGTAAATCGTTTTCTTTATTATTAAAAATTCCCTATGTCAAAATTCCTATTTTTCTTGATAGATCATTCACATGGTTGATGAACTATTTTCTTGCCAAATTTCTTGAAATTCTATCGACTGGATTGTTAGAAATCGGCAAGTTTGGGCAAAAGCAATTGGTCTCAATTTTTTGAGCAACTGCGCATGCGCTGTATTTAACTGGGTTCTTTCGATTCGGAAAAATCCGAGAATTGCTGGGTACTTTGCATCATTACCTTTTCTAACATACCTTTGTTGTAAAAGACTAAAGCCATCAGTGCACTGCGGTCAATTGTGAAGAAAATAGCAAAGATAGAGCGGGCATTGAGCAAATAAAATGATTGCTGTATCAACAGCATGTTTGTTTTTGCAATCCTTGTGCATGCGCTGAATCGCATCAGCAAGAGCGCGCGCGAAAAACTGTGTTTGGCCACCTTAAGTGATGATGTATGTACTTACCAGCCAGTACACTTTTATTATGTACCACTATAAAATATTAGCTGGGCTTGGCTTACCCCTTTTTTCTCCCTGTGTACCAGTTCTGCATTATACCCCAATTGGATGTCTTTTTAGGTTATCCTTGTGCTGAAGGATCACCATGTAACTTCTAACTTGTTTGTTTCTCCAGACAATAAATTTTTTTGAGGTTGGTTTAGTGTTACATTGTGTTATTTTTAAAAGATGACCTTGATGAGTTGGAGGTTTATGGAAAGGAAGAGCAATCTGGAGTGAAGCTGACCTCATACACCTTTGAAGTAAGTTTTTTTTATACCCTAAAGAAGGTAGCAATGCTGAACTGTCTATTTTCTTGTGTGTGAAATTTTACAATCCAATGTGTTAACATAATATTGCCTTGATTTATACATTGTTCCTGTGCTACATGTATTTTTTTATTTAAACAATATTTATGTTTTATGTATGGAGTTATTTTAATAACTATAATCATGTACAGTGTAGACAACACACACACACTTTATTTCTACCCTTTATTGTTTCAGTATAAAATGGAAGATTCACTATCACAATGTTGCGGTTTTTTTTTAAAACTTTGGAAAACACCAGTTAGGGTTTAGCCTCCTACTCAGACATTCTTTTGGCTCATCATGCAATCTTTCCTCCCCAGTTAGCTGAAATAATTTCATAAAAAAAAATTAAAAATTTTACTTCTCAAAAACTGTTTTTCTCATTATCTTTTGTTGTATTAGCACATTTCGTGATTTATTAAAATTTATTGAACTATAATAACGAGGGCCACCAAATTAACCTCGTATTAGCTTTCTGGTGCCACCCTCTTTAAATATTATTATCTTCTCTTTTATATATGAACTGTACTTTAATCATATGTTAAGTTCAGTAATGAAGTCTACAAAAAGAATGAAGCACTGTCTCCAGAGTACCAATGAGATTGTCCTCTCCACACTTCTTGACAGGAATGGATTATTTCTTGGCCAAAGGCCACTTACTTTGTTGAATACCAGCTGGAGCACATGTTCAACAAGATGTTTTGTCAACAGCTTGTATTTCACAATAATTGCTTTTGCAAGTCGTTGCAGTGGTCTGAAGGCAAGTGCCTTTGCTGTGGCCTTGAAGTCCCTTTCAAGAGTTTTGTTCCCAGTTTTGCTTAGATAATAATGCTCAATCAAACTGATGTAGATTTACTGCCACCCTCACTACTTGACTTGGAAGGTGCAATACTGTTGATGTTAAGAAGAGTGATGAGGGTGGGGGAGAAAGGAATAAACTTAAATCAGCATGACTCTTCAGTGTAGAATGACAATCCAGGCTCTGGGCCATACGAAGAAGTGCAAGTGGCAGCTTGGAACAGAAGCATGTATGTTGGATTGGTCCATGTGAGCAGCAAAGCAGCTGTCCAATGTTGATTCTTTTCATAACCTTTTGGTTCTTACTCCTCCCTTTTCATAGTGTTGCTTGATTTCTCTTTTGAATGAAGAAAGATCGCTCAAATTTTTCAAACTTATTTAAACACTTGTAAAGTTCTTTGTCTAATTGAACAACTCATTGGCCGAAAAAACAGTCACGTCTAGGTCAGTGGTGGCTTGGCCTGACTCTTTCTTTCTTGAGCTTACATCTACAAAGGAAACAGACAAATTAGCTCCCAACAATGTTTTGGGGGTTTTATCCGTACATACATATGAAGTCACTGAAGAATATGAATTATTGTTTTCTTTTGAAAGCAGTTTGTAGGATTTTCACTGCCTATGACATCTGTCTTATGCAAGTTACCACTGAATATTGATAACATAATAGTTCAACACTGATTGGTTTGTTTGAAACTAAAGGCGAATGGAAGTTGCTGCTCATTGGGGAGGAAAGATTGTGTGATGAACCAAAAGAATGTCTGGTTAGAAGGCTAGTCAGGGTTTTGTTGATATTATATTGCTGTGTTGTGCTTAGGTGTAAGTGGAGTTTCACAGGAAACTTGTGTGTTATTTGTTTAATGGGGATAGACTCAAACCACAAACAATACCACCCTTTTGTGCCAGGTTTGTGACAGTTTACTCAATATCGGACCATGCACATGTGTTGATATGGGAGAACCTGCATTTCTTTCGGTAAGTCAGTTTTCATTGGATGTAACGTTTTCATAATCAATGATAAACAGAATGAGGTCCAATATTGGATACATTTGGACCAGCATACACTCAATGCTTTTATCTATGCCATGATTTGAATGCACAGTTTTCTGAGGTCATCTTATCTGTGTTCTAACTCGCTTTTATTTTGTTTGTTCTTTACTCAACATGTTTTCATTATTTTTGCCTGTTAGGAAGAGGTATGTGGCAATTTTCACCATATTTTCATTGAGTCTGCATTGTCTATGCTCACATGAGTTCCAGATCCCAAGATCCCATTGAGGACAGTGAGCTGGTGAAAAAATGGTGTTACCTTAGAAATATATCTTACTTTTTCATTTATAATTTGTTTTGCATAGTTTGCCGGTGGCAAAGACTTGGATTTGGAGCTTGTTTCATGCTCTGGATATGGAAAGAATGGAGCACTATCAGTTCTTCAGGTAAGCAACTTACAGTATTGTGCAAAAGTAATGCAAGCGGAATGTGTGAATTTCGTTCTTTGTTCCGGCGACTTTTCGACGAAAGTTTGCACGAAAGTTTGAGAGAAATTTCATGGCGTATCAAGCGATATTTCGCTTAAACAAAGGACGATTTTTCTTCGAAGTTTCGTTAAGCTAAAGAAAATTTGTGAGCAAAAACGCATAATTCGCAGGCAGTTCACGAAATTTTGCAACGCTTTGAATGGCAGTTCGGGAGCATTCAAGAAATTTTCTTTCAGCAGCTGATTCTAACAAACTGTCGTGGAACTCACAAGAGATAAATTTGTAAATACGTGCCGGTTTCCAGTCATTGATCACCGATTAAGGGGCTAACATTTTATCTATGACAAATACGTTACCAAAATCTTACTCACCTAAAGTTGGCGAAAGGCTTTCAACCAGCTTCGCTTGTTCTAGTTCAGCTCGAGCCCAGTTTCATACGCAGAGAATTAGAACACACTGAACTGCATTACGAAGACATTGAGCTCAGTTCGTTCCACAAACAAAACAAAAACATCTCCAGTTCTGTGCACTTACTTGTTTTGGGGTTTTGGATCAAGTCAATATTGTAGTGCTCCTTCTCACAACCAGGTGAGTTTCATAGCTAACATTTCGTCGAGTTGTGATGCTATTTCGGCAGATTAATGGCTTCTTTCGTGCGCAATAATTTGAAAGGTTATTTTTATATTTCACTCAGTGAACTTTGTTTCGAAAACGCTCTAGGCCTATTGATTAACAATAGATCGAATTTTCAGGAGGAGCGAATTATCATCCGAAAAATCGCAGCAAGTTTTCGGCAGGAGCGAATTATCGCTCGAAAATTCGCTTTGATTCATTGCACAAAGCGAATTATCGTTTGAAAAATCGCGCGAATTAAAACAATAGATGTCACGAAAATACGGGGAAATTTCGTCGAAATTTCTTCGAAAAGCCCCGAAAAGCCAGGAATTTTGTCGAAATTCGTTTGCATTACTTTTGCACAATACTGTTGTTGTTGTTTGTTGTTGTTGTTGTTGTTGTACAGTGCTGATCTTTTTTGATGATATAACTGAATGACATGGTCTTGTTTGCATGTATATATGTTGTACACTCTGTGTACCAATGAATACATGAGACACTTGTTGAACATATTGACTGGTGCATTCCTCTCTAATTCGTGTTAATTATTCTTGATTTATAGAGAAGTGTCAGGCCTCAAGTTGTCACAACATTTGAATTGCCAGGCTGTGTGGACATGTGGACAGTACTGTCAAGTGATCAGGTCAGCAAAACAAACAGACAAAGGAATTTACTAGTTTCTTTAATTGTCCTGGAACTGTAGTTTCAGGCTCGACAAGTAAAAGAAATATATTGTCTTGAGTGATATCTCCAGGTTACATTTGGAAAATGCATTTCCAAAGTTTTGAATTTCAAAAATATCCAGGGAGACATTGTATGCCCTCAGCCCTACCTAGTACCTCCTGCCTTTGCCAGTCAGTAACCCCCACCCCACAATGGGAAGTACATTCCACGGTCCCAGAATGGGTTGCATTTGTAGTACCAACATTTGCCCAGGACTGCTACCCGGCCACCAGTCTTTGGCCACAATTCATTTCCCTCCACGTTTGTCCAGTTCTTCTCTTCCCTTCTGGCCTCCACTCCAAAGCAGTAACACAGTGTTCCTCTCTATCCACTCTTAATTTGTGGCCAATGTAGTTCCATCTTCATCATCCAGTGTTGTCACTTGCTCTTCATGCACACAACAACAACAACAACAGCAAGTTTATTGTGGAAGTACACTTAGCTACGATAAAGGCGTGCTTTCACAGACGTAACTAAAGTCAGGGTTTGTGAAAGGACGCCAGCTAATTTACAAACACAATAGAATTAAAAGTTAAAAACTAAAAATGGAATATATTGTAATTAAGATTACAACAATAAAATCTAATAAATATATCTTATATCTAACTAAATACTAAATTCAATAAAGAAGCGTCGACATTATAAAAATTGCACTAGGTCAACTTGTCTAATGGATCTCTTAAAAGACTTAAAATTCGTTATGCTTCTAAACATGTTCGGAAGTGGATTCCAGAGTTTCGGACCAATATAACGGACTGAGTTCAAGCCATATGTAGTAGGCTTTGGCTTGGGTAGTGAGAGAATATAGTCACCTCTTAAATTATAACTAACATCCTTCCTATGAACTATCAGGTCTTGTATACTTTTGGGCGCTAAGGAATTGTGAACGGCATTAAAAATAGACAATGTAATTTTAATTAATCTTTGTTGTTTTAAAGATGAGAGGCCTAATGTGTTGAGAAGTTCCGAGTAGCTTGTGTACTTATCCCTGAAAACAAACCTGATCGCGTGCTCATTTAACCTTTCCAATTTATCTGCAGCACTTTTACTACAAAAATTCCAGGTTTCACTGCAATAATTGAAGTGAGGAAGGATAAATGCTAAATACAGGTCACGCCTTGTCTCAAAGGGAAGCATTTTCTTCATTCTTTTAAGAACAGCTATTTGCTGTGAAACTTTCCTACATATTTTAGCAACATGATTGTCAAACTTCAGTTTGTTGTCTATCATTATGCGTAGCATCTCAAATTCTTTAGTCACTGGGATACTGGAGTTTTCACACTTGAAATCAAGTGTGGTATCAGATTTTCCCATCACAATGGCTTGATACTTAGAATTGTTCCTTTTCAGACCATTCTCATCATACCATTTATCAACAAGCTTCAGATCAGAGTTAATAGCACTCTCAACTTCTCTGTAGTCATTATGAGCAAAGAAAATTTGTGTGTCGTCTGCGTAACTGGAGAGTTTGCATCTTTTCACGATGAACAGGAGATCATTGATAAAGATATTAAATATCAAAGGCCCGAGGATTGAACCTTGGGCGATCCCTCTGGAAATATTATTCCAGCTTGAATATTCTCCAGCTATTTTCACTCGTTGTTGGCGATCAGAGAAATAATCCTCAATGATATTTGCAGTTCTCTCGTCAGCACCGTATTCTTTGAACTTTTTCGCAATTTGATCGTGTGGTAGAGAGTCGAATGCTTTCGACAAGTCCATAGAAACAAGGCCAATTATTTTCCGATCGTCCAGCTCCTTTCGCCATTCCTGCGTAAGACTCAGCAGAGCCGTATCGCAACTGTGATGTTTTCTAGAACCGAACATGAACTTATGGAGAATATTTCTGAACCGGGAACTGATTCTTGAATGGACGAGCGTTTCAAAGACTTTAGACAAAGATGGGAGAATGGTGAGAAGTCTGTAATTATCCTTGGACAGGCTGCAGTCTTTCTTATACACAGGAGTTATTTCGCCCTGTTCCCACTGTTTAGGGATTTTTCCAACATCCAGAATATAATTAAAGAGAGTGCAGTACGGTTCACACAACACTTCAGCAGAATCTTTCACTGCCCTGGCTGCTGGTGGAGTCGTGTGGAAAATGTGTGAAATCCTTCATGCGTTCAGTTGTTTTATCAGTGCCAGCAATCAAAAGAAATCGTTCAAAGTTTCTGCAACTTCACGTGGCTCCCGCATTATCTGATCATTCTCCTTAAGAACAATACAACTATTGTTCTTTTTCTTACGTGAATTAATATACGGTCTAATTGTGTTCCAGAATTTTCTTTGGTCTCCGTATTTCTCCTTGCAAAGTGTCTCGAAGTGATCCTGTACAGCTTTTCTTCTCAAACGGACAACTTTGTTTCTTAAGACACGATATTTTTCCCACTCGGCAAGATTCCTTGATCTGTAATATCACTTTTTCTGTTTGTCTCGGTCCCGGATTATCTTCTGAATTTCATTTGTTATAAATACTCCTGCCGGTGACGGGCGTTTCTTGACTGTTATCTTGGGTGCATGAGCATCCAAAACTTGATCGTAGAGGTGATGCCAACACCAATACACATCGTCAGGATCTTCAAACATGTATGAGACGGAGAAGGGCACTGTTGATAAATCAGTTTGAAATGAATCCTTATCAAAAGTTTTAAAGGATCGTTTTGTTGTGGGTTCTGATGTATACTGCAATGCCACCGCCGCCTTTGACTCTGTCGCGATGATATAAGTTAAAACCATCGACATGAAATTGTGAGCTCGGAAATGTTGAGTCGATTTTAGTCTCTTGTAAATTTGTCAAAATGTTGAATGCATTAGTAGCTAACCATAGTCGAACCTCATCAAACTTGTTTTGCAGGCTGTTAATATTGAGGCAGGCAAAAACACATTCTTTCTGTGCTCGATTCTAATGTCTTTTATCTTGGCTAGGACTTCATCGGTATCGGCCGATTCGACTTTGCGCTCCTCGTCCTTGCAGTTGCTCTCGTTCAGACTGAGTGAGCCAGTTTCGTCAGAGAAAGAGTCCGATAGTTTAGGCAGAGAGCAGAAAGCACATGTCCATTCCAAGTCGGGATGTTGTAGGTAGTATTTGAACCCGGTAACGGTTAATTTGAGACATTTTGCGTGGGACCAAGTATCACAAGACGAGCACAAGATGGCATCTTGGTTCTTTCTCACTGGCTTGCTACACTCACCTCATGGAAACTTGGGCTTACCTTTGCCTTTCGCAGGGCCAGGGTTCGACGATACATCGCCGCAGACGAGTAGATCCTGGTGTATTTGGAAGGTACTCATGCCGTTCGTGCTGTACTGAACTCTACCAGCGAAATATCAGCTCGCTTGAGAACGACATATGAAAGGAGCATTGACCACATGCTTTTCTAGGAAGAACGCGTCTGAAGCCTTGAATCTGCATTTTACAGGCGAATACGGACAGATAATATCCTTATATTCAAAAGTTAAGTCAGGTACATGTAATACCCAAATAATAGCGCAGAGGGCAAGAATGAAGCCAAAGTAACGAGCACTCAACATTGCATCCGTCCGTCCGTCCAGGAACCAACCCATAATTCCTCTTGGATCTTTTGATATAAAATGGTTTGGGACCATCTTATTCCTAATTCCTTGACTTTGAAGAAATCGATATCTCCCATAAACGTTTCAGTGAAGGTGAGAAACCAGTTATAGTCAAATTTATCTGCCATAAGATCAAGGCCAAACTCTATAAGAAGAGAACTGGTTTAAAGAATATTAAGGTGTCAGATCTTTTCCCAAATGCCACTTCTGCAACTTGAGTAGAAGGAAACAAATCATCATCAATGAAAACCTAACATTCTACCTGAAAGGGTTAGTCAAAAAAGCAAATGAGAAAAGAAGACATGGTCTGATCATAATTGTATGGACTTAAGATGGTAAAGTTTACGTGAAAACATCACCTGCAGGAACACCAAGAAGAATCTATGATGTAATGGTCTTGATTGCCTTTAACATTATGGCATGGGTTAATCCAAGATAACATCACTAATTGTTGGAGGCGACTGGAATTGCACTCTATCAAATAAGGACAAAAGCGGTGTGTCCAAATAGAAACCAACAAACTCCAGAAATGGGATTTCAATGATGATGGAAATGTTTGACCTTATTGGCGTACAAAGAATTTGTCACCCTGATCTAAAAAATTTTTCTTATTTTTCAAAATCCTTGAATATAAAATCAATTCGGTTTCAATTTCAATTTTATTTTCACACATTACAAAAACAAAATTAGCTGGCCGACAGGTAGCTAAGTCTAATTTAGGTGTTCCAGACTTATAATAAATTACTAATTAATGGATAAATTGTCAGTAAAACGGGAAAAACATAAAATCGAGAAGGTTGAAGTCTTGAGTAAAGAGAAGAAGTGAGGGTGTACAAGGGAAAAACGATAAAACATTTTCCAAGATATTAAAGAAAACATGATTAATTTTCCTTTTGAGTGCTTTCTTAGGTAGGTCTCTAACACAGCTTGGTATATCATTCCGAAGTCTTATGCCAAGTCGGGAAAAAGAGCATTCATGTATTTCTAATCTAGTGCTTAGGACAAAGAAATTCCAGAGGTGGATATTTATACGTACATGTACTTAAAAGAGCATTTTCCATTGTTTTATCCACACAACATTTCAAAAATTGCTTTCGTCAGATTGTTAGAAATGAATATTTATTCGCATCATGCAGTTGTTTACAATTTTACTGTGGATTTTGGGCAAAATCTATGAGAAACACAGGCCATGTCAGGCGACTTAAAACCATTTGCCCAGAAATGTTTTTGACATCCTAACAGGTGGGTGTATATTTAACCCGTAGAAAGTGTTTTTATGGTATTTAAAGTTACAGCCCATAGAAAAATATGGAAATGATTTAATGCAATAATTCACTTGCAACACATTGTAAAATTTGTGTGTCTGTTTGATCTCGTTTTGGGCTCAAAACTAACTTCAATTTATTTTATCTTTCACTCATACCATGAAGACCTGAACTGAATACAAAATCCCTTGAAAGACTCTCAAGTTGCTGTTGTGTGGAGCGTGAAGCAATCAAATATTCAGAAAATTCAGCAAAACTGGAAGTAGATTTGAGCCCGATTCGGGTGAAAATAATCTTTTTTGGAATATTTCTACCAAGAAAGCTGTATTAGCAGAAACTAACTGCGGTCTGTTTCTATTCTTGCTAGGGCCTATCAATGGGCAAAATACAAGGGAAATCAATTGCTCAACTTGTGCCATTGATAAGCAACTTAGGTTGAATTTTGTAGGCTTTCACTCTTAAGTGTTTTGAAAAACTCCCAGACTTTTATAAGGAAATTTTGAAATATTTCGGTAACCTGAAAGATTTGGATAATAGTGACTCAAACAGTGATCAAGATATAACCTTTTTCAATGATAAAGAAATTCTGATTAAGCAAAAACCTTTATTCAATAAAGAATGGTTGACTAAAGGTATTCAGACCATCAATGATCTTATAGACAATGATGACAAATATCAAATTTCAAAAGCTATCAAAGCAAGTTTGGCTTGATGAGAACAAATTTCTTGCAATTTTGTCAGGTTATCCATGCTATTCCAAAGAATCTTGTTTCCAAAGCATTAGCTGTGAAATTATCCTCAAGCTTGAGTGAATTTGAACCCAACTCAACATTATTTGATCTTGAACCTAACAAAACTAAATTTGACTAAAATGAAATCAAGGGAGTTTTACTAGCTTCTTACTAACAAATCTTAGGCCCGGTTCAGATGCTGTACTTCAGCTGAGCCAAATCGAATTCAACAATTAGGCCGACCTCAATTAATTAATCCCAACTGAATTGATTCAGACACCGAACTTTATTTGGCTGAAATTAATTCACTGAAGAAAATTAAGATTCGGTCAGTGGTTTAGTATACAATTGTAAACAATTGGTGAACACCGAGATCTGCAAACAAGGACTATTTTTCAGCCCACTTTACGGACCATTGGTTTCATTCTGCGGTTCAAAAATTCTGGTCATGTGCAAACATTTTTTGCCACTTTGTTTCCAAAATACTGATCATGTGATGCCTTTGTGCATGCTCTCATGTAAAAACAGTATGAAAAATACATTAAAATAATAATATGCATTTGATTTGGCTCAGGTGAAGTACGGTGTCTGAATCAAAGCTGGTCTACAACCTTTCTTTCCAGCTGAGCCAGGTGGGATTAAATCAGCTGTTCCCAATTTATTCAGACGCCATACTTCACATGAACTTAATTTGTTGAATTCGATTCAGCTCGGCTGAAGTATGTTGTCTGAACCGGGCCTTACACAGAAGAACAAACTATTGTTAAAAGATGGAATGAGGTAGTAACTATGGACAAGGAATCTTGGTAGTCAGTCTTCACTTCAGTTAAGACAACCTCTGAAGACATGAAATTAAGAGAATTTCGCTTTAAATTCTTACATAGACTGACATTTTCCAAAAAAGACCTTTTTAGGGGCAAAAACTTCATGCTAGCCCACATTTAGAGCACATATAAAAGAAGACAATAAAGTACATTTACAGGACAATAGATCAGGACAATAGAGGAATATGGATTTACATATTTGGCTTACCATGACGTTCTTGCCTTTTTAGGTTTGAATTAAAGGCAGACTGTGAATGTTTGTACTGTGGTGAACCAGACTCCATAGACCATACCTTTATCCATTGCCAGTTCTTGCAACATTTCATTGAAAACCTTGTTCAATGGTTTAATGAAGCTAATAGAACCAACTTTAATCCAGGACAAAGAGAAATTCTTTTTGGTACACTCAATAACCAAGACAACACACAAACTTTTCAACTACACCTTGTTATTCATGCAATACTTCAGTTATAAATGCAAATTAAATGAAGATGCTCTGCTTCTCCCAGATTTGATCAACAAACTAAAGCTAAAACACAGTGTTGTAACATAGTAAGTGACAAAAGATACTCGCACCTCTCTATTGATTCTGCTTATTAAGTAAGGGTGACATTAAGTTGTGATAATAAATGTTGCTTTCCCTCCTTTTGGGACCGTTACTTTTAATATCCTGAATTTCAAAAAGAGGTAAGGAAAACATCTCCACTTGAATAAAACTGGTTACCTTAATTTATTTTTGTATATGAATACAGTGTGAGGTCGTCAGGGTTCAAAGCCCTGGCCATATCAGCACTCAGGGTCTTTAAATAACTGAGGAGAAAGTGCTTCCTGTGCAATGAGATCTGCAAATGGTAAGACTTTCTAGTCTTCTCTGATGAGGATGATAAACCAGAAGTCCCATCTCACAACTCTTCACAATTAATTCTGTGGGACATTAAAGAACCACTAGGAAGGTAACTGGCTGTGACCACCCCTAGTGCTGAACTTGGGTTGTTGCTTCACATAGGGATAACCTCATTGCACCTTTTCCCCTTGGATGTTCCAAGAAAAATTAGTATGTTATGATGGAGTTGTTTGGGCTGAAAATCGTTTTTTAACTAGTGGTACTATACCATATTTTAATGTTAGTGTTAGTATTGTAAACAGTGTAAGTACAATACTGCAGTAGTACTAGTATTGTATCATAAAGAGTGTTGAATTAGTATTGTAAATAGTGTAGGTACAATACTGTTAGTGGTCCAAGTATCGTGTTGTTAATGGTGTAATTAAGTGCATAAATAAGTTACGTAAGACGTAAGTTACGTAAGATGTAGGAGTGTTCTTTGTGTTGAAATAAAGAACTTGTAAAAAAAAATCCTATGTACCAGAACAGTAAGTGTTGTAATTCCCCTCCAATTTGCACACTTGTGTAAGTCACCCATTTTGGGTAACTTTACTATCAGTCCTCTGTTCTAGCTTTGTGGTGCTATCATCATCTACAACAACAACAACTTTAATTATACTCACAATTTAACATATAAATAAAGACTACCTGAAAAATAGCGAAGCTAGTTGAGGCAGGTAGTATGAAAGAACATGTCAATTACATATTAATACAATATTATTCTTTCTAAAGAGGACCACGGACAGGTAAGTCTCATTTCCAGAATGTGAAACCTTTAATTGGATGTGTAAACATAGCCATTTCAAAATTTCGCTTGGTCCATGTTAATGTTTACTTGTCAATTTTGTGATGTGAAGGAGACAATAAAGAGAGTTAAATGTATAATTTACAGCAAGGGAAAAATCACTCGATACAAACGAAAATTTACTCGAAATATCGCTAAGTGCCACGAAATTTCACTTGAATTATTGCAGAGTGCCGCGAAATTTCGCTCAAACTTTCACAGATAGCCGCGAAATTTTGTTGTCGCTCAAACAATAGGACTAGAGAAATATCGTCAAAAAATCGCTCCAATCGCATTACTTTTGCACAATACTCTAGATCAATAGCCTGTCAGCGATTAAATAGTGCTAACGAAAACAATATTATTATAACTTTTTGCCTTTACCTTGAATAGCAGTTGGTAGATTGTATCATTTAATTAGTTGCAGTACTCTACACGTATTTCCTTATGATGATGCTCTTAAAATAACTTCAATCCTTGAAGTTCCTGACCAAAATGCAATTTAGTGCATTTTTCTGGGCCACCCATCAAGTCTTGTTTAACTTCTCCATGAGTGTTACATGTTTCTTGCAAGTTTTTTTATGTATGGTAATCTAGTTTTCTCTACTGTTTGTTTGTTTGTTGCATCCCTTTCTGACTGTTTGCCTGTGCATAAGCTGAAGTTAATGTTTAGCTCAATTTCCCACAGCACTCCATTCTTTCAAAGCATTTTTCCCAGAGCACTCCTTTGTACTTTGTACTTAAGCATGATCCCATCTCTATTTGACAGCCAGTTAAATTAAAAAGCCGCATGTGCATCTGATGCAACAACCAATGAGCTCTCTTGTGGGCTGATCACCTCATCTTGTGTACAATTTAGTTCACAGCTTGCACATGTTATTCCCAGCATTCAGTTCAGTTTCTGTTGAAGGCTCAGTGATTTTTACACCTTTTGCAATTTCCTCTGCACGTTTTTTCTCTATTGTTTGACCACATGGACTACAGTTAAGCTTGACAAACAAAGTTCTTCAGCTGCTGTGCCAGGAAGAAAATCTGCAAGTTACAGGACAACATTCTTAGCTAATTGCCCACTTAAAAGGTCAAGAAAAGTGACTTGACATTCTTGGGCAAGCCATGTGGTCCAAATCTGGTGATGATGGCCAGCCTGCCATTATCTCCAGCTTTCAAAACACGTTTTCTGGCAGCATTAACCTGGGCAATACAAATGTCATTTAGCATCTAATTCAAGCCTCCTCTTTATATCCCAAATCCGACAACATCCCAGTACATGTGGATGAAAAGCCTAGGGTGAGTACATTTGTTTTGTTTCGCTGCTCCCTGAAAACGCTGTCAAGTTCAGTAGTTCCGATTTACTTATCCTGACTTTCAACAACGATTCCCTGCCTCTTTCTTCCCCAAGCAGCAGCCACAGGAGATCCAAGAAGGCACTGATTGATTCTTTCATTCTTTGGCTGTCATGCTTTTCAGTTTTAGTTCGCTGCTCCCTGAAAACGTTGTTAAGTCCAGTAGTTCCAATTTACTTATCCTGACTTTCAACAATGATTCCCTACCTATTTCTTCCCCAAGCAGCAGCCAGAGGAGATCTTAGAAGGTACTGATTGATTCTTTCATTCTTTGGCTGTTACACCTCTCAGTTTTAGTTCTTCCATTTTAGTTTCCTCCTTCCCACATTGCACTGTAAAATATATGCGCATACCTTTCCTGCATCCAGACTGAGCACAAAAAATTATTAGGCCTCTCCCAGCTGTCCTACATGACGTCAGGAGGCGGGCCACACTGGACACAAGTTTAGCTTTGAGTAAGTTACACCGCCAGGTGTACCTCAAAAAATGCAACAGTCTCTCCTGTTCCACCTGTTTTACCTGTGGGGGTGTGGATCACCTGTCTCATTTGTGCCCATTATCTTCCTCCAGGTAGATATCAAACCCCTGCCACAATTACAACTAGGGAATCCAACCTGCATCAGGACACCTTGCCACTATGCCCACTGCTGCATAGAGCAACAGCAATGAAGTCCACTGCGCCAGCACCCAGTTAAGGCTGACCTGATCACTCCTCTCTATGCAGTGGGCTAAGGGGGGGGGGGGGGGGCGATTACAATGGTTATGCAGAATCCAGGACCCACTCGTCCTACTCCAACTTACGCTCTACTGCTCTACTTCCCAACATCACTGAAGGGAATCCTTTGATAGAAGTCCTCAATGGTCACACTGCTGGGCCTTTCATCTGCCCTTTAAGAATTTCTACATCTCCCCTTGTCTTGTCCGAGAAATGGTGCACTATTTTTTCATCTCACCTACTCCACAAATTTTACCTCCAGCATCAATGCAAACATGCCTTCTGAGCACTGCTCTCTGCAATATGTTACCATCAACAATGCCATCCATCTACTCCTTTCCCTGGGCTCAAGTGACCACTGTCCAATGTATAATTCCTGTTAACATTTTTAACTGAAGTGTTAACAGGAACTGTGTCAAAGAAGTACATCCCCTTCCATGCAATGGATAATAATTCTCTTTCAATTGACTCTGTTTTTGGCTCAAAATGGTTTCCTCCAAGTCACACAAGCCTAGAAAGCGTAATTTCAGCGCGTCAGAAATTAATATACTAACAGAAAGTTGAAGAAAATTTGGAAGTTCTTCAAAGTAAAAAATGTCACCAATAAAAGAAAAAAACAAATTTGGGAGAATATAACCATTGCAGTGAACGCTGTCGGTTTTGAGACGCGAGAAGTCTCTGAGGTCAGAGTGGAATGGGAAAATATCTGCTTGGCAGCTAAGAAAGAACCAGCTGCAGGAGCAGAAGCGCATCATTTCTGCGAGTGTTACAATGACGATCATCATCAAGGAGATCCATAATGTATTGAACTGCCTGCTGTCCAAACCTATAGCGAGCTCTTAATTTGTTTTCACTGAAATTGGCAATGTCTACAAGTCCTCTGAACTACCTGCATCTTTGCAGTCACCATATAGTCACCTTACAACAAATTGGCTACTTTTTGTGTACTTTTATTGATCATTCAACCTGAGTTAATCGATTTAACCCACTTATCTAGCAGAGTTAGATTTAACCCGCTGTTTAACCCAAGGGTAGCGCTAACTGACGTTTGAACAACGGAACTAACCCACAGTTAAAATTTAACCTCGGGTTAAGGTGATTTATAACCCGGGGTCAGGAGTTAACCTGCTTTTGAACAACTGGGCTCCACTCAACTGGAGTTTATGGGTATTCTCCTTGACTCAATTAAAAATGGAGGCCAGGCTCCTCGAGGACAAGCTCACCAGGCTCTGTTCTCTTGTTTCCTCCTGGCGGTGCAAAACCAGTTGCAACCTCTGTGACATCCAGGCCATTATCAGGTCCCTCCACTTTGCTTGCAAAGTAGTTGCCCCTTGACTTCAATATGTGGTTGCACTCACTGGCTTCCTGGAATGCTGGCAACTTATTTCTACATTCTGCCTACCATCAAAATGGCATGTCATGCTATGATATTAACCCAGGAAACTCCACTCACCAAAGTGGTTTTCAGGGAGGTCCTGCATCTGGATCAAGTTAAGATTTGGAAATATTGGCTTTTGAGCAGAGGGAAAAGCTGGAGTACCTAGAGAAAAACCTCTTGGAGCAGAGTAGAGAACCAACAACAAACTCAACTGGGAATCAAACCCAGGTTAACCCTGCTCCCGAACCTTTTACCCTTGGATTTGAGCTAGGGACACCTATGGTCACTCAACCACTATGCGCATTTACCCATAAAGTTTTATAGAACAGGGCCGAGTTGTACAAAGCATGGTTAGTGCTAACCATTGGTTAAGTTGTATTAAAACCTATAGGTTGTCATGGTATTTAACCTCGGTTAGCGCTAACCATGCTTCGAACAACTGGGCCCAGTACTTTAGTACACCATGGATAAGGTCTTTGGCCTGCCCTGAGACTTTGAACACCTAGCTACAACTGGTTGCAAAATTGTTGAGACATTCGCAATCAAAAACATCTTTTCTTTATGTTAAACACTGCGCTAAGAAAGCTTTCAGATACAACACCCAGCCCCTCCCTCTCCCCCTTTTAAAGTTGCTCCTCAAAGTTTCAAGCATGGTGTTGCACTGTTAGCAACTTTAATAAGAGGGGGAGGAGGAGGGAAAGCAGAGGACCATGGAAACATCATTGAAGGCCAAATGACATAGACAACAACAATTTTATTTCATCCCATAATTACTACAAGAAAAAAAAATATATATATATACAGCAGATGATAGGGGTGCTGGCTGCCCGAAATAACCTAAAAGTTAAAAATAGTGTCATAGTGTCTCGTGTATTTTTGCAACTTGTTGTAGCTTTACTTTTCACTTTTTTATCAATACAGTCATAATATAAAATAGTGCAGAATCCTTTCTGTGGTTACCAACAGAATGCTGCCTTGCACTTTTCTAGTAGGGAAACTGTTGATATACAAGTGGCTCTTTTAGGAGCCTCAGTGTGGGAGGATTCTGTTCCAGAATCATGGGGACAAGTGTTGCTGGTGCCAACCCTTCAGTCCCACACTGAAACAATGCCAGGGTCATTTAGCTTGGGTGAGCCACAGTGGTCACAACCACTTCCCCTTGCTGGTCTACCTACTAGGAGCTTGGCATAGGAAGATGTTGTTGGGAGCAGCTCTTCTTTGTGACACCAATCTTGTGGTCTTCTATGCCACTTGCTGATGCTGGCCTATTCTGGTCGACTTTCCTTGTGTCTCACAAGCAGTGCTCGGGTCTTGGGCAGCACTTGGCTACTCCCCAACCTTTCTCCTGCACATAATTATGGTGTCCTTTTAATTGTCTGTGATTTTGGATACTGATGGCAGATCTATCATTTTAGACACCTTTTGACAATTCTCACTTTATACTAGAAAAAATCTATGCTCCCAGCAATGTGAACCAACAAATCAAATTCTTCAAACAACTACCGGTACACCTGGTACACAAACTTTCAAAATGAAAAGTCATCATTGGTGGAGATTTTAATGTGCATTGTCTGTTTAAGACAAAAAAGGTGGAAATCTGTCACAAAGAAAGTGGCGGTAATCAAAGAAATCGAACACCTGTGTAGTCTTTACAATTTAATGGATATGTGGTGTTATTTAAATTGTCAAATGTCATATGGAAAAACAAGTTTCACAAAATTCAATGTAGATCAGATATCTTTTTTAATCTCAAAAAAGCTATCCAATCTCGTTACATTCTGTAATGTTCTCCGATCTCCTGAAACTGATCTCTTGGCAATTTGCTATATTTTCAAGCCAGTTGCAAAAAACCAAAACATAGGCCTGGGCTTCCAGAAATTTAACAGCTCGCCTCTAAAAGACGAACATTTTCGGCAAGATACAAAAAACCCCTGTAAATTTGTATGAGACTGAGTATGAAGGCATTGAAAATAAAGGTTTGAAAATGGGACCTTTGGAAATCAGAGGGTTCACAGTTCAGTATACTAAAAGAAAAACAAAACAGTGTAAAAATGTAGAATTATACTGCAAATTAAAATAAATAAACTTCAATTTTCACTCAAAAAGGAATCCATCCACCCCATCAAAATCATGTTTAGAAAAAATCATGTACCAGAAAACAAAAGATGCTATCCTAAGGATTAAAGTGAGGTGGTATGAAGAAGTGAAAGGCACCACTAGACATTTTCAACTTCAATTTCAACGTGAAGGTAATCCATTCAACCCATTAAATGTGAATTAGTTATATGCAGTGAAATTATTCATCAGAAAACAAAAGACGCTATCCTAAGGAGTAAAGTGAGATGGTATGAAGAAGGGGAATGCAACACTAGAATATTTTTTGCAGCTTAGAAAACCAGTGTAAAAGCAAAAATGTAGTTACCAAGCTGAAACTGAATGATGACGCTTATACCTATGATCAGTTTGCAATTTTAGACGAAAAGTCATAGTTCTATGAATCAATATACCAACCAGAGTGTCAGATTTCTTTGACACTGATCAAGTAACACCTCATACACTTAATGAGCTACAGTTACATAAAGGTCCCATTACAGAAACTGAATGCCTTAATGCATCCAAGGAATTTAAAAATGATAAATTACCCAGTACTGAACTTTTTCTGCAAAGTTTAGAAATTCTTTTGGGTCAAAGTGATAGCAAGCTTCCATTTTGCTTTTCATTTATTTTATAACAACTTTATTCGCAAATACAACTGGAAGAAAAAAGTTCAAATGCAAATAGGGTGCCAACAGGGAAGAACTAATCTTAAAAAAAATGCATAAACAATTCTAATACCTGTGATACTGAAGTTTCTGGATTTTAATTGAAGGACTTTTTAGGATTGAAATTTTTTATTCCAGGAGTTTTTTGGGTCAGCAAATTTGGCAAGTATTTTTTGTGTGGTTTGATTTAAATAAGGACTTTTTTGGGTATTCAAAACAATCTGAAGATTCATGGTAGTGTTTCATAGGTAGTGCCTGTGCACCCCAGCTGCGTAAATCACGAATAAAGTACAATCCTTTCTGGAAATTTTTAAGGCTCTGAGATTCTGCATGGGATATTTTGGGGTTAACTTTTGGTGCAGGTTTTTGGGGGTTTTGGTGGAAGCCTGTACTAACAACAGACACACTTCCCCCCCTTTTTTCCAGCTACCTTGAGGCATCAAGTCTGTTATCTAGCCTTCTTTGTGAGATATTATGTGTTGAGCATTTTGCAAGAGCCCTACAAAACAATAATTTTCACAGTTTGCAGACAACACCACTCAGTTTTAAGTCAAGTTGCTGTAGTGAAGTCAACATGCTGGTTTTACATCAAAGTAGCCGGGGATATACCTCAAAATACAAGGGAAAATCCCACCCTTAATGACAGCCCTGGTTTTAGTATACGATCAAGAGTCCTTGACTCAACTACTGTGTGAGTAATTCAAATTATTATTCATTCAAAATATTTCCCCGTTTCTGATTGGTTAAAACCACATGCATAATTCACCATAACCAGCTGTTGTTCACCAAATTTGGAAAGAAACTTCGTCATATTGAATCAATGACGTCAAAAGTGCAGCTCGCTGCAGATTATTGAACTGATGACGTCAAAATGACGTCAAAAGTGCAGCCCGCTGCAAATAATTGAACCGTTGACCAAAAAAAGCTGGGGATGAGATTGTGTTATTTTTGTTGAGCAGAAAAATGGCTGCGAGTAGGTTTGGAAGTTTGAGCGAAGAAAATATTGACAATATTTTGAATGAATAATAAAGCAATTATTGAATTCGGCTTTCGTAGAATATAAAGAATTCTGCAGATCTCGGAGGATGTTATCCACGTCAGCCTTCGGCCTTGGTGGATAAAACCCTCCTTGACCTGTGGAATTCTTCAACATGAGCAAAACAAAAGCCATGTGGCTAGGTGCTTGGACAAGTATATAAGAAATCCCATTTAACTTCAAGTCGTCACAGGAACCCATCTGTGCCTACATACGACTCTGAAGGGGCAATCAAACTCAACTTCCATGATAAAATCTGTACCTACAATAAGAACTCTAGGTTTGTCAAAACTAATAAATCAGCACTTGTAGTACCAATGATTTTACAAAGTTAACAACATTATATTTGATTATATATTGGGGGAAGGGGGGGGGGGGTGGCAAAAATAACAAGAAAGTATATTATCAATGATATCAGTTAAGATGGTTGATTTGAAAATTATGGATTAAGTGTTCAAAATGGTTTGGATAAAGCAAATAATCAAGCCAGCTCGGTGCTGTATGGAAATTAATCCCAATATTCCCAACTGTTCATTATGCTAGCCTCTCCTTCTTAAGGAAATGCCAGTATGGTGTTGAATATCTCACCCTGCTTAAATACTGGCAAGAACATAATTTCACTGTAAATTCAAATTGTTCAAAATAATGATTGTCATGTTCAAAACCAAATAATTTGGAACATTATTAGCAGTATTTTGATTAGTGGTCATGAAAAATGGTTGAAAAACGAAAGCATTTAATGTGTGAAAGACCTTCTGATCACATTTCATTTCCCTAAATGAATTAAAACATAAATGTAATATTGAAATCCCTTTCACGCTATTTTGTGGCTTCATTGGTGCTATTCTGATGGTCCCGAAATGAGGAATTCTGCACTTCATCTCGGTATTTCCTGACAACTTGGACAGCCTACTCTAGACTTCTTAAAAGTACATATCACTCTCCAACAGCTGAAAGCAGAATTTCATGAAAAAACTTTCACAGTCTATACACTACCTTTTCAAATAACCAAAGATTGCAAAACTCATAGTACTTCATTACAACATTATTCATCACATTCTACCAACTAAACTAAGCCTGGGGCATGCTGGAATTACAGTATCAAAAACCAAACAGTCTCCTACTTGCTTTTCTACTGCACCACCTGTTTGTATGAAAAAGTGAGTCAACTTATTGCCTAAACAGGAGATGTTGTCTTTAATGGCTGGTGTCAGAACATAAAAACAAACAGGCACTAAGTGTCACCAAATATATTTTCTTAACAAACTCATGTGACAGCAACTTAACTTTTGAGAGTTTTTTTAATTTGCTTTTGGCACAATTTAGATATTAAAGGAATGTTGCATTTAAAAAAAGTTGCACAAGTTTCTTTCTGTATGGGACAAGTTTAATTTAGTGTGCAGTTGTCACATGTTTCTTTACTGTAAGCATCTTGCATCTGTAAGTATTTTGTGTTCTTATACATTGTTATATTGTATGTAATGTCGGTAATTCTATTGTTTTGTATCGTTTGTTCCTAAACGTATTGCATTGTGTTGTATCCTAACCTGGTATAACGATCACTGTTTCATCATGTTAGTACAATATGCATCCTGTAAACTACTGCAAGTATCCCTTGTATTGATATTTTTTTTTGGGTATTTTATGTCAAATCTGAAAATAAAGCTGTTTATATGTTTAAAAAAATATTTGCATCAAACACATTTTGAGTAACAGCTGCCTTTCATTGTTTGCATTTTTGGAAAAGCTTTCAATTGGTCAAACTTCATTGTTTACCTAACTGTACACATATTGAATTTGGGTATTCATACAATGCAACTGTTTTATTACAATGCAAAACAACATGTTAATTGACTGATTTAATTATTTTTTATTAATTATTTCCATACAGGTTGACAGCTGTCATCACTCTTTCCTGTTGCTGAGTAGAGAGGATTCTAGCATGGTGGGTATTTTCTTAACAAAACCACTGGTCAGTAACACTGTTTGAGGTTATGACTAACCTTCAAGGTTGCAGTTCAGGACAAGAGTTGGGTGGGCGTTGCTCTTAAATGATATCATAACCTGTACTCAAATGGTAATTAATTATTCCACCATGAAAGTATTGGCCAGGATATGTTAATAAAGAAACTGTGATCACAAAAAGAATTTATTGGATATAAAACACAGGTGTGAAATCTGAAATGTACCGTGTCCATCACAAAGGATCAATCACCACAGGGGAGTGTTTCACTTCAAGGTTATAACTGCAATGGAAAGAAATTTTCAGTAAATGTTTTTGTAAGACATGGCTACTGAAAATATAACAGCTGCTTGTAACAGCCAAGTTCTCAGTCAAAAGTTATGGCAAAGGTTTCTAAAGGTAAGTGAAAAGAATCTAAAACCGCAATTCAAACCTAGCAAACAGAAAACATTGAGAAAATTCTTATATTGGAGATAAGATCTTTCTGATTTGAAAGAGATTAGTGATGGTGGGATTAAACAAATACCACTTCATCCAGAAACCATCTTTTATTTTAAGCTTCCCAACAAACAAAGCTTTGATGTATGCAGCTTCATTTCTTGGGAAGCTTAAAATGACCAATAGATGGTGTGTGGATGAAGTGTGTATTTGTTTAATCCCAGCATCACTACTGAGCAAGGTAAAAAAAAAAACAGGGGAGCGCACGAACCGTATATACATTGTTACTGTGGCTATGGTTCTGAGATCAAACAATTGTCACCTTTCTGAGGCCATTCAAAACCTCCCTTTAGAGCTTTGGGAGATGATTCTCACAAAGCACACCAGAATACCTGGTAATCATCGCTACAAAATTCTGGTGAGCCAGTGAGTGAACGGTTCTGGGCTGGGATGAGGTTCATGAGGAGCTTGAAGACTTGCCTTTCTGCAAAGAATGATGACAAGTCATGTTAAAATGTGAGAAATGTAGTACTTGCTACCCTGATGGACTCTACTACATGTATGTTGTTAAAATTCTGGGGAATGGTTTTCAACCCAGAAAAAAGGTTGCAGATGAAGAGCCATTGACCATCAGATATTGACAACATTATTCTTGGATTCCCAGAAATATGTTACGTTTGAATTCCTGAGTGCTGACCTAACCTTCAAGCACTCAGGAATGTATTGAAACAAAAGATGGGGGTTTCCCATCTGTGCAAAGGCAAAGCATGTCTTATTTTTCAACCTCAAGCATGGCATCGACAATCTCATGTGTAATATCATGCCCGTTTTTCTACCACTCTGGCTTTAAATATTTACTCACAAGAAATGCAATCAAGTGGAAATTGACAATCATGATATGCAAATAATCTCATGTGTTTTCTAATGTTACTTCGAACTGGGAGTCGGTCATGTAGTATGTTGTTGAAAACTCTTTATTCTGGTTTCGCCTAACACACAGCGTGCGTGTGTGTGCTTTACTGAATTTACATAAAATGTGCTATGCTATTTAAATATGCGTATTCACAGTATAACGTGCCAATATGTTACATCCCCTTTTCTTAAAAAACTATGTTGATTGAAATGAAAACAAACAAAACAAAAGCGTTCATTAGGGCTAATGTCTCAGATACACGTGTCTTGTATACATGTTACCAATGAATAGAATTAGAGTATATTATATGTATTTACTGTCTGGTGTTCATGTATCATACTAATAATAACTACTAAAGCAAACATCAGAGATTATGTCTTTCCGGAGCCTGGATTTCACATCCCGTGCGAGATTTTCTTGTACCCTTCTCGGCTCCTGTTGAGGTGGGACAATGTGGACTGATGCTTGACGGCCATGTAATCAAATTGCCACTCGATGGGTTGTTTGATGAATTTTCTGCTGCGCTGAACTCTCGTGGATTGGCGCTTGAAAATTGTGCAGTCATACTTCTTTGAGGAGTGCAGCTTGACAAGTTGTTTGCTAAGTTGTTAGAAGCATTATTTGGTCTAAGATGGATTCTGTTCCTTGGTAGTTAGGCACCAGTTCCCATTTCTATAAGATATGAGCGGGGTGTCTCTCCCTGATCTATGGCTCTAGCTGGGTTCCATGTCTTTCTCACAGGGTCTTGTGTGTAGATGGCTTGGTCCCTATGTAGTCCAGGGAGTTCCTTAGTGTGCCTGTTGTAACAGTAGCATTGGTTATCTTGTCTCACTTTGAGCCAATTTTTAACTTCTTGGTTCTTTGATGGCTGGATCTTACCAGGAAGTGTGGACTTAAACACTCAGCCATTCAATAATTCAGCCAGTGATAGTATAATGGAACTTAGGGGTGTTGTTCATAGAGCCAACAGTGCTAGATCTATGTCTTCTTTGGTTTCTCTGCATTTTAGGATCGTCTTCTTAACCGTTTGGACTTGTCGTTCGACGAACCCATGGCCACGTGGGTAATGGGGGGATGACATCACAATTTCAAAACCATATTGGCTTGCCAGTTGTTGGAACTCGCCTGATGTGAACTGCGCACCATTGTCACATTGAAGAGATTTTGGGATTCCATTTTCTGCGAATGGCATTTTCATCTCATTAACAACGGCTCTGGTTGTGAGGTTATGAAGCTTCTTGACAAATGGGAACTTGGATTAGTAGTCGACGACTATGAGGAACCACGACTGTTGTATGTAGAACAGGTCTGTGCTCACTGTCTGCCACGGTCTCAAAGGGATCTCTGATGGTATCATAGGCTCCTTTTGTTGAGAATTGTGGTATTTCTGGCAAATGCAACATGAGTTTACAAGATTCTCTATTTCTTTGTATACGTTTGGCCAGTAAAAACAGGACTTGGCTCGTAGCTTGCATTTTTTTATACCAAGGTGCCCTCCATGGATTTGCTGCAAGATGTTGCTTCTCAAGGATTCAGGTACTATAAGGCAGCTTCCAAGAAGTATCAACCCATCTTCTACTGATATGTCACCTCGTAGGGGCCAGTACGGTTTTAGTGCTGGAACAATATTTTCTTCCCACTATCGGGCCAACTTTGTATAACCTGACGGGATAGAAGCTGCAGGGGTTCATCTTTTGCAGTTTCCTCTTTGAACTCTTCCATTTTAGCTGGAGTGATTCTGATTAGGTGATGAACTTTCACGTTCATGTCTGATACTTCAAATTCATCCAATGGCAAAAGGCGTGACTGGGCGTCAGCTGTAACCATTTCTCGTCCTGGAAGATATTTAATGACGCAGTTGTAGGGTTGTAGATGCAACAGCATTCTTTGAAGACAAGGAGGTGCTTGCATCAGATTATTTTTGTGGATCTGTTCCAAAGGGCGATGGTCTGTTTTAACAACAAACAATCTTCTGTAGAGATACGAATGGTACTTTTCGCAGCCATATACCACTGCTAATAGCTCCCGTTCAATATTGGTGTGTCTGGTCTCCGCAGGGCTAAGTGCTTTCAATGCAAAAGCTATTGGTTTGTTGTTTTGGAACAGAGCCGCGCCAAAGCTCTTAATTGATGCGTCGATGTGAAGGACAACTGGTTCATTTCTGTCATAGTATGCCAGGGTCATGGTGGTACATATCAGTGACTTCACCTTCTCAAAGGCTTTTGAGTGTGATGGAGTCCATGCAAAGTCAACGTTCTCTTTTAACAAATTTCTTAACGGGGCAGTGTGGTCAGCTAGATTGGGGATGAATAAGCTCATGTAAGTTGCCATCCCCAAAAGGTGTGAAGCTCCTTGTCTTAGGGTGGTTCTAGATTTTCTATGGCTCTGACTTTATCTGGGCTGGGCTGGGCTTGACACCTTCTGGTGTATAAAGCATACCAAAGAAATTGCACTCCTTTGTTTTGATAATGCACTTATCATCATTGAGCGTGATGCCAGCCTTTCTGGTATGTTCCATGGTTTGGTGTAGGTGTAATTCATGCTCCATGTCGTTCTTTCCATAGACAGTGATGTAATCTGCAATGCCAATGGCTCCCTGGCAATCATGATATGTCTCATCAATCTTGAATTGGAAGCCATCATTCTTGGCTCATTCGTAGGCCAAACGGCATCCTAAGGAAACGATATTGCCCAAATGGTGTATTAAAGGTTGCCAATTACAAGAATTCCTCATCTAGTTTGACATTCCAATAGCCGTTGTGAGCATCAAGCTCGCGTAAAAGCTTTGCTCCTGCTACATTGGGTGTGATTTCCTCTAAAGTGGGTATGGGATGATGTTCTCTTTTGATTGCCTTATTCAGGTCTTTAGCATTGAGGCATAATTGAAGTCGCCCATTTTCTTTTTCTCTTATGACCCGGGAGTTAACCCAATCTGCAGGCTTCGTTACTTTTGCAATGATATCTTGGCTTTCCATCGCACGTAATTCTGCTTTTAATTTATCTTTCAACTCTACAGGCACTTTGTGGGGTGTGTGGACTACCCGGGGGAGGTACTTGGGTCAATTTTTGCTGGGTATGTGCCGCTGGCCTCTCAGAACCCCTACCCCATTATAGTCTATTCTGTGGCCAATTATAGACCCCATCTTAGTCACTTTTGGGAAAATGTAATTTTCGCAATCCCAGCTTAGTCACTTTCTGTTTATGCCTGTACCTTTCTAATCCAAAAGAAGATCCAAGTTGTGTTAACGTCGATGGATGATAACAACGCAGAATAGCCGGAAAATAAATACCGTAGTACGGATGATTTGTTGGACTTTGTTCTGGACCCAGGGGTTCTGCATTATTGTGCAAGTCGTTAATGTTTAAGTTGTGATTTCACGAACAGACGTCAATGCGAGCCAACTGTTAAATATTAAAACAACAGCACGAACCATTTTTTCACCGCGAATCTTCCTACTTTTAAATCCCTGCTTGCCTGAATTTTCTTATCCCAGAAATCCTGAAAATGCGCGACCCCATTCTAGTAACTCTACAAAAAATGTAACCCCATTATAGTCACTCCAGTCGTGAAAATGCGACCCCATCCAGCGGCACATCCCCATTAGCCTCTTATAAGGAAGTACCCCCTGGGGTGGACTACTGGTGATACTTTAGGATCCAGTGTGATGTGATACGTATAGTTGTCAAAGCATCCCACTGTGCCATGGAAACATTCTGGATACATCTCCATTATATGTAGCTCTTGTTTACTTGTGATTGATGGCCGCTCTTCCAGTGGTACATGACTTCCGATGTAATTGGGTTTTTCTTGCAAGTACCCGAATTTTGAACTGGTGCATTGAGGCTGCTAGATAGATCAGCCTGGCGGTCTAATTGATTTGTCCTTAGTGTACAGTGTAAGGAGACAAGCTTCAGTGCAGTGCACGCTTTCAGACCAAGAATAGCTGGTCCTGAAGTGTCTGTGACATAGAAAATGCAGTTGATCTTTTTTCCTTTGTACATGTACCTGCAGGGGATGTTTATAGTGCCAAGTTGCTTGATTATGGAGCCACGTTAATTATGCTGAATGGAGGGCTTCATTCTTTTCCAGTGCTTCTGGTTTGGGATTACCTTCGTTGTCAAACTTCTCTGGGGCAATTATGCGAAGGAGCCTGATAGGTAAGACATTGCTCTGTGCACCTGTGTCTACTTTGCACTGGAGATTAATTTTCCGCTTCTTTTCTGGCTGAATTATCTCAAGTGTTGCGAAAGCTTCGTCGTGTGTTGAATGTTGCATGTCTTTTATGTTGTTAACCTTGATGGTACTGATTGTCAGAATTTCATGCTCGTCCTCATCGCCCCTGTCCTCAATCATGTGAATAACGTTTTTAAAGGCTGCTGTCTTCCTTGGTCAAGTTGTTTCCGTTTACTGGATTGGCAGACAGATTGCCAATGATTGGCTTTGCCACATTTTCGACATGAAGTACCATAGGCCAGGCATTACAGAATTCCTTTTCTTGTTCCATATGAATGGCGTCGATACTTCTGTCCTCTTGAAGGCTTTCGCTTCTTCCTGCCAATGTCTTCATGTGTTTACTTGTCGCCTTGTGGCTTCTTGCAGTCTCAAAAGCGGCTGCAAGGGTCAATGATTTGTCTCGATTAATGAGAGACTTCTGAACATCGGGATTTGTTGACCCCCAAATGAGCTGATCCAAAACTCTATCTTCGACTTCGGCGTTATTGGGAAACTGACATTTGCTTTCAGATTCTTTAATCTTGAGATAAAGTCATCCACTGGCTCGCCTTGTTCTTGTCACATTCTTTGCAGTGTGTATCTATTGATTCTCGAACCGTTCGAAAATAATGGCAGGCTTTTTCCTGTCTTCCTCCTTTGTGAATGTCCAACTGTTGTACATACCCAGGCCTTTTTCTCCCGACCAGAGTAGAATATAGCTAACTTTTTCTTGGTGGTCGGCGTCTTTGAGAACACTTGAAAACATAAGCTGACATTTTTGTTTACCGGGTAAATCTTGTGATTGGATCCAGTTCATGTATAGCGATGCAACAGACGTTGCTGTTGCCATAATTTGCTTCTGCTGGCTTCTCTTGATTCAACTTTAGAAGCCATTCTTGTAAAACGCTGCCACCATGTAGTGTTATCGAAGACTCTTTATTCTGGTTTCGCCTAACACACCATGTGCGTGTGTGGTTTACTGAATTTACATAAAATGTGCTATGCTATTTAAATATGCGTATTCACAATTTAACATGCGAACGTTATCAGGTGCCAATATGTTACAGGTCAAACCGATAGTATTACTGTGTATAACCTATTCCCAGTTTTTGTTCAGAATTTATTGCATTATGCACCAGCATGTGTCCCCACTGTCTTTTTTCCATTCTTTGGTCTGCCTTGTGTTTACATTTTTTCTCGTTCTCGCCATATTTTTGTTTGCGAAAAGCACAGCTTAACTGTAATCAATGTCATGTTGCATAGCTACTGTAGGGCCTGTAGGTTGTTGATATAATTTATTTCAATAATTTCTCCAGTTCCTGGGTTGTATTTTAATTGTTGCTCAAGTGGATTGTATGGACCAGTGTAATTGTGCTAAGGCAGAGTCCAACCTCTTTTTGGGGCAGGGAGCTTTCCAGTCGCTGAATGAATGTCAAAGTCCACACCATCTAGATGGCCTCCATCAGTCTTATACCTTTTGTTTGGGCTAACTTTTGTTGAAAGTTGGTTGATCAGTTCACACCTGGCTTTTTCAGTCGCAGGTCGCATTTTTCTCATGCCATAATTAATTACTTTCTTTTATAATGCAGGGTCCCTCATTGCCTCAGAAGCATAATATCTGCCAGTTTCAAGGCCTTTCTTGGCAAGAAAGGGAATACCTTTGTGTCTGAATAATTCAGTCCCTGTATCGGCGACAGAGCTTAACAATCCATTGCCCTCTGCAAGAGAGGGCACACTTAGTTTCCAGGCATTTTGTGATTGTTTTTCATCAAAACAATCTTTGGTTCTTTCCACATTTGGGGTCATGCGTCTGTCTTTCACAGAGGATACTTCAATCGCTGTATACTCAGGAAAAATATTAATTAATTTTCACTATTTCTTCGTTTTCATGCACATCATCAGAAAACATTTTAAGAATGTCTGAAACTCGTACCTCTGTTCCTTTCATTCAAAAAAAGCAAGCAATAATCTCTGCACCTTACACTCTTGATTGATTGCAATTGGTTATCATTGTGAAGAAAGCTCTTCTTTCTTCATTTTTTAAGTTCCAGTTTCCACTCATTCAGGGGTGGCAGACCAAAAGAGTTGAAGTATTCATATCCACCAATTCTTGTTTGCCAGCAACAGACCCAGGTGTACCTAATTATACTTCGCAAATAGTCCGTATTTATTATGCAAGGTGAATGGTGCAGTGGTTTTTCTTCGTTGTGTTAAAAGATTCCTTTGATCGGGATATCAAGGTATTTGTACCAATTTATTAGGTCAAAATACGCCGATCCAAGTTTATTTAAGTGTTTCGGGCATTTCGAGTTGGAAAAATGCATTTCCTTCACAAATTAACCACAAATCTTGATAATTGCAAGCTCAAAAGTTTAAAAAGGTGAGAGATTTAATTCCAACACGTTAGTGGATAGATTTTTCTTGCCACTTCTTTGAACTTGAGTAAATATTCCCTCGCCAGTATAAACTGAATTTCAGCTGTTCTCCAGTAGATACAGTCAAATTTGGGTTTTGTTGATCAATAAAATGAAACCATCGTATAATTCATAAGAACTAAAAAAACGCAAACAAAATTTCTATTATCAGCAGAGAAACTCGCATAAACATGTCTCACAAACACTGTCAAATTTCTGATTCTGTAACTGCTTATCACATGGCTATTTTAATTGGCATCAATTTGCCTCAAATGTAAAGGAAACATGCAAGTATTTGAGTAGCAAGAGAAAATTAATCCATGTTACTATACATGTAGGTAAAGTAAAGCTGCCTTTCGATCTTTGAAAAATTATGACTGGATTTTTTTCTGCTACCAACAAACTGCTTGGTTCATTAGCAATTTACAACCAAAGAGCCATGACCAAAAACAAACTCTGGCTTTTAAAGGGTCTTGTGAATTATAAGGTGGGTTCATTTTATTGATCAACAAAATCTGAAATTGACTGTACGCTGCCTGAGAGAATGGCTAAAATTAAGCCTATACTGCCGAGGGAATAATTATTTGAGTTCAAAGAACTGTCTGCTAAGCTGTTAGAATTTCACAACTTGCCTGTTAGACCTTAAATTTACTCTTATTATACTTTTGATCTTATGATTATCAAGATATGTGGTTAATTTGTGAAGAAAATACATTTCTCCAACTCAAAACACTCCACATGCTTATATAAACTTTATAATTCCAATTTGAATTCCAACAGATGGATGGCTTTAACTGGATCTGTCCACCCTGTTTATTATCAGCTTTTCCATTCTCAAATACAACATTGAACTCTACAATTAATACCTCTATTGATTCCTTTATGGGCTCTACAGGCGAAAATCAAGTGGATGAAATAGCCAATTACAAGATGAATGTTCTATCTTATTATAAGTGCAATTATGTCTGTCGCCCACGTACATCTGTAAACATTAATAGTATCTGGAACAAGATTGATGAAGTCAAATTATTACTA
This sequence comes from Galaxea fascicularis, assembly GCA_948470475.1. NCBI lineage: Eukaryota > Metazoa > Cnidaria > Anthozoa > Scleractinia > Euphylliidae > Galaxea > Galaxea fascicularis. The sequence goes on from OX419339.1 coordinate 22,743,748, forward strand.
AATGAAGGCCTATATCACATTGTTGCCATCTCGGAAACCAAGTTAGACTCTACATATGTGACCTGACTTGGGAAAATGTACACTAACAGATATCCGTTTAACGGCTTGAAAAAACGGATAGCAAACGGATAGTGAACGGCCATGAAAAGCGTTTAAACGGTTTTGCCAACCGTTAAAACGGATGAGAAAAATAATTAAACGTTTGAACAAAATCATAAAACGCTTTCCCAAAACGTTCAAACGGATGTGCAATAAACGGACTGTAACCGTTTAATCAACAAGACCGATAATTAAACGGACAGTCACTTTCTCGAACCGTATCGGTAACAATGAAACATGAATTCTACTGGCTGCAGTTTTGTTGACGGACTTTGGGACAAAAACATTTTATTCATAAACGGTAGAATGGTGAAAACACCCTTGGAAACTTCACAAGAATAGCGGTAACTTTAAGTGTTTGATGTGGCAAACTTCCAAGCGGTAGTGCGCCCAACGTGTGAAAATTATCCCGACACTGTAAACAAAATGTAAACAAACAGACTGACTGTGAAACTGAAACAAAAATCCTGTACTCCAGTAAAAAAAATCATAATTCTCGTTCTAGGAAAGATATTTGGATGCTTCTGGTGTCTATTTAAAGCTAAAAAAGAGCTCTGTTCAAAAAACATATTTGTTATAATGCGCAGAGAACTTTAGAGGTAGAAAACTGTGGAAAAAAACTCTTGCGGTAGCGCGCCCAACGTGTGAAAATTATCCCGACGTATGCAAATGTCGCAAGAAAGATCATATTTTTGTGAAAAAATCAAAACTCTGTCTAATAACATTTCTCTTTCGTTTTGTTATTGATTGCTATAGTTTCCATTAAATTATGCCAGCATATGACTGCGATTTTACATCCAAAAACATTTCTTGCTATTTCTTGTGTTGTTTTGAAATGTTGTTGACCCAGCACCATCAAACGCCAAAAGACGTGTACGAATATTAGTGAAATTGCGTAAAAAAAAAAAAAACCGGACATCTTGCTATAACATGGACTATGACTGTCTATAAAATGGATGAGGTTTTCCATTGAACGGACATCAATTCCATTTAAACGGAAAACCAATCCGTTTAAACGGATGTGTAGGTTATTAAAAACGCTTCCTTTAACGGATCATAAAAGAGATTAAATGCTTCTACTAACCGTTTAAACGGATGCTAAACGGTTGTAAAACGCCTTTTAGCCATTAAACAGTTATCTGTTATTGTACGTTTTCCCAAAGCAGGTCACATATAATAGCTCTCTCCTGCAGCACCCACATTTTAGGATGTTGAGGCGGGACCGAAAAAAGGGAGGTGGTGGCCTGTTGGTATACATCAAGAACAGTGTTTCTGCATATAGAAGATCAAAACTGGAACCATCAGATATGGAGTCCATATGCATTGATGTAAAGGGCCATAACAACTCAAGATTCATTGTCCTAGTATGCTACAGGTCTCCAACTATAAATAAGCCAAGTGATTTTCTTCCATCATTATATTCTACAGCTGAAACTTTATACAACATCAGAAATGAGCTGCTCATCATTGGTGACTTGAATTTTAATATGCTTGCTGCTGGAAATTTTGATCCAGATCCTCACTTGACAGAGTTTTGTGATCGTTTTTGTATGACTAATACAATTACTGAACCTACTCGTACAACTAACTGCTCTACGTCCCTGATTGATCTTATCCTTACTAGTAATCCAGAACGTTTTGCTTTAAGTGGAACAATGAAACTAGGCCTCAGTGACCATGACTTGATCTACACTATACGCAAGCAGAAAATTGCTCGACCTCCACCAAAACTCATTGAATACCGGAGTATGAAGGGTTTTGATAAAGATGGTTATGTAGCTGATCTTGGTAAGATACCCTGGGATTCAGCCTACATATATGATGACACTGATGATATTTATGAGCACTGCCATCATCTATTTATTAACGTTGTTGATCAGCATTTGCCATTCAAAAAGAAGTACATCAGAGGCGATCAGCTGCCTTGGATTACCCCCGAAGTCTCCTCTGCAATCTCCAGGCGCAACATTCTTTTCAGGAAATTTAAGAGAAATCCATCTGATGATAAATGGAATCAATTTAAGAAGCAGAGAAACCTTGTTACTACCTTGAAACGTAATTCTATGAAGTCCTGTTTTATCCAGGCCTCTGTTGAATGTACCCACCCTGGTGAATTTTGGAAAAAAATCAAGCCTTTATTACCTTCCAGAAGTACTCAACAACAACAAATACAACTTATGGAGGAAGGTCGGTTGATTTCTGACAACAAACAACAAACATTTTACACACGGTATTGCTGCTCATATTCCTATTTTGTCTGAACATGCTTTTGTTAATCACCTTAGTGTCAAAGAAATTAGTCATAGATGTAATCATCTGCAATTTTCCTTCCACCAAGTTGAAGTGGGCTACGTCAAGAAACTGTTAGATTCTCTGAATCCTAAGAAGGCCACAGGACCAGATAAAATATCACCAAGGGTTCTTACTGTTTCTTCTGAGGCATTGGCAGTACCACTTACCAACCTTTTAAATCACTGCATAACCATCCATGCTTGGCCAAGTTTGTGGAAACGCAGCAATGTGAGTCCCCTTTACAAGAAGGATAGTCCTACTGATAAGGCGAACTATCGTCCAGTGTCTGTGTTAACATGCTTCTCTAAAATCTTTGAAAGAGTTCTGCATGACCAAATGGATGACTTTGCAAAGTTAATACTAAGTGATGATCTATCTGGCTTTGTGTGCAACTGCTCTCCTCAAAATGACTGATGATTTCAGAGCTTCTCTGGACAATAAGGATCACTGTATTGCCATTGCAGTGGATTTATCAAAGGCCTTTGACTCAATCTCTCATAGCCTACTTATTTCCAAGTTGAAAGCTTATGGCTTTACCGAAAGCGCAGTGAATCTTATTCGTTCATATCTGCATGATAGATTGCAATGAGTTAGGATCGGTAACAACTATTCGGATTGGAAAACAATTCAACATGGTGTTCCTCAAGGATCAATATTGGGACCTCTTTTATTCAACCTGTTCATTAATGATCTTACTTATTTTGTTAACGATGCTAAACTAAGGCTTTATGCTGATGATACGACACTCTATCTGTCACACCCTAATCAATATACGTTAGAGTCAAGATCTCAGAGCAAGTTCGACGTGCTTCAATCATGGTTCAAGCGTAATTACTTAAGTATAAACGAATCTAAAACTAAAGCATTATTGCCATTGGGTGACAATCCGCCATGTTATAAATTGTTTGCTGACCATACTAGGCCGCCCTTGGAAGTGGTACACGATATGAAGTTACTGGGTCTAACTATTGACAGCTCCTTAACTTTTAAAGCCCACATTAAATCTGTATCTAATAAGGTTAATGTCAAAGTTAGTGCCCTTAGGAGAGTTCATAAATTCATACCTTCAGAAGTGATGGTCAATATTTACAAGGCCTTTATTTTACCACACTTAGAGTACTGTGCTCCAGTCTTAGTTGGGCCCTCATCTGGCCTATCTAATAAACTGGAGCTTACTAATCAGTATGCCATTAGATCTCTTTTGAACATGGCTAAGTCAAACCCATATAGTACCCTACTTGACCAAGTGGGACTAAAGACCCTAGAGCATCGTAGATATTCTTATGCTCTTTGCGTTTTTTATAAATGTTTATATAATATGGGGCCGAATAATATTAGGGAGATGTTTTTATTTCGTACTAATAAATATGACCTCAGAGGCTTCTGCAAGCTTGATCAGCCTATCTATTTTAGCAGATTCATGCATAGGTCATATCAGTACATCACTACAAGATTATGGAATAATCTGCCTGACTATATACATTGTAAGGAGAGCTCCATCTCTCAATATTTTTAAATCAAAGCTGGATAAGGTCAACTTGACTACCAGAGTGGAGTGTGATTGTAACTTTTGTACATAGTTTGAATTAACCATTTTCTAGTTTTCTCTTAGTTTTATTGATTTGATTTCTATTTATTTCCTATATTGTATCATAATTTCTCATATCATTTCATATATTCTTTTTATTTATTATTATTACCTCTTGATTAGCTAGTTATGTAAAGTTCTTATATTACTCTGGCACGTTCACGTTAAAACGAGTTTTCACTCATTAGGGAAATGTGGATAAATAAATTACTACATAACTACTACTACTACTACTACTACTAATTTTTAGCCGACAGGGGCCCTTTACCACGTCTCATAGGGGGAAGAAGTGGTTAAGAACACTGCAACTTTGCCGCCAACTTTACATACATCTCTTTCCTGAACATTGTACTGATCAATTTAATGGTGGTAGGAACACCTATAGAAGCTACCATTCCAAGAAAACCACTATTGTGCAGTTCCTCTGTAACAGACCATACCATTACCGGATCTTGTTTACTGTAGGTTATGTCAACCGATCTATCGGTCAATAGTCGTTTGACACTCGGTTGATAGTTGGTTGATATAACAGTCGATAGTTGGTCGACACTTGGTCGATAGTCTTTCCAGAGGTGTCTCGGCCGATATTGCTTTTCGTTGACCGATACTTCGCTGACTTTTCGCCGACACTTCACCAACACTTGGTCGATATGAAGTATATAATTTATATGAAATAATTCATATTTGTACTACTTGGTCGATACTTGACCGATGTATCGGTCATTAATTGGTCAACACTCGGTCGATGGTCGATGCACACTTGGTCGATAGTCAGAAGATGGCCGTTTGATATATCGGTCAAGAGTCGGCCGATAGTCGATCGATATATCAGTCGAGATTTGTGTCGCTTTGTATAGTTTTTAGTCCGTTACCAATAGCCCTGGAGAAGAAATTGGAGCAAAATTACTGAAATATGAACCGATTGCCCCCATCTACACATAGAGATGATTCTTGAGAAATTTGCATTTTTTGGACATTTTTTGGTCAGTTATGAGTCCAAAGTACTCAAAATTAAACATGACAGCACGCCTTTCTTTGCAATAGCATCCCGTTTTGTGACATTGTTTTTCGGTACGGGCATGCGAAAAAGTCTTACCCAATCTCTTAAGACTTCTGCTTTTGTTTCGCTTTTCCTTTTTCTCTTGTGTTTCCCACTTTGCTGCTGTTGCTAACTGCCAGTTAACTGCTAACTGCCAGTTGCCAGTCAGTTCAAGAAAAAAGAAAGCATCATCCAAAAGGGAAATTCTTGTGTCTTCACTGTTATTTAGTCCATCTATCGATAAACCTTATACTTAAATATGTCCTCGATCAGATCTCCCCGCCTCGACGAGCTTATAAGCTATTTGCGGGGGAAAGTAATGTAACTAGTTATATTTTCAATGAATTTGTTGTTGTTGTTGTTGTTGTTGTTGTTGTAAATTCTTACCAAGTGATGAAGAGGGAAATTTTTCCTCGGTTTTCAAATTTATAAACCTTTCTCTATATATTTGAAGCTCAATATCACTCTGCTGTGGGTATCATTGCCGGTTTGATTTCTCTTCCTTCAACAGGTCTTTTATTATTGTAAGAGGTGCCTTTAAGATAATGTTAATGCGGCGCATACTATTTTCCTCTTATTGGATGACCAAAAGTTATTTACCATTCAATATAAGTTTCTGTTATGCATGGTCGTCTTTATTTTGAACACAATATAAAGCGACAGGACAGAGAAAAAGGACAGGATAATGTAATGAGAACGTATGAGTATTTTCCTTGCTGTAAATTGAAATCATTCCCACAATAAATGAAGGTGTTCAGTCTGCTGGATATTTTGTCACCTTCCTCTGTGCATTATTAGCACGTTTTATTAATGACTGATCGTTAAACAAAGGACTGTTCCTGTCTTCAGTGCAGAAGTATATAAGTTTAATTTGTGGTCTCCGCACATGCAAGAACTCGGCGTGATGAAGCAGGTCAAAGCCTGATAATGAGAGATGTGTATGCCTCACTCTTAAAGCATGTCATGAACTGCACGAGCAGTCATTTCACTTGTCCTTCTTTCAGTATTCTTCGACTGCGGGATCACAGGAGCAGCAGATTCAACTTAGGCTGTAACTGGTTCTGTTTAAAATCAGACGATCGGTGATGATACAAACTGGAAAAAAAAAGGTTACCATGTCCTTAGTTCCCGGTGCTCTTCGGTTCGCTTCATAGAGAAATCGCGCCTCGCACTGCCACATGTTCCCCCATTGCATGATAACAGTAATTAGTGACCCCTTTGCTTAAGAAAGACTCACCTGGTAAATTAACACACGACTGATATTCGGCCGACAGTTGACCGATATACCACCGACAGTTAACCGACATATGACCGATAGTAAGTCGAGGTGCGTCGTCGAAATATCGACTGATACTCGGCCGATAGTCTATCTCACACTCGACTGACTGTCGACAGACTGCCGACCGACTGTCGACCACTATGTCGGCCGCTATATCGACCGATAGATTGGTCGACACTACCTACAGTAAACAAGGTCCTCATTACCTACGAAATAGTTTTCCAAGGTTTTTTTCTGTTGGGGTGACACTGTTTGAGCGAGTTTGCACAATTTTATTTCTTCAGGACCGTAACCTTTTCCAAAGATTGTCTTCAGTGCTTTTTCAGCATAGAACTGAGCCCTGCGGTTGCGAAAGCTTTGACCACTGGTTTGATCAAAAGCTTTGCCAAGCTAAACAGAGAAGAGAAAATGCTGCTGCTGTGTTGTGCTGTTTTCTCAATCTTTGTCTTGCTCATTCTGAGATTGGCTCCTTTTTGCTCGCTGACCGCTTTTTTCATTTGGTTGATTTAAATGCTGGTCAAAAGGAGGTCGTCTCTGTGGCCAATTTGTTCAGGTTTGACACATAGCATTACAGCTGATCTTTCAGCAGAAACGCTTTGAAGCTTTTGCCTTTGCCCATCAGTCAGCGCAATCTTGAATCGATGATATGTTGTAGCCATCAAAACAAAGAAAAAGCTACCAGACTTTGTTTTCATTTAATTTTAAACCACAACAAGTTCATTACCGATCTGTTTTATCACAAACTCTTCTTCATTTAGGATGGTGGCATAGATTGTGTAATCATGAGCATTGGCAGCTTCATTCAACTGGTGATGCAAAATCAAATTCTTCGCATCACCCATCACACTTTCTTTGACTGCTCTGAAGTTAAAGTAAAGGACAGGGTAAAGCGTCAAGAAGTTGCGGACTTGCAGTTGAATGCCCGAGTTGTAGTCATTTTTTCTGTATCTGAAGGTTATCAGATTGTTGAGGATTCATAATTTGAAGTCGCTTGCATACTCAATTCCGGCATACTAAACTGTTCCATATTGAAGGCAGCAAGTGGACAGTTTTGCTGAGTCGTCCCTGTCAAGGTCGAAGGTGTCAAAGATAAAATTATAAGGATTCTGTTTCAGGGAATTTTGTTTTTGAGTTTGTATAAAGAACCCAAAGACATGTTTGGGGTTCTTTACACCAGGTGTTATTTGCCAGGAACCACTGGCATCTCTTCGGCTGGAGCTGGGGTTAACCATTTCTTGTAAGTAACTCCATTAAGCAAATCAAATGAGACTGATCCTCGCAGTTGTAAATGCAATTTATGCAGTTGCATAAAGAAGCCTGAAAAAAATTCAGGACTTCAACGGGGTTTGAACCCGTGACCTTGCGATACCAGTGCAATGCTCTAACCAACTGAGCCATGAAGCCACTGACGTTGGGAGCAGGTCAATTGTAGGTTCATATGTTCCTGTGAAAGAGATAAATGTGGATGATATAATTAATAATTATAAATAAATCATATGTGAACTGCGGATGTGAAATCAAATGAAGATTTAATATCTCATCTTTGACCTAAACCCTTGTAGATCTGATCAGGGTTTTGTTCACAGGTTGCACTCAAGTCGATATGGTTCTTTTTGAAAAGGGTAACCGACCTAGAGACCTGTGGTGGACAAGCTGTACAAAGCATTGCTTTTTACGTCGTTCACCTGCCGTATAATCAAATCGCAGTGAAAAAACCCATTCAGCACCCCTTGTTATGTTAGGAATTTCTCCTGTAAACTTTGTTCCATCTTTCAGAATCTTTTTTCGTATCCAACCAAACTGGCTAACCCTCCATCATTGAGGTCAAGCTCATAATCAGTGGCCATCAAAATCATGACCCAGTAGAAAGTGCGTTAAAATATAAATTGAACATATGCCTTTAACTTTTTTCATCTGGGTCAGCAAACCCCGGCGACTTTTTTGTTTCCCCTTGGACGTGGAACTGAGCTCTGTCTACCCTTCCACATGATCAACGAATGATTTGGAAGTTTCAGTATCCACAACCATCTTTGTCTTGCAATTCCAGCAGATGCAAAACGACTCGTCCACCATCTTTTTGCACTGTCTTGTGTATAAAAGTAAATAGTTCGGTGCCCTGGTAAGCTTGAGTGAAACAAGCCCAGCAATGAACACATGCATACGTTTTCGCCAGCTTTGCAACTCCTTGATAACGAACATGTGCCCATCGTAAATACAGATTGTCAAACTGTTTTTCAACTTGGTCAGCAGGTTCCATCTGCAGTGCCATAGCACCTCTCTGTCTGCCTCACACTCAGGCTCATAAACCTGTATCCCGAGCCAATCTGAGAAAGATGCACTCTGGTTCAGATACCTTTCAAGCTTATCTAATTCATCAAGCGATGTTTTGGGGCAGTCGTTTGAGATTGTTGAGTTTAAAGATCTGGTCTTGCCCTGCGGTGCTCTGCAATGCAGTGCCAGCGACAAAGGTTATCCTGGAAAGTGTCTAGCGCCACCATTGACCGACCATGTGCAAGGTTGCAGAGCCGACCTGGAAGGGGGCCTGTTCCCAAGAATGGCTGATGGTCAAGCACAACTTTCACACTTTGTGGATGGTCTTTTGACAGTGTCAGAGTCCAAACGTTTCTGATCCTTTCCTCCACTTCAGACTGATGTTGAAACCGAGAACCAAGTTTGACATAATATACAGTGATTGTGCCGTCTTCAATGTTGCGCAGCTGATGAGTAGATATGTCTGGCGTAGAATGCTGTGTGAACCTTCTCTTGAATTTTCACTTTGAAATCCGAAATGAGGTCTTTTTCCAACCCTCTGATGAAGTGCCATTGGATGTAACAGTGCCCTTGGTTGTGCTCCACCCCCACATGTTCAGCCTCATCAAACAGATCCAGAATCTCATTCTGGTAGTTCATTACTGTTCGGATGTTCTGCAGAGGAAACGGATCAAACCTCTTTAATTCTTGCCTCATTCTCCCCCTTCTTTGTCAAGGAAGGGCTCTTTGTTGGTAAACTTTAGGAAGCAAAGGTTTGGATAAATGCTACTTCATTTCTTGAGAATGGGTTCCTCCAGCACGTTCTGAACAACATTGGAGAGAGGACCCTCTGCAGGCGTGGTTTCCACAAGAAGTTGCTCAAAATACTGCACCATTGCCGGATCCTCCATTTCCAAGAGCAGCTGTTCGAAAAACTCTTCAAGGGTTTGTTGACTGATACTGTCTGCCATTTTGATGAAAGAGGTATTTCTCTAATAGGGTCACTCTTCAAATGGGCACACATCTATAGGAGTAAAAAAAATCCTTATCTATTTGCATTTCATAACAAACTGAAGATTTAAGAGCTCCTCGTGAATCCCATCCCAGAACTGTTTGCTCACTCATTTTTATAGTGATGTACTTCTTGAGAATCATCTCCTGAAGCTCTAGAGGGAGGTTTTGAATGGCCTCAGAGAGTTGACAGTTGCTTGATCCCTCAACCATACCTGCAGTAACGATATAACATGGGTGCCATTTTTGTCTAAATAGGTGAACCCCCCTCCTCAGTTGTCCTGTTTTAATACGGTTCGTGCACTTCCCTGTTTTTTTTTTTTTTTACCTCTCAGTAGTGATGCTGAGACTAAACAAATACACACGTCATCCACAATCCATCTTTTTGTTATTTTAAGCTTCCCAACAAATGAAGCTGAGTATGTTGAAGCTCACAATTCATGCAGGGATATAGATTTTGCAATTTTTTGGAGGGTGGAAATGTTAAGTCAAATACATGTATGTCACTTTGAAATAGCCAAAAAAAAAATTTAAACTAGTTCTCACCTTGAAGTTTGGTCATAACCTTAAATTAGTCTAGATCTTTCACTTAAAAATAGTTTTAAAATTATCTTTTTTAAATACATTGGTTTGTAAGAAAAAATAAAAATGTAGGAATAACAAATTCTTAGCATAATGCTTTGTTTGTGATTCATATTTCAAGTGAGTGTTACTGTTTGTGTGTCAGGTCTTGAAGACAGAGCAGGAGATTATGGAGCTTGATCATTCAGGGTTCACATCACAGTACCCTACTGTGTTTGCTGGAAATCTTGGCAATGGAAAGTACATCTTGCAGGTTCTAAAATTGAGTTATTTGAAATACATGGTATGAAGTAATGAATGGGACTGAGAACATTTGAATGTGTTTGCGGAGGTGCTGTGTTCTCTACAATAAGCATCTGTATAAAATCTTGGTCAAGGTCATTCCCCAGAAATAGAAGTCACAATAGATTTTATTTGAAACTTTGCTAGGTGGTTGCCAACCTCAAGAACATCAGAGAAATGCAATAAAAAGAGAGGGTCTCCATGTCCGTTTTCATGCTTTGAGGCTTTAGTTTGTACCTACTTTGGTACATGTACATTGTTAGCACAGTTTAAGTTGATAGCCGAAAGTGGTCAGAGACTCTATAATTTACAAAACCGGGACAGAAAGAGTGGGATGTAGGTTTTATTTTGTCAAAAGCACATCATGGTCGAAATTTAAGATCTCAAATGTTAAGAAAAAGTGAACTAATGAACGATTAGTCGTGTTTTTTGCATCGGTACTTCACCATTGAAGTTTCAGTAGCGTCATCATAAAGGAGATCTTCTGTGAATTATGAAAAACTGGACAATAAAAAATTCTTCAAATCTGAACATGTCATGGAGAATTGCATTTTCTTTCAATATAAGAAAGGAAAAGCATAGGTCCCCATACTCGTTTGGGGAAAAATTGCATTTACCTTTTTCTAGGGGATGACTCCTTCAGAAAACCTGCTGCATTTTGAACATGCACACGCTCGTGTGGGTGCTGCTGATGCAAGAAGTTATGCACAGTAAGGCTGTGCGATGTAATTCAGAGGAGTTACCTGAAATTTTGATTATAGTGCAGCAAAGGGAGAACTAAAATTGCAACAGTGAATTCCTTGTTCTTGTTGAGGGTATTAGTAGGATATTGAACATTGTTTTTTACCATATTCCTGGTAATATCAATCTTAAATTGTTTTGTCCAGGGTAATCTCCAAGTCTGATTTTCTCGAGCTCTGGAACAATTTAGTCTAAAAGAGTTCATCAAGTACATTTGTTGAAATAATACTCTCAGAGGTAATAAAGCAATAAAAAATATAGATCTTATTCAAACAAGGTTTATTTATTCTCCAGAATCTATCAGTTGTTCACTAATCTTGTTTGACTGAGAGTAGTTTTGGCTGTTGTTGGATTGCAGGTGACTCCTCAAGGTGTGCGGTTATTAGAAGGAGGTGAGAATGGAACTTCTCAAGATAATTGCACCAGAGTTATTTGTAACACGAGTTGGTAATTGGAATTAAGTGGCAGGCTTGAAATTTTTAATTTGGGGACCAAATTTTCTTCCTTGTTGCCAGCTGGCAAAGAAGGAAGCTCGAAGAAAAAATTAATTGCGAGCCCTGGAGTGGTATATCTTTAAGTAAATTAAGTTAAGAATGTGAATTTTCAGACATGAATTTTACCTCTTACTGACTTGTAATCACTTGACATGTACTTTCTTCTAAATAACACAAATCTTCAATGGCAAAGCAGCATACTCTGAACGAATACAGTCCTGATTAGTTGAATGAGAGCTTGAAATTGTGCCTTGACCAGTCCTTCTTTTCTACTATGGAAATGTACTTGTTTAATCTTCATTCTATCTCGGAAGACCATGCATCTTGTGCAATACAGTCATCCACCATATAAACTAAGCAAGTTCTCTCATTCAATCAAAATAATGCAATACTGACCAGAGGAAGTTGCTTTTCAGTTACTCAGCTTTATCACATTCCTCTTGACTCTGGCTTGTCATCCATTGTGTGGTGTTCCCTTTGTGATCCTTATGCTGTGATGATGACTACAGATGGTTCCCTTTTGTTGCTGGAGTTCACAATAGAAGGTTGTGAACCAAAAGTCAAAATTTCCAGACCACAAATTAACCAAGTAAGTTTATTTTAAACATCCTTTTATCATGAATGGAGTGAATGGTGTAAACATTGTGACATCAAAGTTGCAGTGTTGTGTGCAGCACTTCGTTACTTAATCTGTAGAAGTCTGGTCAGTTTTGTTTTAAATCATGTACCAAACGTCAGTTAACGCATGCAATATTTTTGTTCTTGATTAAAATGTTTCTTGCCATGGCACTTTTGGTATTCCCTATCTTCATATCTTTTCCAATATTAATTTTGCTTGTTTGTACATGTCTTTCAAGGCTTTTTGTTGTCTTAGTACATAGCAAGGATTTCTGTGTATGGCATGGTTTCTTTCCTTTCCACTTTCCAGCTATTCCAACCTCATTTATACATTCCTCAAATTGGCGTTTTTGTCCTGTGTGCATGGCAGCATTCATTTGGTTTATTTTTGAATCTGTTATACAGTTACATGGTATTGTGAAAGTATGTAGTTTTGGGAAGTGAGTGCTAATTTGTTTCTAGGGTAGCAAGGTGTGTGCCTGCTGTGCCTACAGAGATGTTAGTGGAATCTTTACTACAGAAAAGGTTGAACTGTCCAACACCAAAGTACATCCACACCTTACCATGCCTACCACACCCAAAATGTGAGTTGTTTTATCAGTAACATAAGTGAACATAGACATAGTATTATTTTGTGTTACCATTATATCCCTGTTTTACCAGTGTCAGTATTTAGTACATGTTTTGTTTATTTTGGTGGAAACAAGTTTACTGAGCCCAAGCAATAGCAGCTATGAGCAGCTGTTTCAGCCTTGTTAGGCCTCATCAGCATGAAATAGGTAATATTGAGGCTCAAGGTCCCACATAACAATAATAATAATACATTTTTTATATAGTGGTATATACACTAACTGCCCTATGGTGCTTTGGAAATTTTACAATAAAAATAAAAAATAGCAGGCAATAGAAATTAATATAAAATTATGAAGCGATAGAAGGCATTTGTTAGTGGATCTAACTAAGCCACATCCCACAAGCTTCAAATTTCCATTGCTTGATATATAGACAGACTGGCTAAGTAACCAATAGGTGATCAGTGATTTAGGAAAGTAAAACAATGTATTAGGGAGGGATCCAAATTTTTTATCTTAAGATATTGAAGGTTGTAACCAGGATTCAGTAAAAAAATATGTGTTTAAACATATAAAATACATGTTAACCCTTTAACCCCTAAGGGGTCTCCCTTTGACGAGTAAAATCGTCTGGCATTAGACAGAGTAAAATCTATAAAGTCACTCTTAGGGAGGAAAGGGTTAAATACTATAAGCTTTTGACATTAACGACAAAGACGAACCAAAGGACAGACAAGGGCCAGTTTACAAGATCAAATGCTGTGACTGCCAGGCCACCTATGTCGTGAGACCGGCAGAATCTTTAATGTAAGACTGACTGAACACAAACGAGCAACAAGAAATGGTGACCTCAGCAATAACATTGCTGAACACCATCTTCAGACAAACCACAGAATCGACTGGGACTCTGCTGAATGTGTTACATACAGTACTAATTACTTCCAACAGATCATACTGGAAAGCTGGTTTACTAACTTAGAACAGACACCACCAAACGGTAGCCTACAACTTCCCGCACCTTACAAATGACTTGTGGGCGACACAAACAACAGACTGACGGACAACAACACACGTACAGACATTAGTCTAACAAAAGATGGATCAAAACGCACCAACTGTTCACAACGGACAAACAACAGACCGACTAATTTTACTAACAATACACGTACACACATTAGACTAAAAAAAGATGGATCGAAATGCACCAATCACTGTGTACAGTCTTCACAGCCAGTGACAACTAGGCTTACCTGACATCACCACGTTGACCAATCACATCAACAACCAGAGTATTTATACCATCTACTGACGTTATGCAAATCACTTGACTCTGATGATGACTTCCGCTCAGGATGTTGAAACGTCAGTCAGTGTCACCAAAACAGTCCCTCTCAGGACTACACTCACCCGGGCGATCGTACTCCACTTAGTTGTGAGTTGCTCAACTGTCTGAATAAACCTTAACATCAATTAAAAAATAATTGAAGTGCATGTGGCAAAAGAATGTAGAATAGAATGCTACATGTCCTAAAGCAAGTATTTGTACAAAAGAATGTTGAGGAAAGAGTTGTTGTCATCCTTAATAGTCAGTCAGCTAAAGCTGTCAATGCTGACAACAACTCTTGGCTGCTCCTGTGAGAACATAACACTATTTTTACCAGAGAACGTTTTTACATATATTTTTAGATTTCCAGTGTATATGCAGTAAATATAAGCTTGCTCAAATCATCTAGAGAAAGAAATTGGTGGGGTTAATATTTTCATCTGTGCTCCTCTGATTATTGCTTCCTGTTACTATTAATAGTATTTGCATTGGTCAAAAGTATGTTTGGAGTGTGACAACACAGCAAATTAACAATTATTGGATGAGGTTGAGCATGATAGCGATAATTAATTATCAAGGCCAAAGTTTGTGTTATCTGCCGAAGCTGAAGGCTGAGGCGGATAACACAAACTGAGGCCTTGATAATTATCACTATCATGCGAAAACCGAATCCAATAATTTCTTTATTATGCATATTCCTGAGCTGCACTGGCGACTCCGCCATAACAAAACTGATAAAACTGCTGGTTAGTGTATTCGTTGACGTCACTTCTGCATGCATAAAACTATTGTCTGTAGGTATGACGTCAATTCTACATATATAAAAACTATGGTCTGTAGGTATGACGTGAGAGAAACAGAGC
>OX419339.1:22763781-22781281 GCA_948470475.1 Galaxea fascicularis
TTGTATGGAGAATCATCTTCAATACCTTTCTCATCTGTCAAGGACACCCTTGAACTGCACCAGAAAACAGACAAGTGGGTTCACAGTATTGTAATATGATTTTTTTGTTTATCTAAGTATCCTGAGCAATGATTGCTGTTAACTGTTAAGTTTTTGTGAGCAGGGTTAATATTTGTCCATACACAGCTTAGAATGACATAAGCCATGGCCACACTTAACAGACTTAACTAGGGAAACGTGACTTGTTGATGGCTTCCCTGGGGATACTTTTTTTTTAAGTGTGACTGATTTTTCCTTACATAGGTAATTTACCTTGGGGAAATTCAATCTTCAGGGGCATTGATATGTTTCAAAAACAGTAAAGGTTCCCTTGACAGCTACCTCAAAGTGATTCAATGTACCTGGGGAAAATTCAAATCCCAATATAGTTAACCAATAGGCGATCATGAGCGAATACCTTGATAAGAGATTTGGACATATACTGTGCACATTGTGAGAGTAATTTGGTCTAAGGTTGTTTTGTCACCTGTACAGTGTAAATGTGAAAACAATGTCACACTTCACATTAAGATTGTAATTAAATATCTTTATAATTTGTGATGTGTTTCACTAGGCGCCATTTAGAATTGGTTTTCTAACTGAACATTTGTTAAGTTTCTGTTACAGAAACACTGAGAAACAGCTTATATCCTCAATATGAGCTGGAGTCAGTGAATTACAATGGCTGCTTATTCAACTCATGGTGTGAGATAACCCAGCCAATAGCTAATCCATATTTTTTTACATCAACTGTTCCAAGGCTAGCCTTGGATAGCAACACTGCTTTCTCATGTAGAGTGACAACCTCAGGGTCAATTTCAGTAGTGTGACCGCTTCAGGTTTTTTACTTACGGTAAAATGAGACCCTGGATGATTTTACCTCAGGAAATTTTTAGTGAATTTGCCCTGGCTAAATCATTTTCACCCAGGTAAAAGTTTGAAGTGTGACCATGACTAATGTGGTGGCAGTGAATACTTAAGTTTAACCAATGGTAAAAGTCTCTCAATTTTGTGTCAGATTCTGTGGTACGTTGTTTTTGATAGGTGTGTTTTAAGATTTAATGACACCTGTTTTGGTTTTTAGTGTTGAGGATTCATACAAAGAGGTGGTAAAGCCAACCTGGTGGTGTGTAGCCTGTCGTGATAATGGTGTCATGGAGATATACACATTGCCTGACTTCAAGTTGGTTTTTTTGGTCAAAAATTTCAACATGGCTCCAAGGGTGTTAGTGGACAGTGGATCAACTTCAGCTGCCAGGTATACAGTGGTGATTGTGCTTACCTTAAATTTCTAACTACATGGCAATGATACATATTAAAGACCGATTGTCAATTCCAGTCATTCTCTGCACATTGTTTATTTTTGTTTGCAGTCGATACAAATTATGGCCAACAATCAAATAATTTTAAGAAGTGGCAAGTCAGTAGTATTACTAGTGGAAGTTCTTTGCATTTTTTTAGTATATCAGGTTGTTACAATAAGGTGATTACAATTATTGTAATTACCTTATTGTAACAACCTGATACACTAAAAAAATGCAAAGAACTTCCGCTAGTAATACTACTGACTTGCCACTTCTTCGAACTTGTAGTCATCACAGCCGACCATTGAAGATAGCCTAGTATGATCGTATGATGTATCAGAAATTCAGGAAATTCACTATTGGTGTTTTTGATGAACCCTTTATAGCCGTTCTTCTCCGCTGTAACCAAACTTTCATTACATCCTCCCTCCTTCTATGTCGACTTCGAGCCTTCGCCACTCGTGACCAAAATTGGTTTCAATCACACTACAAAGCAAAGTATCTCGTAAAGTATATTGTACAGTACTGTGCAAAAGTAACAAGAGCGAATTTCGACCAAGGTTTAAAACATAAGCTTTTGGCTATCAGTCTATAGCCTTTAACGAATGAAGAAATGTAAGTGTGCGGACGGAATATATACAGAAAGGGGTGCGAAAATTTTTTTTTATAAAAGTATAATAGAAAAAGAAGTGTGAAAAAGGAGAGAAAAATAAAAAAGGTCTAATTACAATAAAATGGAGTATTGCTTAGGCAATGGCTTAGAGTTATTTTCCACGTCGAAAGTTTTTGCTGTGTGCCAGGATTCTAGTGTTTTTCGACCGCGGTAATTGCCTTTGTCAATAACACAGACGTTATCGAAGTCAATAGAGTGGTTGCTTTGCCACGCATGGTTTGCAACGTTTGAGTCCTTTGCATAGTTCTTCAGATTTCGTTGGTGTTCCTTTTTTCGGGTTTGAAAGCATCTTCCGGTTTCTCCTATGTAGTTCCAAGGACAGTCTTTGCATGGGATTTGATAAACAACATTGGACTGGAGATCTGATGGTTATCTGAACTTCGGGCACGGGAATTCTTGTTAGAGGGTTTTGAATGGTTTGTTGACAACGCGGATTTCATTTTTACCGAGTAATCTCTTGAGAGGTTCAGTTAGGCCGCTGATGTACTGTAGGGGAGGCATGCAAAACCCTTGTAAGTATCAGATGGATCAACCCATTTGAAAAACATAGAAACCAGTTCTTCTGGCAGAGGAACTGTAAGTGACAGTGGCTTCTTATTAAGAATGGTACATGTAGAAATAACCGACGATGGGTAGCCGTTAGCTTCTAACACGGCACTGACGTGGTCAGTTTCCCGTATTTTTCCTTCGTTGCTGCTAGGGAGGCTAGATGCCCGAAACAAAAGAGTCGAGGCCCTGCTGATTTTGTTTGTTTTTTTTTTTTTATCATGATGAGAGGAGAAATCCAGCTATCTGTCAGTATGGGTTTCCCTTCGATAAACACGAATGACAGCAAAACCGTTTCTTCTGGAAACCAAGGTGTCCAAGAAGACGGATGATGGCGGCTTCGGCACTGCATGAGAGCAAGAATCTCTATTTACCACAACCGAATTCATATTCTGAAGGGAGCTCTCGAGGAAATTAAATATCAACTATCAGGTTTTTTCTCCGAAGACATCTCATCCACACTGCTACAATTTTTAAAAAGGAGGTCTCAATCAGTCCGCAAAAACATTGAAGCGAGACATGAGAATAAGCTCACAAACCTAGGTAGAGAAACTGATAATGAACGCCCTGTTACGATCAACCAGAACAACTGGGCAATTGATTTATCACAAAAACCGCTTTCTACAGCAGAACGTTCTCTCCTCGAGAAAGGCCCAAAGTTTGCTCCAACCCCACGAACTATCCCGGTCAAAGATATTGTCTCCAAAGTCGACGCCGCCTTTGTCCGCCTTCCTGATGCCTCGAAGGACGCCATACGAACGACCACTGCTTCTTTGCTTCACAGAGCTCGACTTCCACCACACAGGAACATCACCAAAGCTGAATTGTTAGCCCTAAAGAATTTAAAAGCCGACCATGAACGTGTGATAATGAAAGCCGATAAAGGAAACTGTTTTGTTGTCATGGACAAAATGGATTATGACACCAAAATGGAAGCTCTACTTGGTGACCGTGACACTTACCGTCCAGTTGACAAGTCACCATTCGCTACAATTGAAAAGGAATTAAACAACAGATCTCAAAAGACAAAACAAGATTGATGATTTGATTTGACTTATCGTAAACTCCGTTCTACAAATGGTTCCCCGCCCGCCATCCGCGGTTACATTAAACACCATAAACCGGGCTTCCCTCTTCGACTGATTGTTTCTTCTATTGGCTCTGCCCTCTATAATACATCCAAGTTCCTTTTCCGATATTCTATCACCAATCCAGAACCGTAATGGATATTCTGTTCTTAATTCCTCGCAGTTCGCCAAAGAAGTGGTTAATATGGAAATTTCAGATGACGAAGTTATGGTTTCATTTGATGTTGTGTCGCTTTTCACAGCTATCCCAGTGAACAAAGCCTGTGAATACATTCGGGACAAATTAAACAATGACAATACATTACACCTCACAACAAGTCTCAGGCGTTGATGACATCATCTCTCTACTGGAGTTTACCCTTTCAAACAATTATTTTGTCTATAATAACTGTATATACAAGCAAATTCATGACTGTGCTATGGGCAGCCCAGTTAGCCCTAGCGTCACCAACCTCTGCATGGAAGTAATCGAGGAACTAGCTATAAGTACCTCTTCAGTCCTACCAAAGGTCTGGAAACGTTATGTTGATGACAGTTTCATGATTATCAAGAAGGGCGTTGTCTCTTCCTTTCACAATGCTCTAAACGCATCCGATCCCAAAATTTCTTTCACTATTAAATTTGAAAACAATGGTCAAATTGCCTTCTTGGACACCTTGGTTTCCAGAAGAAACGGTTTTGCTGTCATTCATGTTTATCGAAAGGCAAGCCCATACTGACAGATAGCTGGATTTCTCCTCTCATCATGATAAAAAAAAACACAAAATCAGCAGGGCCTCGACTCTTTTGTTTCGGGCATCTAGCCTCCCTAGCAGCAACGAAGGAAAAATACGGGAAACTGACCACGTCAGTGCCGTGTTAGAAGCTAACGGCTACCCATCGTCGGTTATTTCTACATGTACCATTCTTAATAAGAAGCCACTGTCACTTACAGTTCCTCTGCCAGAAGAACTGGTTTCTATGTTTTTCAAATGGGTTGATCCATCTGATACTTACAAGGGTTTTGCATGCCTCCCCTACAGTACATCAGCGGCCTAACTGAACCTCTCAAGAGATTACTCGGTAAAAATGAAATCCGCGTTGTCAACAAACCATTCAAAACCCTCCAACAAGAATTCCCGTGCCCGAAGTTCAGACAACCATCAGATCTCCAGTCCAATGTTGTTTATCAAATCCCATGCAAAGACTGTCCTTGGAACTACATAGGAGAAACCGGAAGATGCTTTCAAACCCGAAAAAAGGAACACCAACGAAATCTGAAGAACTATGCAAAGGGCTCAAACGTTGCAAACCATGCGTGGCAAAACAACCACTCTATTGACTTCGATAACGTCTGTGTTATTGACAAAGGCAATTACCGCGGTCGAAAAACACTAGAATCCTGGCACACAGCATTTTATTGTAATTAGACCTTTTTGACATTTTATTTTTCTCTCCTTTTTCACACTTCTTTTTCTATTATACTTTTATAAAAAAAATTTTTTCGCACCCCTTTCTGTATATATTCCGTCCGCACACTTACATTTCTTCATTCGTTAAAGGCTATAGACTGATAGCGGAAAGCTCATGTTTTAAACCTTTTTACCAGAGAACGTTCTTATATTTTAATGTCTCATCCTGGTTACAGTTCTATGTTTATTCAATATACAGTTGTAAACTGCACGGTGGAGGCAGATTGCTTGAGATCTTTCTTGTAGTTGCCGTTGTAGTGTCTGAAGATTTTCGTGGTCCACAAAATTCTAGTACAACACGGTGCATTATGGAAAGTAACAATGGGTCTTTAAGTAACTTATAGCTTTGAATTCACTATTTTAATATTATTTTGTGAAGAGACCTTGAATGTTGCCTAACATATGCCAAGCAACTTGGATTTGGTTTTGTCAACAGAGGTGATAAGGTCTGCCATATTAAAATCATGAATGAAATCTCTCTATGATGACCAGTTTACCTTCATCACTTATGTTTTTTTTTTTTTTTGACACACCCACATGGATGCGACATCACTCCTTTGCTTTCCTTATTTCTGGTATCAGTAACTCATTAACAGGTTCTCATAATGAACCAGGAAAAACAGATGTTGTTGTGGTTGTGGAGCTGGAATTACCTCTCATAGTTCTGATGAAAACTGGTTGAACTTAGATATTAAAAGATCCATAGACAAACACATTTCGGAAAGTGAGATGGTTGTCCACCTGAAACACAAAAGGAGACAACTTATTTATTTCTTGCAGCACTATGACTGGTGGTGTTGGTCAAGAGGATAGTCTTCCTGTGAAGGAAGTGTTGCTGAAAGGCCTGGGACACAAAAACAAGAGACCTTTCCTGATTGCATTTGTTGAACAAGATCTTTTGATTTATGAAGCTTTCACTTTTGCTGAATCCTCTCTTGAGGGTCACCTTAATCTCCGGTTTAGGAAGGTTTGTATTGTCGACCAATATAAATTTGTTTTACAGTCAAACATCAATTATCCAGACTTGTTGGGAGCCCTGAAGAAAGTCTGGATAATCAAGGCCAAGATAATAAGGTCTAGGGAATCGCACAACATATCTTCATGAAAATATCATAACCTGGCTGTGATTAAATCGTCAATTTCCCTGACTTACCAGACAAATCGAAAGGCGGTCATTTGGTGTTTGGGCTGTTTGTTTCTACTAAACACCCATTGAATTTCCATGTAAAATTGTAAAATCGCTCTAAGGCTCAACGATTAGTCAAAATAATACATTAAAAAGAAGCAGAACAAAAAGAAAAAGAAAAACCAAAAAGGGTTGCCATTGCCCGGATTTGAACCAGGGCTTCGTGATCGTTAGGGGCAAGCCGAACCTTTTGGCCAAGCCCACTATGAATAAGTAATGAGGTGAAAATTTGCTATTTATAACAATTCTGCTCACGCACTTTCCCAGAGTCCAGAGATGAAATAGACAGACACCAAACCGCAAAGCAATTCTTTCATAAATTAAATCGAAGACAAATCTATCGAACCAATCCAAGGTGAAACTGATTATATTAGGCTTTAATGATTCCGATTTAGTTTATTCGTAAGACAGTGGCCAAATTAAGTAACAAGGTAATTGTCACGCATCACGCTACCAAAAGTGTCTTAGACAGAAGTGTTCAGTCAAAATTTTAAATTACAATCGAACTCAACTACATTGTAAGGATAAAGCGATTCAAACTGCCAAAATGGCCGCTTCAAAATTCGGAGAATTTCTTGTTATTATTTTTGATTTGTCGTGTCCGTCGTGAGGCCTGGGTCCCGCTCGGCCGGAGCTGCAAGAAATTTTTTTCGCCTGTGCTGAGATTTGATCACGCGACCTTTAAATCTCAGATCAAAAGTTCATAGTGTGTGCTTATTATGTGCGCCACTCAGACATCAGGTTACTATGGCTGATAACACATGGCAGTCACGCATCCGGTTTGTCACACAAACAAATATCCTATGTGTTTACTCAAGAAAGGATTGATAAATTCCAGAAAATCGAAGAATTTATCTGATCTAAACTACGATATTATCATTAGGATATGGTAATCGATTCCCAAGACCTTTGATGCTTTTCAACTTCAGCTGTAAATACCATGAACCACGGACTTGAAATGATGATGCAATCTTTACTTCTGAATCTGGTAAGCGGGGAAATTCCCCAGAGACCAGATATGAACTGCAAATACGTTTGGGCAAACGAACCACAAAGTAATTCTTTTGTATCAAAAAAATCTATGGAATCTATCCACGGACGTGAAATGGATTATATCGGGCCTTTGTGATTGTCATGTAGTTGATCTGTAACACAATGGCCAAAATCCTCTTCAAAAATTACACCCGAACCAAGTACTTAAAAGAGGCCTTCCAAGGGGGGTAGTCTTGTCGCCTTGTCGCATCCTTTTGTGTACCTTTGTCGCCTGACCAGCGGAGGAAATTGTCGCTGTCGAAAAATGGATTGTCGTTTTCGCAAATTGTCGCTTCTTTCGTGTCAACTTCTGTCGGCTGTCGGTACTTTGGTAACAAATTGTCGCCACATTTTGACGCAATGTCGCTTGTCGCTCAAACCCCTTGGAAGGCCTCTTAAAATGATCTGAATTGATGGTGCAGTATTTATCTTAGCCGAAATCATTTCGTGTCACGTAACAAGTTGATAGTCACGCAAATGTAAACCCATAGTGCTGACAGCCACAGAGCGCTTCTTACATTATGGCCTGTGTAAAATGCAGCTTGATTTTAAGAAAAATATAAATGTCTAGGGAATCGTTTAACACATCTTGGTGAAAATATCATAACTTGGATGTGATTAAATCGTCCATTTCCCCAGACTTATCAAACAAATAGAATGGCTGGTCATTTGGTGTTTGGGCTGTTTGTTTCAACTAAATACCGATTGAATTTCCATGTGATATTGCAAAATCACTCAACGATTAGTAAAAATGATACTTAAAATAAAAGCAGAACAAAAAGAAAAAGAAATAACACAGTAAGGTTGCTGTTGTCCGGATTTGAACCCGGGCTTTTCAATCGTAAGGAGAGAGACGTACCTCAAGGCCAAGCACTCTATGAATAAGTAATGAGGTGAAAATTGGATATTTATAACCATTCTGCTCATGAAAAATTTGGCACACAGTCATAGAAACCTCCAAAGTGACCATTCAATCAATTGTTTATGTTGGCAATGACTGACACGATAAGCAGGGAAATTTCCAAGAGACCAGAGATGAAATGGGCAGACACCGAACCGCAAAGCAATGCTTTCATAAATTAAATCGCAGAAAAATCTATCAAACCAATCCAAGGACTTGAGACTGATTATATCAGGCTTGAATGATTGTGATTTAGTTTATTTGTAAGACAGTGGCCAAATTCTCTTCAAAAATTACATCCTAACTGTGGACTTAAAGTGATACTGCGATCTTTATCTCAGCTAAAACTATTTCTTGTCACATAACAAGTTAATCGTCACGCTACTAAAAGTGTCTAGGACAGAAGTGCTTACTCAAAATTGTAAATTACAATCGACCTGAACTACATTCTAAGGATAAAGGTGGTCCAAATGGCCAAAACGGCCGCTTAAAAATTCGGAGAATTTCTTGTTTGTTTCTGAAACTATTAATAAAGTAAGTCAAGTTGATTGAAAACAGACCTTCCATTAATTATTGTCAGGAACGATGTATTACACTAATTGTGTTATGTGCGTAATTTTGCTGTTTAAATTAAATTAAGCGTCGCTATCTTTCGCAAGTCCATGCTTCATCATTTCGTAACCTTTGTAACTGGATTTTGGAGATTTTGAGGAGACACGTGCTCAACGTTTAAACAGAGAATTTTAGGAGTTGGAGAAATCGTTTTTGTCCTTCACACAATATTTATCTTTTGTCGCTCATTCTGGTCGTTGATTGTATAGTTTTCATTATTTGTAGCTATTTCGTTGCATAGCGCATTTAATTTTGTAGTTTTCACAGCATGCTCAAGGAATAAATCAGTTGTTAAAATCAGACCTGAAGTGTGTGGTTGAACTCGAGGAACTCCAGATCAATACTTCCCAAAAGGACTTGGTTCAACATTAATTATAATAATAATAATAATAATAATAATTATGTATGCTGCTAATAACAACAATAACAAAAGTTGCAGTATAGTGTAACTGTTTGCAGTGATTCAAGTATTGAACTCAACTGAAACATTGTTTAAGTGTTAAAGGATGATAGCAGCAGGTAACCTCTAATTTGGGACACTTATTCAAATGATAATATAATTAAAAGATATTTTAAGTGTGAAATTCATTAGCTTTGCAAGGGTATTACATTAAAAAGGTATTGAGGAAATTATTATTTAAGGGCAAGATGAAAATACATGTAGTGAATTATGGATTATATGAATGAAATCACTAGATTTAATTTGTGGTATTCTTGTCTAGTTGCAGCACAATTTGCTTATACGAGAAAAGAAATCAAAGCAGCAGAAAGTAAAGCAAGTTGATGCTATTCAAGGTGAGAATCATGTACAAGCAATTACAAAACTGGATTCTGTTAAGGGATACGTGAACACATTAATACTTTAATTAGCCTCTGACCTAATGAGGAAGCTTTGTATGAAAAACATGATTCATCACCTATTAGATCAACCTACTCTTTTAATGGTTACAAATAGTTTAGTTTTTCCAAACTGTTTTATATCTCATCTGTGTGGTTACATACTAGTAAGGGCAATGTCGCAAAACTGCAACTGGTCCAGACCTTTGCTATGTGAATACTCTCTGGTAAGGCAAAGTAGGAACATATAACACCTATGCTGAAAATACATTGTATAATATCATGGGTGACAAATAACTCCTTAATTTTGGCGCGAAATTTCAGAGTTAATTTATAATTTCACATGTGAAATTACAAAATTGCCATGGCAACATTTGTGTCAAGATGGCGCTCCAGGTTCAAAGATGTTATGGATATGCTTACGAGCTCTTAAAGTTTTAACTTTGTACATTTTCGCTTGAATTTCATCTAGCCCAGTTTGCTTTGGCCATATAATAAACTTTTAGTGACAATTTATACTTCAAAATGTGTTTACTCGGAGACAAGTACACAGATGACCGCGATCGGATTTTAGGCGCATTTTACCCGGGCGCCGTTTTCAGTTCATTCATGACGAATTATAGCGAATCATGTAACGAAGATTTGACAGTTGACTCAACTTTGAAACATTTTGTAAACAGCAAAATGGATTTCAAAGGGTTTTTTGTCGAAAAATTAAAATGTGAACTTTAGCCGAAAGTATGCTTTGAACATATCAATGCGTGGAGTTCTCGATACAATAAACAAGTCAAAAACCCACGATTGTGAGGGTAATTTGTCACCCATGATATTGGCCGTTTTTATGCTAGAGACGTTAAAGTCGTCTCGAGACGACTTTAACGTCTAGTATAAAAACGGTAAATAAGACAGACGCATTTAACGTCTGACGACTTTAACGTCTTCTGTTAAGTGCGTCGTTTAGACGCACTTAACCGACGACTTTAACGTCTCAGACGTTAAATGCGTGTAGTATAAAAACGGGACACCCTTACGGGGACGCATTTAGCCCTGTCTCGTCCAGAGACGACTGGCCCGAGTCAGCGTTTCATCCTGAAATGGAGGCTAAACATTCAAAACAACATGGCGGCCAAGAAGAACTCGAAGGAGTCTCGGGGCAGAAAGTGGAGTGAAGTTGAGCTTAAAGTATTTGCATCTGTTCTCGCAGACGACCGGAATGAATTTGCATTGACTTTAGAGACTCTGGCACTTAAAAAGTCAGCCAATGTTCATATTTTTGAAGCTATTAAGAAAGAGCTTGATGCTCGTTTACAGACGGAGAACATACCTTGTTCTAAGAAAGGAAAAGAGAAGGCAATCGAGACATCAGTTGTCAAGCTGCGAGCAAAATATAAATGGTTGAAAGAACGGTGGAGAAAATTTACTGACAGGGCAAAGTCTGGCAGTGGAAAATCAGCGATAGATGAACCTGAATGGTTTACCATCATCGACCCGATTTTCTCCGAAACTCACACGGAATTAAAAGTTGCAACGAAGGCAGCGGAAGTCCTCGATAGTGACGACAGCAGTGAAGATGATGAATATAACGAGAAGGAGGACGAGATTGAAGAAATGAAGCTTGCTACCAGTATGGTACCCCGTGAGAGGAAGCAGCCATTAGATTCAAGTGCCTCTTCTTTAGATGCAAGTTCTGAACAAAGCCACTTGTCAGGGAATGAGAGTGAAGGAGAATACAACAGGTAAAGAATGCATTAATATCATTTTCTCTAGACTTAATAATGAATTTTATAATAGATGTTATGCAATTGCAATCAGTGTGTACATGTAGATACAGGGATTTATGTACACGTACATGTACATGTAAACATAAATATACAACTCTGCTATTTGGCAAACTTTTACGGTGTCTATAGGCGTGTTTACATGGTAACTATGGTGTTCTTAGTATTTACAGGTCAGTCCTTTAACTTTGCCTCAATACATGTAAACTAAATTTCAGTTTTGCTGAGCTTAAAAAGACCTTTCTTTAAAAATGTGTTGTATAGGGCTAAAAGGCACAAACCTAAAACACAGCCACAGAGTAAAGACTGTGAACAGTCTTCCTGTGAAGAGGGTGAAGTAGATTCAAAGGAGACATCCAAGAAGGAGGTACTGAAATCAACTGTGTCAGTGCGGCCCAGGAAACGTAAAGTAACTTCACAGAAAGATGCTATCAGCCAGTTATCAGCAACCTTTGAGAATCTTCACAAAGCACATGAAAAAAGGATGCAAATTTGGTTTGAGGCAGACCAGAAAAGAGAAGAAACATTTCTCCAATATCAGGAGAAACAGGCAGAGCTGAACCGTCAACATGAAATCCGTATGATGGAGATGATGACTCGTTTTCAGCAGCCTATGCAACCGTTCCAAAATGCTTGGATGATGCATGAACCAACATTTCCAAGTGCCTTTCCTGGACCAGAGACTCAACAACCACACTACACAAATTTAGATAGTTATAATAGGTAGGATTGCTTTCATAAAACCCATAAAAAAGTTGACAAACAACTTTTGGGCTGTGAATGTGGGCAGATTTCACACTGTTGTTTCAAGCTACAACCAGAAATCAACATGATTGTTGTAGTATGGTTTCTGGGAAAAAACTCTTATATGTTCAAAGTTGTGCTTTCAAAAAGTTAATATTTTGCAGTTACCTACATGTACGTACAACTCACAGGAAGAGGGTGTATGAAAGAGGTATTAAACAAATTGGTGTGTGGTCTTTGTTTTAGTGTGGGACAAATAATATAGAGAGGAGCAAGTGTAGAAAGTACATGATTGCTGAATTATAGATCTGGGAAACAATTCTAATACTTTAAAAGTTGTGTTTCCAAAAAGTTGATATTTTACAGTTACCTACTCGCAACTCACAGGAAGGATGTATGGAAACGGTATTAAACAAATTGGTGTGTAGGGATTGGTAGGTGTGGGGGTACAAATAATATAGAAGTGCAAGTGACGAGAGTTCATAATGGTTGCATGAGAGACTGTACATGATTGTTGTATTAGGGTTTTGGGAAAGAACTCAGTACATTACAAGTTGATATTTTGCAGTTATTTCTCATGTTTCATCTTCACCAGTAAATTAACCTCTATTATTATTCACTGCTCTATGATCCAATAAAGGAAGCCTTATTAGAAAGGGGGCCAAAACAGAGTGAGAGGGAGAGGGATTATTTCCAGTCGTTAAATTTAGGAAGGGGGGTAGGGGATGAGAATGAAATGTTACCATATGCTTTGTCAAGTATGATAGTGCCTACCACCCTCCCTCCCCCCACTAACAAAAATATTGTCTTATCCCACCTTCAAAAAATACCAGAGAAAATTAATGACCACTATCACTAATTTCAACACTTCAACAATCCTTAAATCTTGTTAAAATACTATCAACTATGCCTGTAAAATTTGGTTCATGAAACATTGGCATGACTACTGTAGTTATTGTTTCCAGGGGCTAATAAACAAGCTTGCTTGTGTACCACTCGCTCGCCTTATTAAGGCTACCATCATAGTCTACTTTTAAAGCTTTTAAATCAGACCTTAGTAAAAGATTACTGATTACCATTGGTCAACTTTTACATATTCTCGTGGTAGTTTCCAACAAAGTGTTGCTGTTTAAAAACATAAAATTGGGCCACCAACTGGTGATACATGTTTTGTAATGTCAATAACTAGCTATACAGCTAGTACCTGTTTTTATGGTATCACTATGTACCTCAATAAGCATGACTGAGATGCACTAAGAAGTGCTTACTTAATTAGTCAACTGGAAGATTTTCAGAAAATGCATTTTGTTTTACAGGTTTAGTATACCGGTAATAATATTGCTATATTGTCTAAGGATTTTGTTCTTCAGTAAAGACATCTTGATACTCCAGTTCTACAATCCTCACTAAGAATGCTCACAGTCTAGTTCCACACTCTAGTCCATTGCATCCAGTTTTATACCCCATCTATTTGCTGCGGTGGAGTAGAATAGGGGATATAGTGGGTTGTTAGGCTTTTGTCTTACCACAGGAAACACAAGCTAGAATTTTCTTTTGATTTTTTTCTTTCACTCCATCAATTGTCGGTGCTGGTTGATATCCCAGAGCCAGTTAGTGATTCTTACCCTGACCTCATCTGCCTCGCCATCGTGCTCCACACTGCCCCTGTTCCTAATAAGGTGCAGGTTTTCAATGTCCAGCCTCCACCTGGGTCTGCATGGGTCATCTCTTGCAATGCATATATTGTGCAAGGCTATGCAGGCCATTATGACATGCCTTATGTTCTTTAGTTTACACTCCGTCTTCTTGTAAAGGATTCTCCACCTTCCTTTCAGCATACCGTATGCATGCTCTGATACAACTCTAGCCGAACAAAGCCTCTTGTTAAAGTAGCACTTTCTTGGATCTCTTGTATTTTCATTGTACGGCTTCATTAGCCACGTGTAGCGTGGAAATGCTGAATCGCCAACCGTTGTGAACGGCATGTCCCCGTACTCCCTTGTTCGTAGTACAGTATTTGGGAAAACATGTCCCTGCTGAATCTCGGCAAAGAGATCGCAACTTTTTAGAAGCCTCGAGTCGTGGGTAGAGCCAGGAGCCCCTACAGCTGCCCAAAGAAACCTCTTCTTAGAGCCAATAAATCCCATGCTGGATACTGAATATCTCTTCTTGAAGCTAAAATAATTTTTTAACTTCGTGCTGACATAAACATGAAACCCATCCCAGGCTCCTACGCATGGAAACTCCCAGTTCTCAAGGAAGCTTTCAAGTTCATGCTTCCATTCGGCTCTGTTTCTTGGCAAGTAAACACATCTGTCGTAAAGAGTTGAAACCAGTATCTTACACACTTGGTTAAAAATGACACTTGCAGTTGATTCTGCAACACCAAACAGGTCTCCTACTGTGCTGTAGGTACACCCATGGGCCAATCGATACAAACAAATGGCAAGTTGTGTGTCTGGGGGTATCGGTTCAGGTTTGAAACGAGTTGGCTCTTTGACTAGTTGATCTTTTATCTCACCAAGAATGAACTGAAACGTTGCTCGATTTATACGCAAACGTTTTTTGAACGCAGTATCGTCCCAGTTTCGGTAACCATTTCTCCACCACGAGGAACTTCTTTCTTCATCCGCATCCCGTTCTTTCCTTGGTCTCTTTATAGCCACGGCGCACAAGCCAAGTGCTTCAACCATATCTAGTTCTCCATCCATAGTCTGCAAAAGCCGCTTTCTCGATTGATTTTTCTTCGTTAAAAACATTTGCATTTCCATTTCTTGCCTTTCTTGGCGACATTGAGAAATGGACTTAAGAATTTGCAATTCGGCCATCTTTATTTTGCTCGTACATTCGCGCGCTTGAAGTTTATTTAGCGCCGTGTTTACTCGTGTCCAGTGTCTTCCGAGAATAGAGCCCAGTCTTTTTTTCAGAAAAGCCTAAAAAGTCGTCTACTTTTATGCGTCCCGTTTTTATACCAGACGGTTTTAACGTCTCAGACGTTAAATGCGTCCTGACGACTTTAACGTCTCTAGCATAAAAACGGCCATTAATAGGTAATCAAATGGTATACTCGTGAAATTAAGGAATAATTTCACTTGCGTTTTGTCCAAATTCTAATAATTTCCCTCGCCTAAAAGCTCGGGAAATTATTAGGATTTGGACAAAACGCGCGTGAAATTATTCCCTAATTTCACTCGTCACCATTTGATTACACATACTTATTCAATCTTTTACGAATTTATTGATGCTGTTGTGCTCAAGGAAAAAAAATGTAAGAATGGTCTAGCATCTGATAATCTGTTGTCCATGTTTACATTAATATCAGAGTACATAGTCGCAGCACATGAGTTTGCATGCAATTTATACAAATCCTGAAATATGGACCTTCATTTACTCAACAGGGTTTTCAACATAGGTCAGTCCTTACCTCTCTCCAGTGGTTAAACAGAGCTGAAGTCCATCAAGCTCTTTAAAGAAGTGCTTAGAAATAGACTTTTAAAAAACTGGAAACATAAGTGCACTAATTTTTTATTTGTAACGATAACTAAAGATATTATTGTATTGTAATTTTTATTCAGTTCTTAGCTATTTATTTTAATTTCTACATTCATTGTAAATTATTGGTTCTGAAAAGTCCTCTTGGGGAGACCAATAAACTCGTTTTATTGTGTTGTAAATTCCTCATTGTTAAAATATGCTGACATACATTAGTAAATTTGGGTATATATTCTTGGTTGCTTTCTTAGGATCAAAGCCGAGAGTTGCCAGTCTTCGTGTGTTTGGCGACATTTCATCCTATTCAGGGGTAAGTTATTCTGTCATTGTATGTAGTTTGTATCTTTTTTAGCCCTTTTTTGAAAATGTGCTCTTAAGTCAATCAATATTTCTGGTCTCACTGTGTAGAAAGGTGATTTCGGAGACATTTTTATTAGTAGTTACCTTAATGTGTCCCGGTTGTTGCAGGTTTTTGTTTGTGGATCATACCCTCACTGGCTTTTTGTCACAGACAGAGGGGCATTACGAGCTCACCCAATGAATATAGATGGTGCTGTCACGTGCTTTGCCCCATTTCATAATGTTAATTGCCCCAAGGGATTCCTTTATTTCAACAAGAAGGTAAATCATGATCTTAGCTTTTGTGTTTAATTGCTACATTGAGTGTTTTTCTGAAAAGTTTTTGCTTTGTCATGTTTATAATGAAGGAGTGTTACTTAAATGAGTCGTTTTCTTCATATGGTGTAGGGAGAATTGAGAATTTCAGTGCTACCAACTCATCTAAGCTATGATGCACCATGGCCTGTGCGGAAGGTTCCACTTAGGTGCACTCCTCATTTTGTGGCTTATAATCGAGAAAGCAAGGTACAGCCTGTTATTTATAATCCCAAAATAGTCAGTAGCAGTACTATTGGATGGGTATTTTTAATAAACTTTGTGCAGAAGTAAAGTGCATTATTAAGGTACATTATAGCAGATATGCAAAACAAATTCTTTTGTCATTCTCCACCTAGTTAGAAGAGAGCTTCAGTCTATATGGTTATCAGCTGTTGTAAGTTTAGATGTCTTGGTTCTTTTATATAAATTATATCTATTTAGGCAAGCCTAAAAGTGGAGCTCCCAGTTCTTTTCTTATTGTGTGGTATTTACCAATAAAATAAAATAAATGTCAGGACTCGAGCCAGGACTCTAGAAAGGACTTCTCTATGGCGATTATAGTTTTTTTTACTGTTTTGCTGCAGAGCCACAGCCACTATTCAAACATGTACTGACGTACATTTTCGATTTATTATCGGCCTTTGCCACGTTGGATCCAGGGACTACATGACTATGAGCATAAACGATTTTGCTTCATCACAGTTTAATTACGTCCGATTACATTTCAGTACAAATGGTGTAAATCGTTAAACTATAAATTAACAGTCCTGGTGTCTCACTTTTAAATCCAACATCACAACCGGTTATGTGCTTTGGCTGAGTCACAATTTTTTAACATGTATCGTTGACATTGTAAACTCAATAAACCGATATATTCCACAACAAAACAAAATGGTAAAACCCCAAAGTGGGTACTCTTCGACATCACCGAATGCATAAATGTCCGTATAAAAGACAAAACAGGAGTACTAACCTGTGCACAGTTTAAGTCAGTCAACAATC
This sequence comes from Galaxea fascicularis, assembly GCA_948470475.1. Lineage (NCBI taxonomy): Eukaryota > Metazoa > Cnidaria > Anthozoa > Scleractinia > Euphylliidae > Galaxea > Galaxea fascicularis. The sequence goes on from OX419339.1 coordinate 22,781,124, forward strand.
ACTCCAAAGGCAGAGCTTAAGCAGAAGCGGTCATTTCACACAAAAGTAAGTCTTATTACTTCTCATGCCTATGAAGGAAGTTTTTTCAGTTAAGGATTTTAGCGGCAAAACCCGCAAGGTCCAAAGACAGCGCATAATTACTGAAACCGGTCATGGCT
>OX419339.1:22788781-22793781 GCA_948470475.1 Galaxea fascicularis
AAATTTAACATTTCAGGTGGTCGCTTACAGAGGTTCTACTGTATTTTCAAGTCTGAATTAGGTTCATTGAATATGTTTTTACAATTCGTCTGAGTTAAACTCTTGCTCACTTGTCAAAACAAAAGAATGTAATTTTGTAGAACAATGTTTTAACGATGGAATTTGTTGTTTTTCATATTCAGTTGTTTTACATTTGAAAATATTGTTTTGATAGCAAGTCATTTGGTACTGTCATCATTAGTAACTGCTGTTTCTTGATTACATTGCCTAGACTTATGCAGTGGTGACAAGCTTATCTGAACAGACAAAGAAGGTTGTGAAATTGAATACTGAAGACCATGAACCAGAAGACATTGATAGAGGTAAGCTCTTGCTCTGTCAGTTAAGGTGGTTTGAAATAGTTTTATTTTCCTGAGACAAGCTCTACAAATTCTTTTCTAAATTATGTTTGGTTCATTGTATTACTATGAAATGCGGCTTGGAAATAAAAGAAACATCATAGATTCATAACATGACATTTATTTTAGACAACCTGTTACCATGGCAACCATGTGACACATTCAGTTAAGTCCCTAAAATCAAAATCTTTTATCATATTTAAAAACGAGTTGGTGAAATCTTCTCAAACTTCTATATTATATGTTACCAGGAATGATCTTCAAAATATTTCAGTTTTAAAAAATTCTGTAGGGCAGATTAACAGTAAAACTACTTTGTCATTATTGATTTCTTAATTTGTTTCCTACATACAGAATTTTTCAAAAGTCAGACTATATACGCAGCTAACTGATCTTAGTTGTTACCGAAAAAATGAAAAATCTACCAAGCGAAAGCGAAAATATAAATGACTAAAGTTACGATTTTTTTACTTCAAAAATTTCAAGTCGACAAGATTAGCATTTGAGCATGCGCAACATGCGTGCTCTTACTTTTTGTAGATATGGCATGTGTTGTTTATGCGCACGCGCTCAGCTGAAAACCTTTTGCGAAACTAAAGATTGCAAAGAAGGATATTTAATGGTGTAGGCAAACTATAGGTCTTCTTGGAACTCTATTGTTGGGCTGTATTTTAAGGGTGCTTGTGACGTCATACCAGTTACCATGGCAATGCCCCAGGTCCTCAAAAAGGTCCTCTAAATGTCAGTTTTTGTAAATTATCTGAAAAACTAACTCGGTGACCTATCGTTTTAATTTCTTTGTTGGAAAGCTCCCTAAATTCTTTAACTTTTCAGGCAGTATGAAAAAATTTATCTAGTAGAATTTAATACATTTAAAAAAAAACGCTTTTTATGGCTTACAGAAAATTCTACTAGATAATTTTCCTCAAAACTGTTATATGTGAAGTGCCATCCTTAATGGTAGGTGCATACAAATAATCATGATTGGTCACCAAGGAAAATTTTGAGCAAAAAACAAATGTTGTCCACAGATTTTATTTCCGGTTTTTGCGATTTCACGCAGTATTTAACTTCCGGTGTGCTTGATTTTGAATCATTCAGCTGACGCGTGCATCTTAGTTATGGCGTGTGTAGATTGTGCACGCACATGCAGCTAAAATCCTATCCAGCCTCCTTAAGGTTGTCATGTACTTTTGGGTTATCTCTAATCTAGAAGTTGTATCAGGTCCCAATTGCAGCTAAGACACCATCAACCCAAAATCAAAATGGCAAATTAAAGCTAATAGAATTTAGTAATTAAACGAGACTTACCTGTAAGGTGAAGTTTGATTAGAATGCTATTTCGTCACCAGTCAGGAACGAAGGATTCACATGAGAGAGCATGCGCATGCGATCAGTCAGTCTTAAACATGCATGACTGCAGGATAAAGGAACGAAGGAGGGTCGAGAGCCCAAGAGTGGGTGAATAGGTACCTTATGGGAGGGCATGTAACTCCTTCGTTCCTGTCTGGTGACGAGATAGAATTCCAATCAAACTTCACCTTACAGGTAAGCCTCATTTAATTATTTTAAAAATTCTATCTCGTCACCAGTCCTAGTCACTCCGTAGTCACATGAGACTTCACAGCCCTGCTGTCGCAAGTTGTATATCATACACACGTACAAGCGATCAACTTTTAATGTAAACAAAGATAGAATCACGTATACATCAAGGATTACTATTGTACCGGATTGTGTGTCTCATTTCGGCTACAATTATGACTCTAAGATGACATTACCATAGTTGTCATTCTGAGGCAGCTTGTTATAAAATTTTGCAAACGTAGAACCATTGGCCGAGCCAGCGGCTTTGAGTGCCTGCGCTAGACTAAGGCCAGCTTTAATATATATATTTAGGCAAGCCTAAAAGCGGAGCTCCACAGTTCTTTCCTTATTGTATGGCATTTACCGATAAAATAAAATCAATGCCAGGACTCGAGCCAGGACTCTAGTAAGGACTTCTGTATTGTAATTTTGGTTTTTTTGTGATAATGGTTTTTACCATTCAAACATGTGCTAACGTACATTTTCGATTTATTATCGGCCTTTGCCACGTTGGATCAAGGAACTACATGACTATGAGCATAAACGATTTTGCTTCATCACAGTTTAATTACATCCGATTACATTTCAATACAAATGGTGTAAATCTCTAAATTATAGATGAGCAGTCCCAGTGACTCACTTTTAAATCCAACATCACAACCGGTTATGTGCTTTGGCTAAGTCACAAATTTTCTAACATGTATCGTTGACATTTTAACCTCAACAAACCGAATATCCCACAACAAAACAAAATGGTAAAACCTCAAAGTGGGTACTCTTCGACATCACCCAAAAAAGAAAAAAGTACTTTGTTCGCCTTGTTTTGACTGTTTTAAGGAGTCATTTTTGTGATCTATAAGAGTAAAGACGATAGAAAACTGCCGTCTGTGTCCTTTGTACAATAGCACCGAAAAACATTAAGCGAAAATGACTTTAACTTTTCGTTATGAAAAGTGACTGCGGCACGATAAGCCATGAATCAACTCGGGTGATCAACTGCAAATGGTTGAGAATGGCTTTATTCTTGACTTCGATCAACTACAAATATTGCAAACTACAAACCTTGACTACAAGTCGTGGGCGGTATTATTTTTTACATCACTGTTAATGATAACATCTGGTTGGCAATGACAACAGATCGACAAACAAATCGGTTTCAGAAAAACATTTGTCAATAAACATTGAATTAAAGACGAAGTTTTTACTGCAATTAGCCTTTTAAGTCTGCGATTTTTTAACTGACAACGAGAATTGCTGTGAGGGACAACATATTGCTGCCATTTCAAATGCTGGAGCTGTTAAAAATCGTGTTTACTTTTGTTGCTCTTAGCTAGAGTTTTCCAAATGTCAATCCGGCGCTTGTTCCTAACAAAACGGAGCCGAGGATTTCAGTAAACCGTCCGAACTTCGCTTGGCTTTTCTTCAACCACTTTTGTGCCCTAAAATGAGCAACAGCAGGGAAAACGAGGAGTTTTAGGATCCAAAATGAGATATTGGATAGAAAACGTTTGGAAAAAACACGAGCATTTTTTAGTCCAAACCAATTTGAGGTAAAAGCGTGAAAACAACAAAACGTAAGAAAACAAAAAACGATACGAATGTTTCTTCGGCGTTTCTCGTAGAAATTGGAAAAATAAGACAAGTAACAAACATAACTCGTGAGTAACCTAGGCAAATCGCTACTGCGAGTGTTCTTGACATAAGTATCCGTGTAGAAGACAAAACAGGAATACTAACCTGCGGATGCGGACAGTTCAGGTCAGTCAATAATCACTCCGAACGCAGAGCTGACATAATAGCCGTCATTTCACACAAAATCATTGCTTTGCTAAGAATTGCTGCGAGGGACAACATATTGCTGGCATTTCCAATGCTGCAGCTGTTAAAAATCGCGTTTACTTTTGGCATGGAGTTGTTGTTCTTTCGGCGAGTTTTCCAAATGTCAAACTTACCAAGCGGAGCCGAGGTTATAAACCGTCCGGACTTCGCTTGGCTTTTCTTCAACAAATTTTGTGCCCTAAAATGAGCAACAGCAGGAAAAACGAAACGTTTTATGATCGAAGATGAAATATTGGATAGAAAACATTTGGAAAAAACAAGAGTCCAAACCAATTTGAGATGGAAGCGTGAAAACAACAAAACGTAAGAAAAGAAACCGATGCGAGTGTCTCTTCGACGTTTCTCGTAGAAATCGGAAAAAATAAGACAAGTAACAAACTGAGACAAATCGCTATTCAATTTTCTTGGCATAAATGTCTATATAAAAGACAAAACAGGAGTACTAACCTGCGCACAGTTTAAGTCAGTCAACAATCACTCCGAACGCAGAGCTTAAGCAGAAGCGGTCATTTCACACAAAAGTAAATCTTATTACGTCTCATGCCTATCAAGGAATTAAGCTTGTTCAATTAAGGATTTTAGCGGCAAAACCGTCCAGTTTAATACACAGCAAGGTCCGAAGACAGCGAAAAATTACTGAAACCTTGCCAGACCACACGATCTTTTCTCTTCATGCAAGCTTCTGCAGGCAAACACGAGGAAAAGCTGAAACTTCCTGACACTTAGTAATGTTTTTACAGCTTGACAAGAGACGCTCTCTTTCGCTGTTCCTCACTATAATTTCGTCTCTTTTCTCGAGCTTTTTGTTGTTTTTTCTCCCGTTGCTCGTCAGTACGATTCAGCCTGTTTACTCGAGCCCTTTCTTGTTCTCTCTCTCGTTGCTCGACAACACAATCCAGCCGGTTTGCTCGTGCTTTCTCTCCCGCTGTTTGTCACTGATACTCTGCCTGTTTACTCGTTCCCTTTCTTGTTCTTTCTCCCGCTGTTTGTCACTGATATTCCGCCAACGAATAGACAAAACTGACTTTGTTTTAAAACTGTCTTCAAAATTTGGCCATGCAATCTCCCGTCACAAAAACGCGGGTTGAGAACTGCGTGTATGGCCAAATAATCTTTCCAAAAACAGTCCATATGGAAGCGCGCCTACATGCGAGCATGCACACGAAAGGGTTAACTGGA
>OX419339.1:22798781-22801281 GCA_948470475.1 Galaxea fascicularis
AGAAAAACATTACGTTGTTTGCTGCGAGCGAAAGCAACTTTTCGGAGCCTGATGGTGTCAGCTCGTTTGGCCACAAGCTCACAAAGTATGAAGCGCTCTCAGTTATAAAGACTATAATAGTATAAACATACGCTCAAAATAAATACTTCAATTGAGAACTTCTCAATACAGTGGACAACCAGAAAGAAAACATAGCTTGCGTGAAGCAAACTGCCGTGATCATAGGTTGCTATCGCTAAATTTAACGTGGCCTTCGTGTGCGAAAACAAAACATAAAAAACATGAAACATTCTGTCACCAAGTGGATTTTGTTCAGCATGGTCTGCCGTTGAAGTGTGCCATATACCGAGGACAACTTCACAGTTTCCTAGTCACACACGTTTCTCATCTTCTTCAAAATCTTCTCTGATACCAATTGCCAAAGCTGGGGATTAGCCGTTTTACTTGTTCCACTTGAATCTTGCACAATCACTGAAACCAAAGGAGAGCATCGAGACGGCTATATGACTTAGATATCGTACAATCGCAGTCACCTAGCCGAAAAAGCCAAAAAACAAAACTGCTGCGGGCCTTCTTAAAATTAACTTATTTATGAACTTAGATTACTGCTAACTTAGATGTAATCAGTAAAGCAGACAAAGTAAATTTCATCATCACCTTACAGTATTGGAAGGATGTGTTTTCCTATGCTTCTGAATCCAGGTATTCCATGTGGAATGTCGCCATGGGAAATGCTTCGTTTTACATTAATTTCTACTGGTGCAACAAGTTGCAAAAATACTTGAGACACTGTACGCCATTTGGCCTTTAATGATCTTTCCATAATCTTCCGCTTTCCCTCCCCCTCCTCCTCTTATCAAAGTTTCTAACAGTGCAAACATCATGCTCGAAACTTTGAGGAACAACTTTGAAAGGATGAGAGAGAGGGGGTGTGTATTGTATCTCACAGATTTCTTACAGGAGCGTTTTAGGGAAAGAAACGTTTTTGATTGCAAATATCTCAACAAATTTGCAACTTGTTGTAGTACCATTCATTTTGGAAGCCAATTTTGTGCAGATCCCTTTTATGACAGACTGAACATTGCACAGTTTATTCAGTCTAGCAGTTGTGCTTTAATAGATTCACAATAAGAACTTTCAATGACACTTCCTTGCAGATTTTAATTTTTGACATCATTGAAGTTGTTCCTGAACCAGGCCAGCCATTGACCAAGAACAAATTTAAGGTGCTGTTATTTAGTTGCCAGTTACCTATTTTACTAATACTCTGTTTTGAGACAAATGTCTTCCCGTGTTTGATCCCATGTTTGTGATGTCAGAACAGTAACACAAAACTGTACAACTTACCAACTGAAGAGTTTTTACACTATGCCAAAAAGTCAGATATGTAAATCACAGGTAGTTAATGTTGTTCTACCACAAAATATTGCCTGCTGACAATAACTTGTATCATTTACGCTATGATACAGATGCTGTATGGAAAGGAACAGAAAGGTCCTGTCAGTGCTCTTACTCAGGTTAATGGCTACCTTGTGAGTGCCATAGGACAGAAGGTGCAGAACATCTTGTTATTTGAATCTGCCTTTTCTAGGCTGCTAATGTTTTTACATTCTTTCAATGTACAGCTAACTAGTATTCACTAAACCGTTGACACGGTAGTATTTGTTGTTAATTGGTAAGTGCTTTATCTTGTTTGATACCTGTACGCATGGTTTGACAAACAATTTTCTTAAGTTACGTTCTTTTTTAGTTAGGTCTTCCAATGATTTCTGTGAAGTCTCTCAAATTAAACAATGCATCATGAAGTTAAACTGTTGGCAAAATATCACCACTATGCCATTCTCCATTTCAATTTGAACACAATTAAAATTTTTCACCATACTCGACACTTAAAGTTTTAGGAAAATATATTATTTTTTCTGGGTCCTGCATGGAATATAGCTTTGTAGCTACTTGTGGGTTTTCAAGCTGTAATTTATTTAATTAATCATTTAATAAAGTTATTGTCGTTCTTGTAAACCTCACAAACTGCCTATGGGTGAGGTCATCAAAGGAATTTACAAATTATTATGGAAACCTTAAGACACCCTACTTATGTGCCGGGAATTGGCAGGAGCTGCATCTTTGATGGGTGTTGACTTCTTTTGTGTCGATCCACATCAGATTTACATTTGGAGCTTCAAAGATAACAATGATTTGGTGGGAATGGCTTTTATTGACACCCAAATGTACATCCATTCTTTGGTGTCCATCAAGAATCTCATTATTGCAGCTGATTTGTGTAAGAGCATTACACTACTTCGACTGCAGGTAATTTGCTATTTTACTACCCTTCTTAAGGAGGCTTGCAGCAGTTTTTTGGCTTTGATTCCCTTGTAACTGCAACATCTTTGCGACCAAAGTTTATTTTCTCATTGGTTTCTAGGTAACAGGTGTCACCATAACAATGGTAAGGCAAGGCTGCTCGTTTATAAAAAAAAAGGGCAATTATCTCGAAATC
>OX419339.1:22806281-22831281 GCA_948470475.1 Galaxea fascicularis
TTTACAAGGCAGGTAGGGTTACCCTAGCAGTAGGGACAACTTTTTAATTGTTTCCAGACCCTTTGAATGTTGACAACAAGTGGTCATCATGGCGGACCGAGTACAATGCAATGCTTAGGGCGTTATAATCTTCCTTCTTTCCCTTTTCCCACTTGTGCAAGGTAGGCAAGCATCCTTCCCTCAAATAACTTTCTCCACCACTGATCTGTTCGAGCAGGTTTTCATTAACGTCTTCTTCGAATCGCTCTCCCGTTTCACATGTTTATTTGAGCGGGTGATGTATTGTATTCCAGAACGCGTTAAACAATGCAACTTATTGTCGTTGTCTAGAATAAGAAGGTAACATAGCAGCATTCCATAACACTCGAAAAACAGCAATAACCAGCTGTACAGATAGGAGAATCGAAGTTCTTAGCAGAATTCTTCTCTTGCCGGCCATAAAAGGTGTTCCAGGTGGTAGGGTAACCCTACCTGTGAAACTTTGACCCACCTGCTAGGCTAACCCTAGTGCTAGGGTTACCCTCCATGCTTGTCAACAGGGCCTAACTTTTCAGCTTACTAGCCCAGTGGCTAGTGCACACGTTTGACTCACTAGCTAGTTCGTTGACGTTTGGTCAATAGTGATGAATTCATTCAGGGTTAGACCTGTATGGAACTGTAAAGCCGCTAAGACGCTCTACATGAAACACATGTTATCTTCGTTCTTGATGTTAATGATGGCTTTCTTATCCTTTAACGTCTTTGGCAATGGCAGATGGCTAGAAGCTTTCAGCGGTTTGTACTGGGTCATGTTTTAATCAAGGTGTAGGATTTCAGAGAGCATGCAACCACTTCCTTCCTTCTGATAGGTTGTATAAAAGCACTTAAAATCTTTTTATTTGCTTTGTTGAGTTGTTCCTCAAGTTCATGAACGTTGACTGTTGTCATACAGTACAAAGACTTTGAAAATGAGGTTTGAAACTTAGTAAGACCCATCTACCTTCAGCTTAATAAACTTGAACAGTGAGGAACCACTTCATCCCCCTCTTGGCTGCAAGTTCTTGATTCAGGCGATGAATTTTTTCTTGCCCTGTAAAAATATGCTTAGGACGTGTTTCTCTTGAATTCGCGGCTTGAACTTGAAGGTTTTTCAGAGGCTCCTTCATAGCCGATGTCAAAGTGCAAGGATTTTCAGGAAATCTTACATATCGTTCACCACAGTCAAACATGGGGTAACCGTGTCATCATGTCTTTGCTGTTTCTTTGGCCATTCTTCATTTTCCTTTCCTTCTGAAATTCACCGCTTGATGCTATGATCACCTAATTTTACAAATTCGCCTAGCTTCTGGTGTTCCAAACATGTGTTGCGGGATAAAACGTGCAAGAACAATACTGGCATTGGTGGGTCTTCTCTTGCGAATGTTTCTTGATATGTCGCTTCAAGATGTATTTTCAGTTAAACCCGCATTGTTCACAAGCAAAAGAATTACCACCATGAAGCGCTTTCTTGTGTCTTGCCAAGTTTGTCATCTGAGAGAACTGTTTCTCACAAATATCACAGATGAAGGCCATTTTACTCATCAGCTACCCTTGTTTGACCCACACTCTTCACCGCTGGGTTTAAAATGAAAGAAAGTCTCACTGGTGTCTGATTTATTCATGTTTAGTTGAGATTAGAGCTTGTTTATTGGCTGTTCAAACTAGATGTTATTGTGATGTGCAAGGCATAGCTAAGTGTGCTTAATGACTTTGGGATATCAGATCATGCGCTTAGGCAACAGCAAACTCTACACAACCCCTTGTGAAATGTCCATTCACCGTGACAGTGGAGTGATAGTACATACGTGGGTTTAGGTGATGGTACATGCAATGGTGCATGCGTGAGGTTGAGGTCCCAAGTTCGGTTATGGGCTGGGACTCTTTGTATGTGTGCAATCAGTTGTGACGATTGTGCTCGGGTTATTATTATAATTAAATCATGTGTTAATGAAAACAATGACGCTTTCATTCACTTTGATGGTCAATAGAAACAATAAAAAAATCCAAAGTTGCCCAACCTACTTTGGAATACCGACTCCGTTGTATTCAGAGTACTGTTTCCCTTGTTTAAAAATAACATGGTACTATTCCTTTGAGTTATTCAATTCATTTATTACAGATATCACACAATGTCTATGGTTATAATTAACTAGCGCATGCATCATGACAAATGACAATGACGTCATTATTTACACCTTACACTCTCCATATGTCACCCACCATGTGGATCTGCAGATCCGATTAATCTGCCAGCTGTAGAACCCCATTTCACATACTATTCAAAAGGTACACTTAGTGCCCAATGAGTGGCTTTCAGCTTACCTAGTCACATTAATTTGTGAGGTATTCTTGTCACTCCAAGCCACATCCCACAAGCCTTACATGTCCCATGACCAAGCTAGTAAGGGGCATGGGTCTATTCCTTACATGACGTCATAAACTGATTTGCATTGCTTCAAGTCTTTGTAAAAATGTATGCAAAGCAGTTTGTGACGTCATGTAAGGAATAGACCTATGCCCTTTCAAGCTCAGGCGTGGGACAGATGATGGCTTGATTTCGTAACTTTTACAGTCTATAAAAAGTCAATATTTGGTTGGAATAGGTGCAAAATGGTGCAATATGTTTCGGACAGGTGCAAAGATTTATTTTCAAAAAAGTGTTTTGGGGTTAGGTGCTCTTTAAGGTGCACTGTCACTCACAAGACACTTATGAAAATTAGTAACAGCAGTTTTATATACAGTCTTTCTAGTAGAAGAATAGTCAAGATAAGTATGTAATAACTGTCACCTCCCCTTTGGGGTGCTATGTTTGGATTATTATTTACCATTTTGAGCATGACTGTATTTTGTATCAAATAGTCAATTTGGAACTTGGCAATAATTTACTACTTATTTAACTTTTATACCTTCTAGGAAGAGACAAAGACTTTGGCTTTTGTTAGCAAGGTTAGTGACATTACCTGTGATTACAGTATGTGCATAGCTGTAACATTAATTTTATTTATCACTCATAGTTAAACATAATGCATTTTTTTCTCCAGGATCCCAAAACACTAGAGGTTTATGGTGCTGATTTTGTCATTGATGGTCCTCAGCTTGGATTTCTTGGTAGAGTATTAATGTTGTAAAATTAAAGCTGTTAATGGTGGTGTTAATCTAAGTTATGTGCTCTGTTTCATTTTACATGTGATTATATGACAGTATGTTAACTAAAGCCAAGTCTCCCACGAACGCCCTTTTTATCTTGTTAGTAATAGACATTATTGTAATTTCATTGTAATTTATTTAAGCTCGATAGCGTGAGGAGTGGTTGCCCAATCTCCCGCCAGGGGCTCATGTATTAAACGTTCAAGCATTCCGGATCGAATTGGAATTTAGCAGTGTTGGTTTTTGAGGACAGGGGAAAACCGGAGTACCCGGAGAAAAACCTCCCGGGGCAGAGAAGAGAACCAACAACAAACTCATCATCTTATTAGACAACTGCATTGTTGTGAGAGCATCTGATTGGGGAAGTACAAGGGGGTGGTCTATTAGAAGGTTTAATAGGGGCGTGAACCAAGGTTGTGTTGTCCAGAGTGGAGCAACGAGAAGCCCTGTGGCTTGGTCTTGTTCGATCTTCTGGATTTGACAAGAAGGCTGAAAGGCAAAAAGGTGTAAAAGTAAAGAGGTTTCCAGTCCATGAAAAAAAGCATTAATAAACCGCGTCCCAAGGTCAGGTCTTCATGACACATATCAAGGGACCTTAAAGTTTAGAAAATTTGGTGTTATATTATGTAAATTGTCCACCGTACAGGGATTCTAAAAGCTGACGTTTCGAGCGTTAGCCCTTCGTCAGAGCGAATCGTGGAATTATGGGTTGTGTGTAGTTTCTATAGTGGAGGAGTAGCTACGCTATTGGTGGTAATATGGCAACCTGAAAAATAGGAATACATTAGTTAAATGAAAAGCTTTCGTTAATACTGTGGGGATTAAGGGTGCCGATTTGGAAGATGAATTTTTGCTCTAGATTCTTGTGGCTTTTCATGGTATCTTAATGTAGGGAAAGGCCTCAGATAGCCATGTGTTGTTTGGAGTGGTTATAGAAATTAAAATGACGAGCGACTGGTTTAGATGCATCCTTGTCATTCTTCTCACATCCACTGGTCTGGATGTAATCCGTCTCGTATGATGGCTATACGATTGGCCACAAAGGCGTGGAACCTTTTGTTCTCATTCTTTACTTGCTGTCTGTCTAGAAGGTCGAGTCATCCGTTTATGGCAAATCAAGCTCTTCAAAACTTTGTTTGCCTGTATAGAAATTGTTGCAGCTGTCAACTCTAAAAGAGAAACTGTTACTTGCTTAAGCGGCACCAGGCGGGACTTTCCTTGGAGGATGGCGCAGTGAATTCTACCGCAGCTATGTAGCAGTCGTAGATACGAGACTTATCGGGTACTGTAGCAGCTCTCGTAAGCTCTAAATTTCGTAGGTAGGCATAGTGTAGCACCTCTATTGTTTCAGAGATAGGGTCCATTGTTTGTGTTGTTTGTTCTTTTGTTCACCTGAAGGGTTGCAAGGCAATCTCGTGAGACCTTACGAGAGCTGCTACATGCCCCGACCTATCCGAAGCCAATTTCCGTGGCATCAGAAAAGTACTGAAGTTGACTGGATACAATCTCCTTGAAGTGGGCTGGTTTGAGCCAATGATCAATCGTAAACTGTGACTCCTTAGGGACACCCATAAGCCATCTTTGCTGACACACGCAATGCTCCGTTGGCACTTCATCATCGCAGTCTAATTTTATTCGGCATAAGTCTTGCAAAATCTTCTTGCCGATGAGTACGAAATGTGCAGGAAAGCCAAACTAATCCAACGAAAGACAATATGTTTTTTGTATTTTATTGATTTTTTTCCATAATAATTCAATAGTTTACACTCACAAAGAACAATAAAGAGAGCAATAGCAACAAAAACAACAGAAAAACATTACTAAATGACTAACATAAACAAGACGTTATGACTCAGCAATAAATCATAAATTTCTTGCGCAAATCGATAGGACACTCCAACCTGTTATTATCTCTTAATATTCTTGCCCCATTGTAAAGAATGTATACTTATTGTTTAAACTTGCAATTCGTGCAATTTTGTATGTGAACTGCAATTTGATTGAAAAATATTGTCCAGTATTTTTTCTCCGATTTGTGTTTTGTTTTCGTGAGATGACGCATGCAAAAAAAAACCTGCTTTTTTCCTTGCATACACAAAGAAATCAACGTTCTGTGAGAGTGGTTTGCAAATTACATTGCAGGCCGTTCTTATAGTCAAAGTAGGACACAGCCTTAGTGCGCCAGTATTGTAGTGGCTTGATCAAGACCCGTCTGGAGGTTTTTTCCTCTTCCCTTTTTCTGTTTCTTTTTGTTTTCCTTCCGTACGTTTCATGATAGAATTTTAAAAAGCTTTTGCTTGCATTTGCATGCAGTATTTAGAACAAGTGACAGAAAAAACAAGTAAATGCGCAGTGTTTAGTTACATGACGTCTTCCCAAACCAACTCTCTTCAAACAACTTGTTTAAGTAGAATGACCTATGAATAAAACACTCAGGAATCAAATTTGGTGGTTTTTTTTTTTGCTTGTTTTTGAGATTCCATCAAATAGCACAGTAAAGTAATCCCCCCTACTAAGGCTTTTACGGGGAAAAACTGCTGACTGCATTTGCTTTGCGAAAATGTTAAATTCATTAATCCACAATTAGCTTGAATATTTTTGTTCCTTTTTTTTTTCATTTTAATGGATACTTAAGTGGACATAACCATGTTGTTTGTCGACTTTCAGTGTCAGATGTTGATCAGAATTTGCTTCTCCTTACTTATCAACCAGAAGGTAAGGTAATGCTCCTTAAGTAATTTTATGACATTGAGAATTGAACCCAAGGGAATTAACGTATGCGTGAGTTCTGTAATTTATGCGATTCCAGTTTTTTGGTTATGGTTACAGTAGACCTTCAGGGTGCCTTTCAGAAACTGTGTATGAGGTTTGACAAATTTGTTCCTCGTGGGTCTACAGTTGCTTCCGTGAACAGTGGAATTGAACGGACTTACCTCATAGCTTGCACATTTGCACTTAACTGTGATAGCACTCTTGTGTGCTCACTCATCTTTTCCTACCAATGGGAACAAGACCATCATTTAAACTAAGGAGTTATATACCCTTCTTGAGATAATAGGTATTTTATCTCTTGTTGTTTATTGCATTCTGTTTATTAAGCCCTAGAAAGTTTTGGTGGACAGCGGTTACTTCAGAGAGCAGACATTAATGTAGGAAGTAACATAACATCATTCTTCAGAATCCGTGCAAAAACAACTAGTAAAGTTGGAGGGAAGGACGTGAGACAACTGACTTGTTTTGGTGAGCAAAGAAACATGGTACCTTCCTTATTACCTGGTTTGTGTGATAGAAAACGATGTTGTCTCCACTTTCTTATAGTCTACTTGTGTACTGTGTCGCACCCTCACAAATTGTTATGTGCTCATAGTTCTTACCTGTCAGTCGTAATTATTGTTATTTCATGATTGACACATTTTCTTGTGTTATCCAACAACCTTTATTTAACTTAAGGGAGCAGGGTTGGCGCAGTGGTGAGAGCACTCTCCTCCCACCAATGTGGCCCAGCTTCGATTCCTGGACTCGACGTCATATGTGGGTTGAGTTTGTTGTTGGTTCTCTACTCTGCTCCGAGTGGTTTTTCTCCGGTTACTCCGGTTTTCCCCTCTCCCCAAAAACCAATACTTCCAAATTCCAATTCGATCCAGATGCAGGACCTCCCTGAAAACCACTTCGCGGTGATTGGAGCTTCCTGGGTAAATATCATTGATTGATTGATTGATTTAACTTACAACCCTGTTGATTATTAACAAACTGAAAGTCCGGGGAGGGCTTGATAATGTAGCAGGGAAGAGCGGGGCTGATGAATTGAATTTCATTGTAAATGTGGGATTTATCTGTACAAATCCCTCATCCCAGTGATTTATACAAATACCGGTAAATTCCTGAAGCGAAGGATTTATTAGAATTTCTACAAATTAATCCCTCATTAATTATTCACTTTCCAATTACTCAATTGAACCTTGCTCTTCCTGAGAAAATCAAATTCTTCCTCTTGACAAATTTCGGCCTAAATTTCCGACAATAATGCCCACTGCCCATTCAGACCAAGTACGAACCGTCTACGGTGTATTTATTTTTGTATTTGGCGGTATTTGAGATTCTTCATCGTCAACGATCAAATTCTTCCTTACTGCTTCTGGGCAATTCGATCGGTCCGTCCGTCCATCCTTGATGCTTTCCTCCTTTAATTCTTCCGCGCACGAATTTCGTGAAGCAGGCTCATCACTAGCTACTAGGCCATCTAAAATAGAATGAATACTAAAATAATTTTATTGTGTTGTAATATTTCTTCCAAAAAACTATTTTGAGGAAGAAAAAGCTCCTCATCGCTACACATGCTGTCATATTATGAGAAACACACTCATCGGGTTGCTTTCATTGTATCTGCTTTGATCCGACGAAGGTGTGACCATACGTATTAGCCGGTGTTTGACCCCTTGAAGGAAGGATCATTATATAAAGATCCCTCATGAATAATGTCATGAAATAAGTCAGATAAATACCTCGAACATCGGTATTTATCTCTTACATACGCGAGCCGTTTAACCCAGCTGTAGATGTCCGAGGTTGAGCACTACTTTTGATTTGTTAACAGATCCTTAGTGTGTGTGAGATTTAGTGTCATACTGGGTCTTTTATTTTAAACATGATAGCCTGGTCAGTATACTATACATTCTTATCATTTGAAAGCCTTGTAAAAATTTAGTAACAGGAAAGCATTGTACAGGCTTTCAAGTAAGGGCCTGGCTAAACTAGGAAACATTGTTTTATCGTGATTGTTGCTCAGGTAGCTAAAGGTGCGGTAATACGTGCTACAAAATCGGGCTACAGAACGCGCAACATTGTTGCGTATATAGTTTCAAAGTGATGTTGCACGTATTACCATGCACGCTACAAAGTGTTGTGCAACTGTTTTTTGTTGTTGCACGCTTCAGAATTTTTTGCACAAAGTAGAGAGAGCTTCTACTTCTGCAACATTATTTCAATTTGCACCACAATGTGATCATTAAAGACCGCTTCTGATTGGCTGAACAGCCAAGTCGTCATGACGACAATGCTTGCAAGAATGGTAACAAACAAAGATAGCGGACTTAATTGAGCTTGAAGACGAAGTTTCTGTGAAAATAATCGATAAAAACCAAGACGCTACACCTGATTCGAAAGATGTATTGAAAGATGACAAATTCCACCTATTAAATGACCTGAAGCAACACTCTTGCCTTTGGCACTACAAACTTTTTCCCAAGATGACAAATTTCCTACCGCCAACTTGAAGCGTCTTATTCATAGAATGAGGTCTGTACTGTCAAGAGAAATAAAGAAGGAACAGGATGGACAGACACCAAAATGGAAGTTTTAGCAAGCGGTAAGAAGATGTCCTACGGGGTGCGAAGGTGAAAGAGGAGAGAGAGAGGACTGATGAGAAACTGATAGATTTCTATTGTGCTAACGGGCAACTATGGATTCATAAAGTACCATCATACAGAGATGGAGCCCTTAAGGAAAAAACTAAACTACGAAGCTAGATTGGACAACTTGCCAAACAGGAGGCAGGACGAAATAAAAAAAGCAGTGGAATTTCCTTAAGACCATGTTCAATAGAGAGTATAGAAGGGAAGAGGAAAGTAAAGTCAGTGGCACTGATGGAGTCTACCGTTATAAAAATATGTCGTCAAGGAATTGACGAGACTGACCCACCAACAAGCACTCTGGAGGAGCCCAGCTCTGTACCAGCTACCCGTCCAACAAAAAAGATGAAAAGTGAATTGTGAAGAAGTATGGAGGAGACAAAGCTTGACTTCTTCAAAGAGGCTCTGATTAACTGTTTAAAAGCTGTAGTCCGTGATCCAGTTGCTGCCACTCCTCAAGATGCCAGTGAAGATGACATTAGTTATTTTGTGAGGTCAATTGAGTCAACCCTTAGACAATTGTCAGGCAGACAGTTGATACTAGCAAAAAAGATAATTAATGATGTAATCTTTGAGGTGAGTTTTAGATACAAGTGAAAGCCTATTCATTATTTTTTACTGTTTATCAGGTGGAAATGGAGGCCTTCAGACCTCTGCTGAATGATTTTTTGCTGTTGTTGTTTTGTACAATCAACATGATTCCCAAATAAACAGTTTTTACAGTACAATTTGCAATTTGTGTATAAATTCAACATACCAGGTGGTATGTGGCACTTCTTTTCATTACATTCAGTGATCTCTATGGGAATGGGTACATCACATCTATAAAAATACCAAAAAATGAAAGCTTAAAGAAGCTCTGTCATGCTATTTCAGTGTGCGGTAAATACTAAAAGTTGTCTTTAAATCAGGGAAAACCCAAAAATAATGAAGCAGTTTACTTACTCAAGACTGTGTTACTACACTGAGACTAAATACTGTCTTCTGTTACGGATGGTGAAGATGGAAGTAAATTGTATCCTGCACGTCAACTTGAAGCCATGGCCAAAAATGTTTGAGTCAGGAAACAACAAAATTCCCATGAAAGAGCCCCTTCAAACACACCATTAAACTTCCAATCAGAAACAACTACCTTTCATTATTATACACAGTCAAGACCACATTCCCACTGCCAATAAACAGCCCCTTCTAAATTAAAGTATTCTTTGAATTCCTCTCTGATGAGCCTTGCCTCGTTGGAGTAATTGTTGCTGCACACAGGATGATAATCCAACCATGCTGCTGACACAGCTGAATTACCATTGCCATCTCTCCATGTTCCAGGAATGACATTTCCCTGTATATCCTCATGGCTACTTAGCATCTGACTGGTCGGACACTCTGATTACAAAAAGCAAATGCAATAAAAGCAAATATAAAAATACTTGGCAACAATCTTCAGTGATATTTCAGTAAAACGACTGTCAGACAATTTGTCTACAAACAATATGAACTGGACAGCAATCCTCAGTGTCCCTGACCTTATATATTTTCGGCATTTTTCCTGACAACTGACATCTTACCTCAAAAATTATGTAACGCTAGGGCGGCCAAAGAACGTACTGTTTCGGGGGGGATGTATGAGAATAAAGGTTCAGAAAACGCAGAATCTGTTTGCCAGCAGGGCGAATCTATTCTTTGAAATTCTTCTCATTCTTAAGAGGCGATAGTTGAAAACCCGTTGCTCAAGTGAGAGCCCAGACTGTGGAAATGGCTTCATAACGTAGCATGTTAACGAAAATGGTCGTCTCCTGTAAGCACGTAGGGCAACTTCTTTTCTCTTCTGGGTAATTCCTTTGGAGGGGCAGGTTCAATGGATTTCCTGGATTTTGAAGAGCTTCCCTCAAGTCCGAGTTTTGCCAAATAGCGGCGACTGAAGATCTCCCATTTGTACCAACGCTGGTCGACAGGCATTCGCAGTTTGGTCTAAACACTGCAAGCAATATCACGAGCCAAGACGGAGTAAAGGGCATTACATGTTTCAATGATGATAGTGGGAAATGGTTGGCATGAAATTCTGAAACTGTATTCAAAATAAGTATGTGCAATCAAATAGTGACGAGTGAAATTAGGGACTAATTTCATGCGCGTTTTGTCCAAATTCTAATAATTTTCCGAGCCTTTAGGCGAGGAAAATTATTAGTACACCATTTGATTACCTTTTAATATCATGGGTGACAAATTATGCTCACAATCATGGGTTTTTGACTTGTTTGTTGTATCGAGAACTCCACGCATTGAAATGTTTAAAGCATACTTTTGGCTGAAGTTCACAATATTTTTTAACTGTTCAACAAAAAGCCCTTTGAAATCCTTCTTGCTGTTTACAAAACGTTTCAAAGTTGAGTCAACTGTCAAATCTTCGTCACATGATTCGCTAATATATATATATGAAACTGGTATGAAAAACTAGGACGGACAACTTCGAGCGAAAGAAAATATATACACTAAAAAATTCTAAAAAGATAAAAATGTTTTATAAAAAGACGTTTCGGTCAGTGACCTTCATCAGTTGCAGTGCAAGTGAACAATAAATTACAATTTCCTTAAATAAGTTTACAGCATAAAAGATGACAAAACATTACAAAGATGATTACATAACAGGGCGTGATAACACATATTAGCAAAAAATTAACAAGTGATGAACAATCGGTACTTACTACGCGTGAAACTATAACAATACTGTCGAATACAAGCATACAGATGAAATGAAATAAAGAAGAAAAGAAAGGGGAATACGAGGATAAAATGTTCGGTCAGCTAGTTCAAAACCAGTTACATTATAAACCCTTACAAGAGGATCCTACTATGAAGCATTTGATTGTGGTTGAGAGCTGGTGTGACAAATGGGTCAGAAAAGGTGAAATTTCAAACCAAGTAGCCAATTGGATACATATATAATATATGTTGTGCCGCGTAGCACTATAAACACATACAATTGGTGGAACAGAGAATTAACTCTGAAGTGTAAATTAAAGTCCCCGACTTTCTCTGTCCGACCTCGTAGCTTAGTCGGCAGGGCAACCGTACGGTAGATCTAATCCGGCATTAAATTAATTACAATTACAGTTAGACTTCACTTGCTGATTGAACCAGGGAAAAGTTGGTCTTTTAGTGATAGTCTTTGTGACTGCAGGAGCATGACGGTCTAGAGCTGACAAAAGCGTTTTGTTGTATGCAAGTGACCAGATCACCTAAGTTGTACGGTAGTAGATCTTCTCGTAGCATGTCCATGTCGATTGATTTGATGTTCCTAAAGGAAATTTGTGATCTCTTGAAAGCAGGTTTGTTGGCATGTGGTCCGAAAAGAGATAGTGCAAAGGGGTGGACACAGCAAGCTTATCGGACAGTCTTGTGATAATGAGGTCAAGTGTGAGTTGGAATGGTAACGTGCTGCTTTAGGCCAGTGCTGTCAAGTAGCCCGCACAATTCGATCACGTCACCATCATCCACTACGTCCATGTGTATGTTAAAATAACCTGTTATTACTAGGTGGCTAGCGCAAAATACAGCTGACCCAAGGAAGGCTGAGAATTACTCCAAAAAAATACTCGTGGTAACGGCGAGGACCTCAGAGTATGGAGTTCTTTATATGATACTCAACTGAATATATGCACTCTTGCTCTTTATGTCCCATTTGGAGTATTCAAATGATCGTAGCTCAGCAGCATATTCAAGTGAGTGTAGCGTTTCTCTAATGGCCAAATGTTGCAGGGTCACAGCCAGTCGCTCATCCGGTTTGATGGGAGGCCGAAGATGGTTAAGTGGATGAGGTGGCTCCATTCTAACAACGATTGGGCTGACGTTTTCGACAAGAAAACAAAACTGACCCTTTGTGACCCTGGAAAAGTCGCGATACACTGCCAGATCTTTGACCTCCAACTCCTTAACCAACTGATGGTAAACTCCGTTACTCTCCCTCCTAGCAATCCGTTCTCTCATGTACAACTTTCTATTTCTCTTTCGTGGGACCGATTCTTCATCTTCAAGTGACAAAGCTGTAATCAACAAGGCTATTGCTTTACGGCGTCTTTCCTCGACCGCCTCTAGGATGTCAGAAATTGGCCAATCGCAACGCTATACCAGCTCAACAAGGTCACGCAATCCTCACGCGATATATTTTTCTTGGTGCGCATGGTAATACGTGCTACATCACTTTGAAACTCACTACGCAACAATGTTGCACGTTTTGTAGCTCGATTTTGTAGTACGTATTGCCGGACCTTAAACTAGGAAACATGTTGTGAAAACAAAGTTTTTGTCCAGGAGGTGAAATGTTTTTAGCATAAGTCAGAAACATTTTGTTTCCGAAACAAAAAATTTGTTTCTCCAAAAATGTTTCCCATGCGGCTAAACTGAGAAACATTTGCATTCGCAACAATTTTTGCTAGTTTCGAATATAATTTTAGTCAAAACTGAAATTCCAAAATTTTTGATATTTTGTCGGAAGAATGAAAATAACAATTAGACTTTTCAAATGGTTTTAGTCTAAAGTGATTGGGGAATACCACAAAGTGCTGGTAATTTTCGTTTGATTGTGTGCATTTTTAAGTCGTCAGGTGACGAAACGTTTTCAACCTATTCTTTGCAGTTAAGTGGGACGTTTTTTCTGATAATATGATAGGATAAAAACATAACAGGAAGATGATTGTTTTGTCGTTGTGTTTAAAGCCCAACAAGACTTAAAAGGGAAATTACCCCCTGTGTGCGGCTGTCAACTGGCACAATCACATTGATGTTACTGAAGCAAATAAGCCAATAGATTTGCTTTAATTCAGCAGCAGCAGCAAAGGATCTGTCACAAGAAAAGCTAAGAGCCCAATAAGATAATTTTTGCAGGGTTTAAGTTAGTGTTTAGTTCAATTTATTCTAGTAGTGTATGTGACTGCAGAGTATTTTCACCCTCATCATTATGATTTCCTTTTTTTTAGTTGTGGTTCTATTCTTCAGGGTACGACATACAGACATAAAATGCAAGAACCTTGTTTATTGACACCAATTTCAATTTCGATTTTGCAATTTCACGGAAGCAAGGTTGTTTTTTGTAGGTCAGTAATATAACTAGAGTGCCTGTTCGCATGCCCAAGTTGTACTTTGAGGGAAAAGAGTCGTTTTGTCAACATTGGATTAAGAGGAAAATGTTACGCCACACTTGACCATTCTATTTCCAGCTGTGATCAATAATATCTTCTAGAATCACAATTAATTTAAGAGGTCGATATAGGCATACGAAACTTCAGTGTCAATTTTGTATTTGAGTGACAACTTTTTCTAAATGCCAACAAACATTTTAATAGAAAGTTTATGTACGTGAAATGTACTAAATTTGCGTGAGCCTTTTGAATCGATAGAATGAAATACAACTCTTAAGTCCACCTGTGCTTAATTTTTCCAAGGCGTGGGTTTTGATTAACCCTTTAACTGGCAATTGTAAAGATTCGTACCCGAGACAGGGCAACCGCTTTCAAGATTAGAAAGCTGGTTATTATGGTCTACTTACAGTATAAACCAGTAACCGTTTTAAGCTGTCATAGCCAACAAACTGAGGATAACCTTCGTTGGCTGTTCCATATCATTTGTTTTCAAGCGAAACCCAAAATGCCCGTTTTATGCGTCCTGGAACAAAGGTAAAAAACAGATCTTCGCTTTTGATTCTTTAATCCAAAATCTCCCTTTGAAAGCAAAATTTCGCAGTGGCAGCAAACCTTAACCTCAGGACTAAACATTTATCTCCAATTTTGGCTCTCACCCCTACAGCGAGTCGAGCATCAGCCGTGTGATTCGAGCCGCTTTTGAAAGCCTTCAATTTCCTTTTTTGGTACGCGAATTACATTCCGGGTAATTTGGATACAACGGCGAAATGGAAGTTCCATTATCTTATAAGTGTCGAGACATGCGGACGTACTGGCAAAATATTGTACTCGCCAAAATTGTCTTGTTAGGTCCAAGAATTCATCCACAGAACGGTCAGAAAGACAACCTCACTCGTGAGCCGCCATGACTCGATATGAACACATTTGATGTCCCAGTCGCTATGAAATTATCTTTCACCCCTGGTTTCATTCAGGGGCTTGCCTCTACTCTCTACTCCAGTTTGATGATGCCAGCCTGCAATCAGTGTCATAAGTCGTTGGCCTACACACACCCCCTTTCCCCCGCTCAATGTTGGAAAGCACAATTTGTCCGAACTGCTTGCGAATTGGCGCTTTTACGGTTTGTAGACAACATTGAATGGGTGGGAGCGGGAGGGAGACTCAAATAGGCGTTCGTGTGCCAACAATATGGCAATGATTGTATTTTGCAAGGAGGTATCAGGTAACAGAGGTAGCGTTTTTCGTGTCGCGTTTATACCTCTTGGTCATGTTTCAAGTGTGTAATGAATAGAGGGGGAAATAAATTTGATTAACTGTTTTACATGAAAACGTGTATATACCTTGAAAGCACAAAACACCACTTTTCAACTTCATACACTGTTAAATATGTTTATTCGCAATTTGCATAATTGGTGGGAGACGCCCGTGACAACTGGTGGTCTCGTGGGACGCGCGTAACACTGCTTAAGAAGTGCGAGTTTTATTTTGCATAACTTCCTTCGGTGTCTGAGTAAGAAAAAATGTCTCGCTCCCAAACTGATGAAATTTCTGAAGGTAACTTGGGGTTGAGGGAAGTGAGACGTGTTTACCTAATTACATATAGCCATGCGGATACGAGAAAAGTACCTTCTAGGCAGCGTTTTGCGGAAATTGTTTTAGAGGCGTTTGAGTTACGGGGTGCGTCAGTTGTACAGTGGGCGTGCTGTAAAGAGCCACATAGAGCAAGGGGAATACATTTCCATATGGCCATCAAACTCACGAGGCCAAAGAGATGGTTGGCAGTCCGACAATTAATTCAGACGCGATACGGAATTAATGTCCATTTTTCCAATCGCCATGTCAATTACTTTACTGCATGGCAGTACGTTACAAAGGAAGATGATGATGTTTTGCTGTCGCCAGATCACCCCGATCTTTGGAACATAGGTCCACCGGCGACACTGGCTGCAAGCGAGACTGTAGTCGAGGAGACGAGAGGGCGCCAAGAACAAGAAATGGAAGTTGAACAGTCCGTAGAAGAAGACAGTACAACGAGTTCCGCTTCCAAAAAGAGAAAGCGACCACTTCGTCTCAGCATGTTTGAGGTTTCCGAAATTGCAGTTTCGAAGGGCATACAAACGTACACAGAACTCCTTGCACTTGCTCAGAGGCAGAAAAGGGAAGGCAAAATAGATCTCGCCGAGTTCATTGTAAACCGAGGGCGAAAAACGGTCGAGGAAGCAATCACTACTGGCTGGGAGATGGAGAAATCGGAAGAAACTTTGAGGCGTGAACGAATGTCGCGCATGGAAATTCTTCAAGAAGCTTTGGCAGGAAATTGCACAGAGAATTGCAATGGCCGTTGGTTGCATATCGCACTTGACATTCTGCAACGAAACTGCATCGCACGAGATGATTTCTGTTCAGCCATACGCGAATTATTGCAGAAAGGGAGAGGGAAGTATCGCAATATTTTCCTTAAAGGCCCAGCCAATTGTGGAAAGACATTCCTGTTAAATCCCCTGACAATTATTTATAAAACGTTTTTAAACCCAGCAGGCACAACATTTGCTTGGGTAGGAGCCGAATCAGCTGAAATAATCTTTTTAAACGATTTTCGATGGTCTGCTCAAGTGTTACCTTGGCAGGATCTGCTGTTGTTGTTGGAGGGGCAACCAGTTCATTTTTCGGCGCCCAAGACGCATTATGCACAGGACATAGCATTTGAGAAGGACACTCCCATTTTCTGCACGTCCAAAAGTGAAATCGTTTTAATTAAAGGTGGCGTGGTGGATGACATTGAAACGCAAATGATGTCAGTGAGATGGCGAGTATATAGCCTGTATGCGCAGGTACCTGAGTCAGAGCAAGTAATTTTGAGCCCTTGCGGTAAATGTTTCGCAAGACTAATATTAGAATGAACGAACATTTCATTGCCGGAGTGAAAAGATTTACGGTGTTTTTCGTATAAGTTATAAAATTGTTTATACCAATAATATATTACGAACAATTTCGTGGATTGTAAGATTTACAATGTTTTTTTTCCCGTATAGTTTGTACAAATCTACTGTGCTATTGCTATTGATAACAGGAGTTTTGCAACTGAATGTGAAAGCATTAGAAGGAATATTGAAAACCTCTCTAAAATGAAAACATCAGATAATAAAAATATATTTGATATTTTAATGAACAGGTTTAATAACTTATGGAAGTCTACAGCGAACTTTATCCATAATCAACGAGTTACCATTGTAACCCGATTAATTAGGAAAAGTTTCTCTGAGTAATTATTCTTTCGAACTTGAGCGTGTTACAATGGTAACCCGTTCAAAAATCACATACTGAACTATCCGATGACCTAGCAGTTTCGCTCTTAATGCACATAAGGAAAATAATACATTTGTGAACAGAAAAATTCCACATTACACGTTGAACGCACTATACATTTGCTGTCATGTTTAATATTTAGTGCGAGAACCTTTGCTGTCAATAACCTGCTGAATACGCGCCGGCATTGAAGCGATTGTGCGATTGATTGTATTAACTGGAATGCTGTAAATAGTACGGATTATCCTGGCTTTGAATTCTGGCAAGGTTTCCTTAGTTATGTTAAGCGCTAAAGCATCACTCTTCAGTTTGCATCGCACTAAATGGAAAAAAATTTCGATTGGATTAAGGTCCGGACTTTTCGGGGGAATTTGAATTAGAGACAAATCACAGTTACAATTGCACATAGCCCTTTTTGCATCGCTACTATTTTGCGACGGATCGCCATCTTGTAACCACAGTCTACTTCCATTTTTGTTCGCCTTAACAAATAATAAGTTAAAATGCTCCTCAATGAATTTCGCCAAAAAAGGACCCGTGAGGTGATCATATGATTCGCAAAGGATTACCCCTTCCCCGTACGTTATAGCTACAAAAAACTTAACTAGTGTACTACCAGTTCCTTCTTTACGGCCCTTTGCTGTGCAGCCGAATGATAATCCTTCGCCACGTTTTCTCCAAATTCTTGCTTTAGGAGCTCTCGCTACTTCCGATGGATTTCTTTTGAAAGCGAATGATACCCCATCCAAGTAGAATGCCACTTTCCTTGTCCAAACGTCTGCGGAATAAATTGTTTGCATCACACTGCAAAATGTCACGCGCTTGGACAGATCTTGTTTTTTCATTAGTCCTTTCTTTCGTGTCTGCAAATAGTGAAACCCTTGGCGTTGAAGGAAGCGATTCACAGTTCGTTCGGAAACATCTCTAGCGCTCACGCCGCTGTCCTTCATTAAGTCGAGAAGAGAAAAACTCGGATTATTGTCACGCAGTTTCTTAATGTTTCGAACCAGGAGACGTTGCTGTCGAACACTTAGTTTCGGGGGTCGTCCGGGCTTTTTTCGGTCACTAAAATTGCGCTGAATCCCGCGTCGTAAAATTCTTCGAACGGATGACCAGGAGATGCCACATGCCTTCCCGATAGTTCTCATGCTCATGTCAGTGTTCCGTCTCAGTTGAAAGACTTCAGATCTTACATCAGCACGGATAAGTCCTCTGAAAACCATTCTGATATTACCTCGTTTTGCACTAAAAATGCTCGACACAAATGTGAAATTGAAAAAAGTGTTTACTAAGTTTCTTTTTGTACACTACTTAAAAAGCCCCCATCCAAAACAACGTGTCATGCTGTAGCAACACCCTTTTTTCCCGCGAAAATTCTAGTTCTTTCATGATTGACCCGAATGCATACTTTCGTGACCTCAAATTATCACGTATAGACAATCAGTGTCATAAGTCGTTGGCCTACACACACCCCCTTTCCCCCGTTCAATGTTGGAAAGCACAATTTGTCCGAACTGCTTGCGAATTGGCGCTTTTACGGTTTGTAGACAACATTGAATGGGTGGGAGCGGGAGGGAGACTCAAATAGGCGTTCGTGTGCCAACAATATGGCAATGATTGTGGGTGCTTCTGCAGTGGGAAATGGCTCGAAAACACTTATAAACCGACTACTTAAGCCCGCCGCACACGTTAGGAAAGAGCTGAGCAAACTTTTTTTTGTTCACTAAGGGTTTTCTCTGATAAAATATTGAAAATTTTGAAATTTCAGTTTTGACTACGACATTTATTTGATATTTACATTCAGCACTGCTCTAAAACATCAAAGGAATAAATCAGTTTAAGGTTACTATAAAAGTTTGGGAATCAATTTTTTGCAAATATGAGTTTTATGCTCTTTGGTAAGTGAATGATTAATGTAGCAACTAGGAAAAGGACCAAATTAGTGAAGGAAGGTGCAAACTGGTACAAAATGAACCCTGGAGGGTTACAGTAACCTTAAAACAATCATTAAATATGACTGCCATGTTGCAAAACTGAAAGGAAACTGATTATTCATTGTTTTGTACCTTCAATGTGGCTGCCAAAAGCCCTTTATGGCAACAGTCCTCAGCATATGTATATGAATAGTCATTCTCGATTGAGTCCAAGAATTTATGTCCACATTTGTGCGGCGTCGACAAAGCCTGGATCGGATCCACAGATCGGATCGTCGTATCGGATCACGGAAAAAAACACAAGGAAAAAAACAAAATAAAATAATTTTAATTTTTGATTTACAATTTTAACTCACATCAATAATAGACTGTAACTGGAACAATAGCAGAAAAAAAAAGTTTGTTTGGCCTACTCGCTTTGCAAACTTTTCTTTCCTGGCTGTTATTGATGATTTATTTAACTCACATAACAGCCCGAGTGGGAACCGAGCTATATCGTTTCGTTTTTGAACGTAACAGAAACAATAGTACAAGAAATAATTTGTTTGGCCTACTATCGCTTTTGCAAATTTTTCTACGGGTTAAATCTTTAAAGGAATGTGAACAAAACAAAGGAGGCACAAAGGAAGTATTAATCTAAAAAGTCCGTTCAGGCCTTGACATAAAACTCACAGATTCTTCAAATTTGAAATTCACTTTGAAGGTGGTGCTTGTGCGCTTCTTGAAACAACCTTCTGTCAGAGTCTGATGGTAAGATGGGTCTGTGGATTAAAATTCGCATTTTTTTGCCACAATAAATCGGGAAAGGAGGTGATAAAGTATTAGCCCGAAGTGAACTTGCAGTTTCCCATCTTCATGAATGAGCGATACTCATTGTTTGACGCTATGATGTCATTAGGTGGCGGCTCAGGAATTTCACCAGGGATACGAATTGCAGATTCGCAGCCAAAGCACTCAAAGGCTTTGATATCCTTAAGCCACTTCAGCTTATATTGGCGGCTTTCTGATGGATCCCCGCTGTTTTCCACGATAGCTGCCGATGATGCCATATTTGATCTTTGCCTTTGATCTTTGTTATCTAGGGTCGACGTTTTAACATGTATGTTGGCTGCATTGGTAAGGTGTTTCCTCTTGGCTATCTTTCGTCTCCCATACCAGCTAAGATACAATGATATCTCGTCTTTTGCTTTCCAGTGGGGACTTACCAGTCCCAGACTTTCAGGATTCTCAGCGGCATATAGCTCTTCCATAGTAGCTTTTTGAAGATAATAGGCGCGTTCATCCGACTTCTATTTCATGAAGTTGGAGACGGCAAATCTGGACGCAATTTGTATTTCTGTAAGACGCCTCCAATGGCTTGTGCAATCTCCTCTTCTTCGTCTTACGAAATGCTTTTCACAGACTCGATGGTTCTAATGAATCCGGATGGTTTCCTTCCTTTCGTCGCCTTTAATTTGTTGTTGTTTGATTCCGCATCATTTGTAAAGAAATGGACAGGAATGTTCACTGCAGGACTCATTGACTGGAGTCTTGCAGCTCGACGAACACTGGCTATAGCTTTTTTTTTTCAGCATTTCTCCTCGTTCTAAAAGCTAGGAGTAAACCTTTTGAGCTGTGTCTCCTCTCTCTACCCATTTCTGCCTCAGAGACTGAAGTGTAGCGTCGAACTCCTCTGGAGTCTCTGCATCAAGTAGACCGGTCTGGTAAATGCCGTCCTTATCGATACTGCCGAAAGCGTCTTCAATGTAATCGCGTTGTCTCCCCGGCATGCCAAATGAGCTACGTGCAGCCTGTATGTTATTCTGCAAATGCCTAAAACATCTCGCGCTTCTTTCGTCAGTTTTAGCACGCTTGGGATTGCATTGATCAATGCTGTCTCACCATCTGTACCACAAGAGAGAATTTCTTTAAGCTTGGGCTTCTCATCAACGACTGTCTGCAGGAAATGACTTGGAGTGACTATTACAAACGATATTTCTTGGAACTTACTCATTAACGAAACTATCAAGAAAGCGTCTAAACGACTTTATTTTCTTACACAGCTTAAACGTGCTAGGGTCCCTACATCGGACTTATTAAAACTCTACACATGTTGTATTAGATCCGTCTGTGACTACGCTGTACCAGTTTTTCATTTATCTCTGCGTAATTATCTAATTATTGACTTAGACCGAGTGCAGAAAAGAGCTTTATCAATTATTTGTTCTCACTTAAGTTACAACGAATCGTTAGCGTTATTAGGCATGGATTGACTTCGATCATTATGCAGTTCACTTTTAGTATTATCTTAGACGACAAAGAGCATAAACCACACCTCTTGCTTCCCCGAAGACATACCCCTAAGTACAACTGTAGGCAAAGCCGAGTGTTTGATCTTAGTTATAAAACTAGTCGCACAAAGAACAGTTTCATTAACTTTCAGTGTAACTTAATTAACAATAATAAGAATGTATGTTAGGTTGTATATCTTATAGAATATTTTTAGTATCTCATTGTACGCAATTTAGCCAATGGCTACCATGTACATGCTAATAAAGTAACTATCTATCTATCTATCCATCTATCTAAATGGCGGGACACGGGGCCGAGACTGACTGGAGTCGCGCCACTTCTCTTGCTTCTAAGTATTACGTTTCGGTAAGAAATCGGTATGCACTCGTACGACCCAAGATTGAAAATAGGATCTAACTGAACAATGTTCAGATGTGCTGTAGCGTGCCAAATCTCCCAACTGGTTATCGGTTGCTAGAACGATTGTAAGGTTTTCGTTTTCAAGAGTTACATTCATCTTTTTCACCTGCTTCCCTCGTTGCTTGGAACACCACCTCTTCAGGACCTACACTGTATCAAAGTCAAATTGGTGCCAGTGTTCCTTACGACCGACGCTTTTGTACGCGTGTAACTTGGTGCCTTTCCTTTCTTGGTGTTTTGATGAGGCTTTTCGCAGACGTTGACAATGTCATTCATGCTCATGTCCATTATCCGCCGGTTTCCAGAGTCCAGCTGTGGTACAATCTTTCAAAGTGGTACATGTTGCCCTTTAGCTTCGCTTTTGAACGACTTGTGATGATTACCTCTGCATCACCACCATCTTCAGGTCTTTCTACCTTTACGGTCAGAGTCCGTTTACCTCCATGTAAGTCATACTGAGGCAGGCCATCAGCACGAAGATCTTCTAGATGCGTGTAGCGCTGGTCAATCAAAAAGACAGCATTTCGTTGACATTTCCTCACACCCTTCTTACACTTGATTAGGTCGGCAGTGGCACTCCATAAAATTTTCACGATTTCTTCCGTTGTGTAGGTGCATTTACCACTGCGAAATATCGGCGCGTCTTTATCATCGTTGAAGTAAAGGAGCTAATCTTTTGCATCGTCTAGTTGACACTCCAACTCACCACTGCTTGTACTTGATATATCGCCATACTTTCAGTCGTCGTCGCTCTTAATTGGACTTTAAGTCAAATCTATAACATCGTCATCCTACAGAGAAAACGCATTTTCCGTTCGTCACTTGTTTTCTCTTCCGCTTATTGCTCATTAATATTACTAGCTGACGAGTCATGTTTTGGGCCGAGTTTAATTTTTTTGGGCGTCACATTAATGCATGCAAACTTATGCACGCATATGTAAGAACTTCTCTGTGTACGTTGTTAGCTTACAAGACAGAAATAATAATTACAGCCGACTAGTTTTCAGGCTATGACTCAGATGTCTAGTATGTCTTGTGTTGTTTCAAATTGGTTCCTCTTATGGGTAAAATATATTTTAGCCACGCCTATCAAGCACACTTGCCATTTTTGTATCAGAGAATGGAGCAGGCGAAGAAGAGCAGCTTCTCATCTTCCATAATTTCTTCCCCTACTTCCAATTCCCTCATTTCTTTCTTGTTGTTTATTGGCCTGAATGTCAAGGGGAACGAGTCCGCTCGCGAGTCAGCGACGAGTCGGCTGACTGTTATAGATCCAGGCTAGTTTTTCATAAAACAGTTCTTACCTCTTTCAGAAATTTTGAGCTTTGGTACTTCACGCTGTAAAAAAAATAAATTAAAACATAATGAGAACTCGAAGATGCGAGTTGGAGAGGGGGATAGTTCGTAGAAGTTAGTTATAAACACTAAAAGATGAATTACACTTAATAATTACAAATGTTTTAAACCGAGGCCCTCTCACAAACTGGTTATCTTTAGAAAGGTCCTGATCTTAACCACCGAACAAGGGGGCACAAGTGAGACTACTAACTGACTCTGTGACTGTGTGGTTCCAGAAAATATCCATGGTTTGGATACACGCCCTTCCCACCCCCGTGTCCGCTTTACCCAGAAATTTCTTTTCCCGAAATGCCACAATTTATTTATTTATTTTTTTATTAAAGTCTACATCTACATCTACATGATTCCAGCACTCGGCAAAGTCCTGTTATGCATGTGGCCTCATACACCATACACCGCCAAGCCGGCCACCTGCTGAATTGAACAGGTCAGCACTAGGGGTGGTCACAGCCTATGTCCCTAGTGGTTCTTTAACGTCCCACAGAATTAATTGTCAAGAGTTGTGAGACGGGACCTCCGGTTTATCGTCCTTATCCGAGAAGACTAGAAAGTCTAACCATTTGCAGATGTCAAAGGAAGCACTTTTTCCTCCCTCAGTTATTTAAAGACCCTGAGTGTTGGTCCGGCCGGGGCTTGAACCCACGACCTCCCGCACGGTTTAATGAAATGTTTGAAAGTTCACTAAAAGAGTTTTTCTAGGCATTCGAATATCGGACGAAAACACTGTACGCGCCATGTCGACAAGAGTTTGCTCGTCGGCGGCATGATTTTCAGTGATTTGATTTCGTAAAATCCGATCGTATATTCAACTTCAATTACAACACGTTATTTTTCGGTAAAGTTCATTTTAAACGATAGACTGCCGAAAATAATAAGGCACGCCAAAAAGGTATGGAAATTATCCAATATATATCAAAAGCAATGAAAGGGCTCTAAGAGCCATCTTGTAAATATGAAACATCATAAGTTTCATTGTTGTTTTTGATGTTTTGTTTCAAGCTTTTGATAATCCTTAACATTGTTTTTTGCTGCGTCACTTCAGTGAATAACACATCGTAGCGTGACATTGACATAAAGCGTGCAACAAAGGTTTTCAGTCGAGTGAGCGAGCGATGACAGCGATGAAATAAACTGGGAAATTAAAAATAAAATTATCTGTCCCAGTTCCTGTCCCTTTTGAACTGTTTAAGTGTTTTACGATCTTCTCTGTCTCTTCTTAAACACTCTACACAATCGTCCCCTCCCCCATCCCCAGAGCTAATTTTGGAAACGTATCCCTTTTGGATTCCCATCCCATCGGATATTTCACTGACCATCCGTGGGTGTGGGATAGTTTCCAGTAACACACATTGCTGTCCTTTTTTCGTCCTGTCAGTGTTTCATAGGTTATGACCATTGAAATTTTTTTCGAAATAAAAATGGAGACTAAATTGCAGTTCTTGTCGTGATCAGTTATCACCTATTCTTATTGCCGTTTTCCTGTCACTAGTTCGCTTGCAAAGATAATTTGCTGGCCGCTTAGTAGAGGTAAAAAAGCAATAAATGACCTTGCAACAACGAAAAGGTGGCCGCGGCCGCTTAATGGAGGTGGCCGTTGAATAGAGATATCAAACACAACATTTTAGTGACAAATAATTCGGGACTTGAGAAAGTGGCCGCTTAATAGAGGTCGCACTGTATTTCATTGTAATATTAACTATACCAGTTTGTGCGATTTAGTTCGTACTTATAACTTTGTCCCAAACTTTCATAAAAGTAAATCTTGTTTTAAAATTGCTTACATGGTTTTTCTTTTTTTCCTGTCACCCCCATACTGAAAACAGTAAATGAAAAGGGAGTTTAAACATATGAATCAAATCATACAAAATGAACACTGATCACACTAAAAAAATCATATTACCTTGTCCAGCCGAGAGGCCATGATGGCGACGATGCGACTTGTAACATGAAATTACTCCAGCGATGCGACTTGCAACGTAGAATTTCTCCAGTGATGTGGCTAATT
>OX419339.1:22833781-22841281 GCA_948470475.1 Galaxea fascicularis
TTGACCTCAATAGGTATAGCTTTTCTCGGTATAGCTTCTCTAGTCGGTGTTTGCCAACAACAACAACAACCACCGCTACGTTGCGGAATCCTTACATACAATTAATTAATATTCTAGAACCTTCTTGGAGCTTCTAACACAACTATTTATGTAGCATTACATCATAATTACTTCATTTAGTAGATGAAAATAAAATTGTTCTGTTCTAAATTATTCTGTAGTGTGACAAATGACGGTTCTGGTACAAAGATTGCGTGACTTAACATTGTAGAAATTACCAGAAACTTAGCGTTCAAAATTGCTGGGAATAACAAGCTTCATCATAAACATATCAGATCGAAATTTGGATTTTTTTATGTATCACAATAAAAAGGAGCAGAACTCCATTGCCCAGTGAAGATTGTAGAGTAACTTACATTTAACCTGAGATACTGAGAAGATTGGTTAAGGTACCCATGTAAAGCTCCCTTGAATGCATCAGTAAATAAACAGACCCAGACATACTTTTTCTGTCTTGTTTAAAACACTCACAGGGTATTCCACGTGACATGTCTTTTAAAGTTTAATATCGTTAAAAGCTACCATCAAGGTAGCATTAGTTAGTCTGAGATGCATAAGTATGTTGTGAAATCCTATGTGAGGTAGCTTGCATGAAAGGGACAAGCACATGGCAGTACCAACCAAAAAGTAAATATGTGGCTTGTGCATTGGTGTGGCAAAATGGAAATCAGCAAAAAGATTACGAGACTCGGTATGTCAATGTTTGCATGTATCGGTTTGAGACAGTTGCTTCAGTGATATGCAAGGTTGCATACAAGGGGAGAAAAGCTTTGCAATCAAATTGTTTCTGTTAGAGTGTTTTTCTGGGATGGGGGTTATTTACTAGTATTGTCAAATGTGGTCAGCCCATTTTAGTTACAGTGACTATTTCTTTTCTCAGATTCTTGATGACTTGATGGATGTTGAAAGAGCATGTGCACATTTTTGATCCAGTCCTTTTAAGACTGATGAACGTCAAGTTATACAGTTATACAGGACTGTATTCCTGAGTAATACATTTTCTGAGTAACATGTTTGGTACTTTACGTAAAGGTGTAACAATCTGTAGGAAGAGTAATCGTCTGAGAAATCAGAGTGCATTGCGTAGTATAGTCGTAACATTTTAAGGTGGATTTGTATGAAATGAGCTCTTATGCACTGTGCCCATTGAATAAAGCTAAAACTTGGCTATCAATGCTGAGCTCTGTTTTTGAGGCAAAATACGATGACAGCAACAACGTGGGAAAAATTTGGCTTTGCTGAATAAAGCCGAATTTTAATGCCAACTAAGTGAAGCTAAAATTACAATCAAAGTCTGCCTCACAAAGGTGAGGGAAGGGAATCGCCACAGCCCTTTATAGGGCTACCCCACCCCAGCAATGATCCTTAAGCTCTTAACTAAGCACTTTTCATGAGTCAGAATTAAAAACAATTGCCCTGCTAATTGTCAAAACTACAAACCCCTTATATTCAAGCGCAATTAACCCAGTTAATTACTCCAGGCTTGCTGGCAAACTTAATTATTTGCCAATAATCTGAATTTGCTGTTGAAAGGAAATCAATATGTGGCACTTAGACAAGTGGATATCAAAACAACTAGCCCTGCTGATTGTTCAATATACCACTTAAACAAGTAGACGACTTAAGAATCAAATTGAAAATCATCACATCAGCAATTTGCCCTGCAAATTGCTTATGCAGTGATATCTTAAGTGACAAAATAGTTATGTAACCTCAAATACTAACAGGTGCTAAACAAGTGTTATCCCTAATGTATTTGTGAAAGGCATTTGACTCCCATCTTTCCATTAACCGTATCTGAGCATCAGGTAGCCCTTGCTCAGCAACTCACGAAGCTGTTTCAATCCTAAAACTATGGCTTTTATCATTTGAACATGCCAAACCGGAGCGGTAGAAAACCAAAGCCAGCAATTCTGCAAAAGCCTTCCTAGAAACAAGTTGTTTCATGTCATTCAAAAACAGCGGACCTGCCGCTGTAGCACGAAACCTCAAATACTCCAACAGCAGCAAAACTGGACAAATTGCTCTGTTCTGCTCTGTGAAATCACAAGAGACCTTGGTGGTTGATTATAACTGTTTAAAATTATGAAAGGTGATTGTAACTGATGTTACGTGACCCTGCTGATTGCTGATTGTTAGGATCTGATTCAACTGCAATTAATTCCTAGTCTCATTAACATTGCGAATTGCTTTTCACCTATACGAAGGAATGCAAAAAAGGCGAATGAACTCATATCTTTAAACATCAACGCCTGATAATGTGAAATGGATAAGAAAGAAAGCACATCGAATGCCTTTTGAAGAATAAGTATCCTGATTGGGAGACGCATAACCTCATAACAATTCCAAAATATACCCCAACTTGGTGGGATCACGAACATCTGCTAACCGGTGTAAATAACCAATTGATAAAACATAGTATTAACTGTGGAAGGTACATAACCTGCATCGTAAAGATAGGCTATGGACAGAGCTAAGTTCGCTGGGGAGATCGGTACCGAGATCGCTTTTATGCCGAACGAATGAGGATTGTTTCAACAACTGCCAAGCCCGCCTTTGAGTTTGTTTGAGGACGTCGGCGCTAATTCAGATTTTCGAGACCTTATCTAAGACAATAAATAACATAACTAGTATATATAACTACAATCGGTGACATAATTAGTTGACACATTGGGTTTCTATAGTAGTTTTAGTGCACCAAATGACACCACTCTTTTTATCGCGCAATCAGCTGTGAAAAAGACCCTGCTACCCTATCCAATGTTGCTTGTTTATTCCTCGAGATCCCAGCAATCGCCGCACAACATTGTTTTGGGGGAGGGGGGCGAAAAGGGATCACAGTGACGAAATAGGGGGTTAAAAAAGTAAATGTGTCAGCAATTTTGCGCCGATTCTCTTAAGTACAATAGTTCAAATGGCTAAAAAAGAATTCATCATCAGGAGTCTTTTATCTTACCATTAAATCTACACTATGGGTACTTTCGATTTATTCCGGTGGATGGTAGGCAGTAATTTGGACACGCTGATGACAGGTGATTATGTAATTTTGTGGTGACGTGATAAAGGTTTTGAGAAAGTGAAAAAAAATGTGCAATATGGTTTTCCAAGGGAAAATCCCAGAAGAAACTCGAGTATTTGTCCGCATTGCACAAACGTATAGAGGGATGAGGAAAAGTGAAATTATGGAGAGGTGTGGTGTTTCTCGATCCACTGAAGAACGTCTCCTTTTAAGGCACATCACTTTACGTGACGAAGACGGGAATTTCACTGTAAAAAGGTTAATGGAAAGAGCGGGTTTGAAGATGAGAGAAGTTTCCTGTCGCACTGTGCAACGGTTTCTTCATTCGTATGGCTATCGTTACTTGAATAGTAGAAAGAAGGGTGTGTTACTAAAAACAGACTTCAAAAGACGTGTACAATTTGGTATTTCTTCTTCATATTTATATTAGAATATGAATTTCAAATGTGCAGCCTGTTAACGTGATGTCTTTGCAATAAACAAGGCATTAAAAGAATCGAAAAAAGTATATAGTATGCGATTGAACGATTAACCACGATTAACCACAGGAATAAACAATACACTCTCCTTGGCTTTTTTTACGCTTATGGTTAATCGTCGTAAATCTTTCCCTTTTATAGATACTTGTCTCCCTTTTGTCCCAAAATGAAGCTGGCAAAGCATTTGCCACAAGGACGTAGTTGCTTTTGCGTTTATCGCGGGATTTGTGCCTGGAAACGAAATATTTTCCTCTGCACATTCATCATCTCTGTTTCTTTTTCGTCCGGCCAACATCCCGTTCTTAAGGTATCAGCCAACCCAACGGGGTCGTCTGCGCGCGGATCGTTCTAGTGCTCTTTGTTTGGACACAAACCCCCATAAACCGTATATTTTCTGAAAGCTGAGTAGTCATGCCTACAGCTAATTCCCTTTAAAAGGTAAAAAACTTTAATGCGCTTACAAAAGGAGGAGGTTTTTGTAAAACTAAGTGTTTTCATTCATTAAGTTCCACGCTCACCAAAAACAAACGGAAGAAAATGATTAACACGGCTTTCATTTCTTCACACGTTTGCCTAACAAACCGTGTCTCAGATTTCTCGAAAGCGCGCTCGTTTTATTTTTACAAGCAAATATATTTGGGGATGAGAAATTATTGCCACCGCCAGTGGAAAATAGGCTATAACTTTAAAATGAAAAGACAAATTAAAATTCGCAGACACGGTTTTGTAGGTGAGCTATCTGACAACAATTTGACCAATTTTCAGCCAAATTGATCCAGGGGCTGCCGACTTGGAGTTCAAAATGCATGCACATCTCGCCTAAATTTTGATTTCGAGAAACAAGGGAAAATAGAATTTCGACTATAATGGGATTAGCGTCAAGCAAATGAAGTGTTAATTGATAAAAGAAAGTATCAGTTTTCGTGAACAATAGCAGTTTGACAGATAAACAAGAAACAGACAAATTTTCGTAACGGTGGGAAACTATCTCCGGATCTCCTTGAGAGAAAGCCACTTCCAAGACCGGCGCAACAATTTATTCCTCGAGGTTAGTAAACGCCGAATCATTTGACTGGCTTCTCAAATAGTTCCGATTACACGCAGCTATGAAAACATCTTCATGACTTTATCTTTAATTATAGCCAGG
This sequence comes from Galaxea fascicularis, assembly GCA_948470475.1. Taxonomy (NCBI): domain Eukaryota; kingdom Metazoa; phylum Cnidaria; class Anthozoa; order Scleractinia; family Euphylliidae; genus Galaxea; species Galaxea fascicularis. The sequence goes on from OX419339.1 coordinate 22,838,487, forward strand.
TTTCTAGCGATGCCAAACCCAAGAAAGCGCTCGCGAACTGCAGATAACAGTCCGGCGCCCGTGGATATCGGCGACAATGCAAATGGCAGGTCTGTGAACTCACAACCGTTGTTTTATGGGCTTATAAGAAACAATTCCAGATTACGCAATAAAAGAAACATCTTCCTCTCGAAATTCTGTAGCTGTAGCTGTATTCATTCACCCCCAATTGCCTTTATCTCCCTTCATTCACATTCATTCACCCCCAACTGCCTTCATCTCCCTTCATTCACATTCATTCACCCCCAATTGCCTTCATTCCCTTCATTCACATTCATTCAACCCCAGTTCCCTTCATCTCCCTTCATTCACATTCATTCACCCCCAGTTGCCTTCATCTCCCTTCATTCACATTCATTCACCCCCAGTTGCCTTCATCTCCCTTCATCCGCATTCATTCACCCCCAGTTGCCTTCATCTCCCTTCATTCACATTCATTCACCCCCAGTTGCCTTCATCTCCCTTCATTCACATTCATTCACCCCCAGTTGCCTTCTTCTCCCTTCATCCGCATTCATTCAACCCCAGTTGCCTTCATCTCCCTTCATTCACATTCATTCACCCCCAGTTGCCTTCTTCTCCCTTCATCCGCATTCATTCAACCCCAGTTGCCTTCATCTCCCTTCATTCACATTCATTCAACCCCAGTTGCCTTCATCTCCCTTCATTCACATTCATTCAACGCCAGTTGCCTTCATTTTCCTTCATCCGCATTCATTCAACCCCAGTTGCCTTCATCTCCCTTCATTCACATTGATTCAACCCCAGTTGCCTTCTTCTCCTTTCATCCACATTCATTCAACTCCAGTTGCCTTCATCTCCCTTCATTCACATTCATTCACCCCCAGTTGCCTTCTTCTCCCTTCATCCACATTCATTCAACTCCAGTTGCCTTCATCTCCCTTCATTCACATTCATTCACCCCCAGTTGCCTTCTTCTCCCTTCATCCGCATTCATTCAACCCCAGTTGCCTTCATCTCCCTTCATTCACATTCATTCACCCCCAGTTGCCTTCTTCTCCCTTTATCCGCATTTATTCGACCCCAGTTGCCTTCATCTCCCTTCATTCACATTCATTCACCCCCAGTTGCCTTCTTCTCCTTTCATCCGCATTCATTCAACCCCAGTTGCCTTCATCTCCCTTCATTCACATTCATTCACCTTCACTTGCCTTCATCTCCTTTCATCTGTATTCATTCACCCCCAGTTGCCTTCATCTCCCTTCATTTACATTCATTCACCCCCAGTTGCCTTCTTCTCCCTTCATCCGCATTCATTCAACCCCAGTTGCCTTCATCTCCCTACATTCACATTCATTCAACGCCAGTTGCCTTTTTCTCCCTTCATCCGCATTCATTCAACCCCAGTTGCCTTCATCTCCCTTCATTCACATTCTTTCACCCCCAGTTGCCTTCTTCTCCCTTCATCCGCATTCATTCAACCCCAGTTGCCTTCATCTCTTTTCATCTGTATTCATTCAACCCCAGTTGCCTTCATCTCCCTTCATCTGTATTCATTCAACCCCAGTTGCCTTCATCTCCCTTCATCTGTATTCATTCAACCCCAGTTGCCTTCATCTCCCTTCATCTGTATTCATTCAACCCCAGTTGCCTTCATCTCCCTTCATCCACATTCATTCAACCCCAGTTGCCTTCATTTTCCTTGATCCGCATTCATTTAACCCCAGTTGCCTTTATTTTCCTTCATCCGCATTCATTTAACCCCAGTTGCCTTCATTTTCCTTCATCCACATTCATTCAACCCCAGTTGCCTTCATCTCCCTTCATCCGTATTCATTTAACCCCTGTTGGCTTCATATATGTTCATTCGCATTCATTCACCCCAAGTTGGTTTCATCTCCCTTCATCTGCATTCATTAACTCTACTTGCCTATATTTTCCTTCATCCACATTCATTAAACCCCAGTTGCCTTCATATACGTTTATTCGCATTCATTCACCCCCAGTTGTCTTCTTCTCCCTTCATCCACATTCATTAAACCCGAGTTGCCTTCATATACGTTCATTCGCATTCATTCAACTCTACTTGCCTTTATTTCCCTTCATCCACATTCATTCAACCCCAATTGCCTTCATATTTGTGCATTCGCATTCATTTAACCCCAGTTGCCTTGATCTCCCTTCATCTGTATTCATTCAACCCCTGTTGCCTTCATATACATTCATTCGCATTCATTCAACCCCAGTTGCCTTCATTTTCCTTCATCCGCATTCATTTAACCCCAGTTGCCTTCATCTCCCTTCGTCCACATTCATTCAACCCCAGTTGCCTTCATCCGCATTCATTCAACCCCAGTTGTCTTCATCTCCCTTCATCCGCATTCATTCAACCCCAGTTGTCTTCATCCCCCTTCACCGGCATTAATTCAACCTCAGTTGCCTTCATCTCCCTTCATCCGCATTCATTCAACCCCAGTTGTCTTCATCTCCAGTCCAATTACGTTCATCTTCATTTATCCGTCCATGCACCTAGCAGTGTTCAGTCTCTCTACAGAATTGTTCAATTTTCAGTACTTTCCCAGGCGGCCGTGTTGTTAGTTCTGCGTGCTCTCCCGCTTATACAGTGTGTTTTTTTTGTTCCTAGTGCTTAACACTACTTAAGCAACGACGACGACGACGGCAACGAGAACGCCACAAAACAATGGGATAAATGAGCCAAAATAATGCTCTGCACGTGCATTTTACATTTTGGTACATTTCTTTACCGTCCTCTGCAAAACAACAACGTCAAATGA
>OX419339.1:22851281-22869188 GCA_948470475.1 Galaxea fascicularis
CAACACCAAAGAAGAAAAACAAGAGAAAGACAATCAAATGATAGAGCTATCGTACAACGGGAAGTTGTTCTGCTTGGATTTAGCGTAGTGTTAGGGTCCTTTTTTGTTTACGTAAGTTTCGCCGATATTTCTTTCTTAATTGTTTTGGTCTCATTTCACGTTACTAAATGTTCTGTTGTTTCATTTTCGATAGTCTACTGTCGTCTTGATTTTCACAAACGGAAAATAAGAATGGTGCATGGCCTGGAACGTCTGAGCTCCAGACTGAGGAAGTCCCGGTTTTTGTATGATTCAACAAAGTTTGACTAGTAATGCAGTTAGTGGTCTGCTCATATGACATTTTGTGCAGACACTTTTGAAAGTTTGTGGAACTGCAGGATCATACACCATTAAAGTTAGATCAGTAGATCAAGGTAATATTTCCTCAAATTAGTTTTAAAAACATTAATAGATTGGGTATTGTCCCTCAAGTATTCTGGAAGTGTATTAAATGCCCTAGAGGCTTGTGATGATTTCATTTTGTTTCCAATTCTTCGTGTTAGTGTTAATTATTCGTTGTAGTGTTTAGCTTGTAATTAGAGGTGTTTTGTAATTATAAGAATAGCTAGTAAGTTTATTGTACTTAAGTGTTAATTTAGTAAAGCGTTATCGTAGGAGTGTGAGGTATCATGTTTTAACAATATGTAAGATAAGTGTTGTAAATGAATTAGCATAAACATATAAAATGATAAGAGTAAACGCCATGTGCAGCAGTTGGAAGTAAAGAAAGTGGCAGATTTTGAAGCAAGAAAGCAAGGAAAAGAGGGTTTGATTTACTAAGCCAGAGGGCAAGAAGAAGAGTAGAGGGAAACCAATTCACTGCCAAGAAGTCATTGGCAGGCGCCGGCCATAACAAGTTGACAAAACCCATTTGTCAGTGGAGGCGTAGGAGTCGTGAAGAGCTGAAAGATTAGGAGCCTCGTGTTTGAAAGAAGTGCTGAAAGCCTTTTAAGATAAAACGAAGTAAGTGTGTTAGAGTGGTATTGAACCAAAGAGAAGTACGATTGCGGAGTTGGTCCTCCTTTTTGGTTTTTTTTGTGGAGTTGGTTTGAGTTCGGTACGGGCGGATTTCAAGAACTTCGAAATGGAACTGAACTGCGAACAATTTAACTGTAAATAAGTTGTAAATTAATTAGTGTTCTTGTTATCGTTTAGGTTTTTAAATTACTCTAGGTAAAGTTATTTAAGAATTAGTTTTACTTTGTATTATTATTAGTATCCTATTTAAAACAAGTTATTTCTAGTGTAATTGTTCAGTGTAATAAATACTTGTAGACTTATGTTTTGTTGTTGCGTGTTTTCTCGGGTTTGTTTATGCCTAGTGTTTTTGTTTGTTAAGGAGTGCCCACCTTTGTGGCGCGGTTTCGTCACAAGGCTCTAGAGTAGAAACTATTCTGGAACGTAACAGTCTTAGCTTTAGGTATATCTAACAAAACACTCTTTGATGAAGCAGAACGTCTAGTTACTCTAACGGGTTTAGACATCTTGAATTGGGTGTCAGTATTGTTGACAATTGATTTATAAGTATAAACTAGATCTAGATATTCGTGCCAATAGCAAAGAGGTACGCGTTCGGTGAGTCTCTCTTTGTACGAGATGTCAGTTTTCACCATCTTTGAAATTTAGAATTTGTAATGAACTTGATTCAGGCTAAATGTATTGGTTTTTTTTATTTAAAACATAATTACTTACATTACCTTACTCTACTTACAACACAACACAAAATAATTATTGTAAGTTATTGTTAATACTATCATTCTTATTATCATTATTAATTGTATACTTACAATGCATGAGAAAAAAGAAGAAAAAAAACTTACATCACTTACAATGCATGGAAAAAAAAAACCTATTTACAATACTTTGCATAACCTTACTCACAAGACGGAATCATTACTTATTATGACGTACGCGTTACGTTACTTTAAGACTTTACAATGCATTGTAATTACATACTACCAGAAAAAAAAACACCAACAAACAAACAAAACAACAAAATCCTCGCAACAAAACGCTCTAAATGGTGAGAAAGAATTTCCACTTCCGTTGAAACTCTCTTTCACCATTCATCGTGGCAGTAATATATTTTTCAATCTCGATTTTATCCTGCACTAATGAGATGAAGTCATTGAAAACGAACATAGTATTATTTGGCGCGTTGATACAAAGAAAGTATTTGCCAAGCATTGAGGTGGTTGAGGGTCAAACGGTGAGCAAAGGGACGAGTAATTCCAAATAATACCTCTGGTTCGGAGAGAAGTAAACTCGCATTACATACGGTAGAATACCAACTTTGGAACGTATACCAAAAGGAAGAAGCTTGCGGCAGCTAATAAATAAATGGTGTATATTTTGACTATCAGAGGGGCAGAAAGGGCAGGATGGGGAGGCAACTTTTTTCATTTTGTAAAAAATGTTGTGTATAATTTTGTACTGGAACATTGCCAATCTAACTTCTTTTGTGGCTGTGAATGGCAGAAGATAAATTTATTTAGGTCCTCTTTTGCGATGCCATAAGATAAGATTTTTTTTTCTGAAGTGGGAGGAGGAAGATTTTCGAAGGTTAACAGTTTGTCGTATAACATCTTGCAAGTTATAGTACCGATTGGCGGCGGAGGTGTAGTAGAGTTGCCAGAATTAACGTGAAGGAGCTTCTTCCAACTTTGAGGGATCGCGGATATAAGACCATGATATTGTAAAAAGTTGCAATCTAGCTTGTATTTATTGCGCAAGGAAAGGAAAGGCAGAAAGCAATTTTTATGCTCGTCAAAGAGGTCTGAAATTTGCTTTATTCCTGCTCGGTGCCAATGAGGCAGGTATACCATTTTTTTGTCAATCGTAATGAATTTATTGTTCCAGATTATCTGAGACAGTATCTCGGTCTTGTTGTGAGGTGTAGTAGACACGATTTTTTGCCAATGGTGAATAATTTGTTTGTAAAATTCAGGAAGAGGGCCATTACGATCAAGAAGGTTGTAGCTATAGTTACATTGAAAGAACTCAGTGCCGCCAGCAGTAGAGAGAGACGATTTTGGGATATACTTCCACGGTGCTTCTGAGTCGGAGCACAACCGTTTTACCCAAGTTAGTTTCAAAGCCTTATCGAAAAGAACAAAATTCTTCATACCGAGACCGCCATCCCATTTCTTCTGGATGAGGGTTGTCTTCTTTATTTTGGCGGGTTTTTGCTTCCAGATAAAATCGAACACTATTTTATTGACCTCTGTGGCGACGTTTTTTGGGGTCGCCATAACACTGGAGATGAATACAAGTTTGGAGAGGGCTAATGTTTTAGCAATATTTATTCTACCGTGTGTAGTCTCTTCGGGACCAGACACTTAAGGTTTTCTGTGAGGGCCCTAATTTTTCGAAGAAATTTTTCTTATGAGACAGTTCAATATCATACGTAAAATGCACCCCGAGCGCGTAAACAGGATCATCGCTAATTTGGAGGTTGCAAATTGCGTCTTTCCTATGGCGCACGGAGCCAAGCCATAACATTTCTGATTTTGCCTGATTTATTTTTAGACCAGAGCACTTTTCAAACAGTGAAAGTAAGTCAAATAAATTAGAAACTGACTGGACATCAGCAAGAAGGGCAGTTGTGTCGTCGGCATATTGCGTGAGTTTGACCTCTTCATTTCGCTGGATATGTATGCCCTTGATGTCTTTTGACCATCTTATACTTTGGGCAAAAAGCTCCATAGCAATAAAAAAAAGTATGCCTGAAAGGGGACACCCCTGACGGACACCAAGTTCTAAGTAGAAGTGTTTAGAGGCAACACCATTATTAATTACGCAACTAGAGATGTCCTTATAGAACACGCTGATCCATTGCCGGAGATTTGGTCCAAAGTTGAAAGATTCAAGGCATTTTTGAATAAAGTCCCATTCAATTGAATCAAAAGCTTTTTCAAAATCTATGAAAACAGCTATACCTGGTATATTTTTTATTTTAGTGAAGTCCATTGTGTCTACCCTTCACGTAGCCGGACTGGCAGGGATGTATTATACCTGGCAAGATCTTTCCCAAGCGAAGAGCAATGGTTTTGGTTGCAATTTTGTAGTCACCATTAAGTAGCGATACTGGTCTCCAATTTGTTAAATATTCCACGTTTTTATTCTTTTTTGGGACTAGAGAAATAATACCTTGTCGTTGAGAGTGATCCGTGTTGAAATGCATGATTAAAACTTTCCACCATGAATTTACCGAAAGCGTTCCAAAAACAGCGATAGAACTCTGAAGTGAGGCCATCTGTACCTGGCGTTTTATTGTTTTCCATCGTCATAAGCGCTTGTTCACATTCATCAATAGACATAATACCTTCGCAAATTTTTGCAGTTTCTTCTGATAATACATTTTCCGTATTAAAGAAATTGATAAATTCCAAGCCGTTTGGATTCGTGTTTTTTTTTATGTATACATCTGTTTAAAAAAGCGCTCTTCCTCTTCAAGAATCTCTTTCGGGTCGGTTAATTTTGCGTGATCATTAACTTTTAAAGAAGTTATGTGTTTTTTCCTTTGGTTTGTTTTTTCTAAATTGTAGAAATACTTATTGTTTTTCTCGCCCTGTTCATACCAGCGCGCTCTGCTATTTTTGAAAGTTTGGTTTTTATTTTTTCTAATTCACTCCTTAGGGAATCACCAGACGACGATCGAATAGTATCCCATGATGCACCTCGTTTAGGCTTATATTATCACTGCGTACGTGACGTCATCATTTACTCCACGCTCTCGTGAAGAAACCATAGCGTGCTTTCAGACTTGTCTGAATTCCGTGGCTTCTGCTTTCAAGAGTACCGATTTAGTTTATTTTCACTGCGTTTCCAAGGAGAATTTTGCCGTTACAGTGAAGGGTTTTACTTGTGTTTCGCTGGTCTGTCGTGAAGCACATATAAGCTATGTGGAAAGCATGGGCGAACGAAGAAGAGCTCTCATCCCTGCGGTTGTTGCGAATTCGCTCGAGACCGCATCTTGATCTCTGGACTGACCAAGCCATTACTTTCATTTTCAAGAGGTACATTTTCCGAAGAGAAGCTAAGGGGTTTTCTGATTTTTCTGTTGACATCTCTTGTCCGCTTCTTATCAGGTTTGTTCGGTGTTGTGCCGCTTGCTACATGACATCTCTTTGAATATGATGGTTCCATTGAGCTATTGAAATTTACGAAGTTAAACACTCCGTTATTAAGGCTAGTTAACACTGCTGAGCATTTTGCAGTTTCGGAAAGAATAATAACCAAAACACCTTCGAAAGTAATCATTTTGACTCTAAAAGATGACCAAGCGCGGGAATAAAGCGCCAGACGAACTGAGACAGACATCCACACACGCAACACTGTGTTAGAAATTTCAGTCAACTAGGATCGTTCAAAAGGTCATAAAAATGTGGGTACTTCTCGGTACTTCTTGGCCAAAACTCACTATTATGTCTATAATCTCTGGCGTGATGCCCAAAAATGGAAGACATCAACATACTATGCAAAAAAAGCGAATATTCATGACCTTGTTATGGGTCAATGAATGCTATGTGATGCGAATAGTCGCATAACACAATCAAAGACAAGAATATTATAATAAGACTGCTCTCTTGAACACTTACAAATCATTATAATTGTGCCAAAGAATTAAGTAATGCACTTTTCATACCTTTTACTACAATACAAATAACAAATAGACCGCGGAGAAAACCACGTTATTTCACGCTGAAATCCATGATAACTTCGATGTCGCGTCATGTACGTAGCAAATTGCATCATGGGATACTATTCGATCGTCGTATTCGCTCTTGATCGGCGTTGATCTTTTGTTGCAGAGACTCTGCGTCATCTGCCTTGGCTTTTAGATCTGCGATTTCTGCTTGAGCGTATTCCAGGCTTGTTTGTAGGGATTTATTTTCTTCTTCGAGTTGATTGATTCTGGACTTATAATTTTCCAACCCGGGAAGAACATTTAAGAGCAAGTTGAGCTTCTCTTCAATGCTGCTGAGTCTTGTGTTCGTTGCATCACATTGCCCGCATGGCCGCCTGCAGTCTTCTTCATCAGCTTGGGAGCCTCCATCTCGAGTCCTTTTCCTCCCTTTCTCCTTCCCGTCGTTTCTATTAGCTTGTGCGTTAGGCATTTTATCACATTTAAGATATAACAACCATTACTATGGCTACCAGGTTAAGAGATTCTAGGAGCTCATTCGTATCGCGTCCGCCATGTTTCGCGGCTCGAGCCCAGTCTCTAAATGTATTGTTAATTTATTGTTTTAAGTTTTGAGTGTATTTTAGAGGGGGTTAGTAAGGGCTAACAATTTTGGGTAGTAGGGATGGCGCAGTGGTGAGAGCGCTCGCCTTCCACCAATGTGGCCCGGGTTCGATTCCCGGACTCGTGGTCGTATGTGGGTTGAGTTTGTTGTTGGTTCTCTTCTCTGCTCCGAGAGGTTTTTCTCCGGGTACTCCGGTTTTCCCCTCTCCACAAAAACCAACACTTCTAAATTCCAATAGGCCATTTCCGAGTTCATGTCTGCCTCCTCTTCAAAGCGAGTCTACGTGCGAAGTTTTTGTGATGATAATTAGTTCTACTTTACATATGAATGAAAACTAATTTTCATAACAAAAACTTCGCACTTAGACTCGCTTTGAAGAGGAGGCAGACATGAACTCGGAAATGGCCTATTCGATCTGGAACGCTCCGGCGTTTAATACATGAGCCTCGGGCTCGGGAGATTGGGCAACCACTCCTCACGCCATCGAGCCTAAATAATTGATTTGATTTGATTTGATCAGTAGGAGGTCAGTTGACGTGGGGTTAGTGATTTGTCCCAGCCCGCTTTGATTAGGGGCTGACATATCGATGTGCCATTTTCGATGTAAATCAATAATCAGAAGATAAGCCACAAAAATAACGAAACGAATAATACCTCGAAGAACTTCTCCGATTACTCATCATATTTGGGGAACCCATAAAAAAGTACTAACATAGTTAGGGCAGTTTATGACGTGGGGTTCAGGAATCGAACCCGAGGTACATTGGTGGGAGGTGAGCGGTTTCAGCACTGTGTTAACAGCCTGCTGCGCACAATGAGTAAACCAGCCGTTTAATTTAAATGGCAGAAGTTATGAGTGCTTTATAATAGAAGCAATATAACGTTTTGTAGTATTGTATTGTATTGTGTCTGCCTGCTTTCTCATGCGATTTGGTACGATTTCGGAGAGTTATCATTTCCTTTATATACAGCCCAACCTGCCTTCCGCTGGGGGAAGAAGAAGGGCGGGGGGATGTGGGGGTGGTATTCAATAGATACTTGGGTATGTAGGTGAGGCCCGGGAGCTCCGACAGAAATCTCGGATTTGCTTATTCCGTTTGAGACGGAATTCAGATTTTATACAGTCTATGTAAGACATTTTTGGGTTACTAGCTATCTTTTTGGCAGTTCTCGCGGATTATTTGTTGTTCGTCGTATGACATTTAGATTAGCGTTACATATTTTGAACATTTTCTTAGCACGTGGAAAGATCACGCGGTTGACATACGTGATCACGTGAACATTGAACATGCTGTGTTTTTTTTTTTGTTGAAGTAGAATATGTTTTTGTACGGAGTGTGATTGGCCCGATTTATACTAGAGACGGATCATCCGTCTGGGACGAACTTGGGCAAAGAACGATAGTTCGTCTGATAATTCGTCTGCGTATAAATACGGGCAAATAGACGGATCATCTGTCGAGACGAACTACCTGGATAATTCGTCGACGAACACGAATTATCCAGATAGTTCGTCTGGACGGATAATCCGTCTGTTTGCCCGTATTTATACGCAGACGAATTATCAGACGAACTATCGTTCTTTGCCCAAGTTCGTCCCAGACGGATGATCCGTCTCTAATATAAATTGGGCCATTGTAGAGTTCTGTATTTTTGATGGAACATTAAAGAAGATCGATAAAATTCACGACAGCAGTGTAATAAGTTGTAGTTATTAAAGTCAAGGGACGTCCAGTAATAATTGGCAGCTTGTGGCTTATGTTATTAAAGTCATGAAATCATGTAGCGATACCCTGTTTAACACAGAAAGTGGTGAAATGGATACCCCATTTAAAACAAATTAAAACGCCACTATATCCTATTGGGCCGCACGTACTCCTTAAGGTCAGATAAGGGAGAACGCCCCCTCCTCCCCTTTTCTCAACCGGGGTCTAAACGCACGATACAAGGCAATATCAGTGATTTATCTGAGCTATTGAGGTCTGCAACTAAACGTGAATGGCCCTTTGAAGTAAGCAGTGTTGTGTTAGGATGACAACTGTTGAAATATTAGATAAATGTTAGCGCTCCATAAAGGCCCGTTTACACAGGCGATTTTTGTCGCGCAACACGATGCAATTTTCGTCGCGCTCTGAGTTTCAACTTCAAAATCGCACGTGGAAACCAGGTGCGATTTTCAGTGTAATTTTTCGCCGCGGGAATTCTTGTTGAAGGATTTTGAATGGTTCATTGACAACTTGATGCAACTTTAGCGCGACAAAAATTGCATCGAGTTGCTGCGAGAAAAAATCGCCTGTGTAAACGGACCTTAAGACATTCTAGACTTTGTATGGAGTTTCAAATAACGTCAGATTCAAAGGTATATGTATCAAGGATGCATTTCTCGTTCTTCCAATAAAATTAAGAAAATGTATTTGCCTTGTCTGTTTTCTGGTCGTCTTTTAATCGATTTCGCTTTTTTTGATGCAGTTTACCGGTCGACATTGTAAATGTGTTGATGGTTTACCGCAGCATATGGGGGTAAGGAGGGAGGGGAGGTGGCGACCACAACTGTCTTCTAGGTGTTGTTTCAAAGAGGTATTCGGGTGGGAATTTGACGGTAGGTAAATTGACAATTTAAAACTTGAAAATGTTAAATTCATCCAAGGTTACCCGGTGGCCTCAGGCTGTGGCAAATCAGGTGATAGGTGGTAACATGGTCAGCATCTCAGTCAGCTAGCAGTTGGATTGTTTTTGTAAAATGAAACAGCGATTCACCATGCATTATAAAATGTAGAATTACACGGAAATTGAATTCTTTAAGGTGTGCAGTCGACACACGTACCTGAGACCCGTTTTACGAAAGTCCTGTAAGGTTTTCGGACCTGAAAAATCATTTTGAAAACTACGATCCGTTTATTCTAAAAAGCTGGTCTCTTACTATCATTTCAAGATACGAAAGGGTATTTCTTTTTTTCTTTTTTGCAAAATTTCGTGCCTGGAAATGTCTTTTGATATGAAGAAAGTTATGGCACCCGAAATGCGTTCGAAAAATTTCGGGAGTTTTGAGAAACGGGCCCTTGGTCTAAGGGTACGGGTACCTATTTTTTGTGGTGATGTGAAGATCGATATGGGTAAGCGATGGCTGTGGAGACTACATTGAGGATGGGCAGCAGATTATTAATATCTTTAAAAATGGCAGCATTGAAGAGCAACCAATACCGTTTCATTTGGGCGAGCTTCAAGTAAATCAAGATACGTAAGGTGAATTACCTTTCTATTTTAGAAAAATTATTTACCTTGACTGCCAAATTATTTTTCACGTTACAGTTGCACTTCACTTAGGTAATTGAAGTAGTTATAGACGCCCATAGAAGACGTAGCCAATCAGGAGCCGGTGCATCTCATTATTTCTATTGTTTTCGGGGGTTCTATTGTTTAACCCAAAATCACGGTCAAAAAGAAGGTGTGGTCCATTGTTCTAGGGTTAGTGGGGTCTCCTTGTCTATTGTTGTAGGGCTAGTGGGGTATCCCTCATTAGAGTGTGTGGGAGTTTCCTTTTACTATTAGGGTTAAGGGGGTTTGCTTAATCAATCAGGAGCAAACAGGGGTCTCCCTGATTATTCAAAATGGCTGCCAGGGATACGTAGTAAAAAATTAAAAATGGCACAAGAGTGTAATTATTCAAAATGGAGACCAAGCTTACAAAACCCTCGTAAAGGTGAGGACCCGCTGGAGCATCTCCGAACAACTAATAAGACATGGCCTCTCGGGTCAAAAAACGCGTATCCTTATAATAAATTCAAAATGAAGCTCCCAAAACAAGAGCTAAAACGAATCAAAGAGGCAATGACTCACCACAGAAAACGTGCTGGAAACGTTGCAATCGTGATGTACTAACCAAATGTAGGTACGATCGCCGATTTTTAACTTTCTCCGGCAAAATTTCAAAAATCGAAATTTTTACAAGGCCACAGGGGCAAAATTCAAAAGTGACCAAAACGTGCTGGAAACGTTGCAATCGTGATGTACTAACCAAATGTAGGTACGATCGCCGATTTTTAACTTTCTCCGGCAAAATTTCAAAAATCGAAATTTTTACAAGGCCACAGGGGCAAAATTCAAAAGCGACCAAAACGTGCTGGAAACGTTGCAATCGTGATGTACTAACCAAATGTAGGTACGATCGCCGATTTTTAACTTTCTCCGGCAAAATTTCAAAAATCGAAATTTTTACAAGGCCACAGGGGCAAAATTCAAAAGTGACCAAAACGTGCTGGAAACGTTGCAATCGTGATGTACTAACCAAATGTAGGTACGATCGCCGATTTTTAACTTTCTCCGGCAAAATTTCAAAAATCGAAATTTTCACAAGGCCACAGGGGCAAAATTCAAAAGTGACCAAAACGTGCTGGAAACGTTGCAATCGTGATGTACTAACCAAATGTAGGTACGATCGCCGATTTTTAACTTTCTCCGGCAAAATTTCAAAAATCGAAATTTTTACAAGGCCACAGGGGCAAAATTCAAAAGTGACCAAAACGTGCTGGAAACGTTGCAATCGTGATGTACTAACCAAATGTAGGTACGATCGCCGATTTTTAACTTTCTCCGGCAAAATTTCAAAAATCGAAATTTTCACAAGGCCACAGGGGCAAAATTCAAAAGTGACCAAAACGTGCTGGAAACGTTGCAATCGTGATGTACTAACCAAATGTAGGTACGATCGCCGATTTTTAACTTTCTCCGGCAAAATTTCAAAAATCGAAATTTTCACAAGGCCACAGGGGCAAAATTCAAAAGTGACCAAAACGTGCTGGAAACGTTGCAATCGTGATGTACTAACCAAATGTAGGTACGATCGCCGATTTTTAACTTTCTCCGGCAAAATTTCAAAACTCGAAATTTTCACAAGGCCACAGGGGCAAAATTCAAAAGTGACCAAAACGTGCTGGAAACGTTGCAATCGTGATGTACTAACCAAATGTAGGTACGATCGCCGATTTTTAACTTTCTCCGGCAAAATTTCAAAAATCGAAATTTTCACAAGGCCACAGGGGCAAAATTCAAAAGTGACCAAAACGTGCTGGAAACGTTGCAATCGTGATGTACTAACCAAATGTAGGTACGATCGCCGATTTTTAACTTTCTCCGGCAAAATTTCAAAAATCGAAATTTTTACAAGGCCACAGGGGCAAAATTCAAAAGTGACCAAAACGTGCTGGAAACGTTGCAATCGTGATGTACTAACCAAATGTAGGTACGATCGCCGATTTTTAACTTTCTCCGGCAAAATTTCAAAAATCGAAATTTTTACAAGGCCACAGGGGCAAAATTCAAAAGTGACCAAAACGTGCTGGAAACGTTGCAATCGTGATGTACTAACCAAATGTAGGTACGATCGCCGATTTTTAACTTTCTCCGGCAAAATTTCAAAAATCGAAATTTTTACAAGGCCACAGGGGCAAAATTCAAAAGTGACCAAAACGTGCTGGAAACGTTGCAATCGTGATGTACTAACCAAATGTAGGTACGATCGCCGATTTTTAACTTTCTCCGGCAAAATTTCAAAAATCGAAATTTTTACAAGGCCACAGGGGCAAAATTCAAAAGTGACCAAAACGTGCTGGAAACGTTGCAATCGTGATGTACTAACCAAATGTAGGTACGATCGCCGATTTTTAACTTTCTCCGGCAAAATTTCAAAAATCGAAATTTTTACAAGGCCACAGGGGCAAAATTCAAAAGTGACCAAAACGTGCTGGAAACGTTGCAATCGTGATGTACTAACCAAATGTAGGTACGATCGCCGATTTTTAACTTTCTCCGGCAAAATTTCAAAAATCGAAATTTTTACAAGGCCACAGGGGCAAAATTCAAAAGTGACCAAAACGTGCTGGAAACGTTGCAATCGTGATGTACTAACCAAATGTAGGTACGATCGCCGATTTTTAACTTTCTCCGGCAAAATTTCAAAAATCGAAATTTTTACAAGGCCACAGGGGCAAAATTCAAAAGTGACCAAAACGTGCTGGAAACGTTGCAATCGTGATGTACTAACCAAATGTAGGTACGATCGCCGATTTTTAACTTTCTCCGGCAAAATTTCAAAAATCGAAATTTTTACAAGGCCACAGGGGCAAAATTCAAAAGTGACCAAAACGTGCTGGAAACGTTGCAATCGTGATGTACTAACCAAATGTAGGTACGATCGCCGATTTTTAACTTTCTCCGGCAAAATTTCAAAAATCGAAATTTTTACAAGGCCACAGGGGCAAAATTCAAAAGTGACCAAAACGTGCTGGAAACGTTGCAATCGTGATGTACTAACCAAATGTAGGTACGATCGCCGATTTTTAACTTTCTCCGGCAAAATTTCAAAAATCGAAATTTTTACAAGGCCACAGGGGCAAAATTCAAAAGTGACCAAAACGTGCTGGAAACGTTGCAATCGTGATGTACTAACCAAATGTAGGTACGATCGCCGATTTTTAACTTTCTCCGGCAAAATTTCAAAAATCGAAATTTTTACAAGGCCACAGGGGCAAAATTCAAAAGTGACCAAAACGTGCTGGAAACGTTGCAATCGTGATGTACTAACCAAATGTAGGTACGATCGCCGATTTTTAACTTTCTCCGGCAAAATTTCAAAAATCGAAATTTTTACAAGGCCACAGGGGCAAAATTCAAAAGTGACCAAAACGTGCTGGAAACGTTGCAATCGTGATGTACTAACCAAATGTAGGTACGATCGCCGATTTTTAACTTTCTCCGGCAAAATTTCAAAAATCGAAATTTTCACAAGGCCACAGGGGCAAAATTCAAAAGTGACCAAAACGTGCTGGAAACGTTGCAATCGTGATGTACTAACCAAATGTAGGTACGATCGCCGATTTTTAACTTTCTCCGGCAAAATTTCAAAAATCGAAATTTTTACAAGGCCACAGGGGCAAAATTCAAAAGTGACCAAAACGTGCTGGAAACGTTGCAATCGTGATGTACTAACCAAATGTAGGTACGATCGCCGATTTTTAACTTTCTCCGGCAAAATTTCAAAAATCGAAATTTTTACAAGGCCACAGGGGCAAAATTCAAAAGTGACCAAAACGTGCTGGAAACGTTGCAATCGTGATGTACTAACCAAATGTAGGTACGATCGCCGATTTTTAACTTTCTCCGGCAAAATTTCAAAAATCGAAATTTTTACAAGGCCACAGGGGCAAAATTCAAAAGTGACCAAAACGTGCTGGAAACGTTGCAATCGTGATGTACTAACCAAATGTAGGTACGATCGCCGATTTTTAACTTTCTCCGGCAAAATTTCAAAAATCGAAATTTTTACAAGGCCACAGGGGCAAAATTCAAAAGTGACCAAAACGTGCTGGAAACGTTGCAATCGTGATGTACTAACCAAATGTAGGTACGATCGCCGATTTTTAACTTTCTCCGGCAAAATTTCAAAATCGAAATTTTTACAAGGCCACAGGGGCAAAATTCAAAAGTGACCAAAACGTGCTGGAAACGTTGCAATCGTGATGTACTAACCAAATGTAGGTACGATCGCCGATTTTTAACTTTCTCCGGCAAAATTTCAAAAATCGAAATTTTTACAAGGCCACAGGGGCAAAATTCAAAAGTGACCAAAACGTGCTGGAAACGTTGCAATCGTGATGTACTAACCAAATGTAGGTACGATCGCCGATTTTTAACTTTCTCCGGCAAAATTTCAAAAATCGAAATTTTTACAAGGCCACAGGGGCAAAATTCAAAAGTGACCAAAACGTGCTGGAAACGTTGCAATCGTGATGTACTAACCAAATGTAGGTACGATCGCCGATTTTTAACTTTCTCCGGCAAAATTTCAAAAATCGAAATTTTTACAAGGCCACAGGGGCAAAATTCAAAAGTGACCAAAACGTGCTGGAAACGTTGCAATCGTGATGTACTAACCAAATGTAGGTACGATCGCCGATTTTTAACTTTCTCCGGCAAAATTTCAAAAATCGAAATTTTTACAAGGCCACAGGGGCAAAATTCAAAAGTGACCAAAACGTGCTGGAAACGTTGCAATCGTGATGTACTAACCAAATGTAGGTACGATCGCCGATTTTTAACTTTCTCCGGCAAAATTTCAAAAATCGAAATTTTTACAAGGCCACAGGGGCAAAATTCAAAAGTGACCAAAACGTGCTGGAAACGTTGCAATCGTGATGTACTAACCAAATGTAGGTACGATCGCCGATTTTTAACTTTCTCCGGCAAAATTTCAAAAATCGAAATTTTTACAAGGCCACAGGGGCAAAATTCAAAAGTGACCAAAACGTGCTGGAAACGTTGCAATCGTGATGTACTAACCAAATGTAGGTACGATCGCCGATTTTTAACTTTCTCCGGCAAAATTTCAAAAATCGAAATTTTTACAAGGCCACAGGGGCAAAATTCAAAAGTGACCAAAACGTGCTGGAAACGTTGCAATCGTGATGTACTAACCAAATGTAGGTACGATCGCCGATTTTTAACTTTCTCCGGCAAAATTTCAAAAATCGAAATTTTTACAAGGCCACAGGGGCAAAATTCAAAAGTGACCAAAACGTGCTGGAAACGTTGCAATCGTGATGTACTAACCAAATGTAGGTACGATCGCCGATTTTTAACTTTCTCCGGCAAAATTTCAAAAATCGAAATTTTTACAAGGCCACAGGGGCAAAATTCAAAAGTGACCAAAACGTGCTGGAAACGTTGCAATCGTGATGTACTAACCAAATGTAGGTACGATCGCCGATTTTTAACTTTCTCCGGCAAAATTTCAAAAATCGAAATTTTTACAAGGCCACAGGGGCAAAATTCAAAAGTGACCAAAACGTGCTGGAAACGTTGCAATCGTGATGTACTAACCAAATGTAGGTACGATCGCCGATTTTTAACTTTCTCCGGCAAAATTTCAAAAATCGAAATTTTTACAAGGCCACAGGGGCAAAATTCAAAAGTGACCAAAACGTGCTGGAAACGTTGCAATCGTGATGTACTAACCAAATGTAGGTACGATCGCCGATTTTTAACTTTCTCCGGCAAAATTTCAAAAATCGAAATTTTTACAAGGCCACAGGGGCAAAATTCAAAAGTGACCAAAACGTGCTGGAAACGTTGCAATCGTGATGTACTAACCAAATGTAGGTACGATCGCCGATTTTTAACTTTCTCCGGCAAAATTTCAAAAATCGAAATTTTTACAAGGCCACAGGGGCAAAATTCAAAAGTGACCAAAACGTGCTGGAAACGTTGCAATCGTGATGTACTAACCAAATGTAGGTACGATCGCCGATTTTTAACTTTCTCCGGCAAAATTTCAAAAATCGAAATTTTTACAAGGCCACAGGGGCAAAATTCAAAAGTGACCAAAACGTGCTGGAAACGTTGCAATCGTGATGTACTAACCAAATGTAGGTACGATCGCCGATTTTTAACTTTCTCCGGCAAAATTTCAAAAATCGAAATTTTCACAAGGCCACAGGGGCAAAATTCAAAAGTGACCAAAACGTGCTGGAAACGTTGCAATCGTGATGTACTAACCAAATGTAGGTACGATCGCCGATTTTTAACTTTCTCCGGCAAAATTTCAAAAATCGAAATTTTCACAAGGCCACAGGGGCAAAATTCAAAAGTGACCAAAACGTGCTGGAAACGTTGCAATCGTGATGTACTAACCAAATGTAGGTACGATCGCCGATTTTTAACTTTCTCCGGCAAAATTTCAAAAATCGAAATTTTCACAAGGCCACAGGGGCAAAATTCAAAAGTGACCAAAACGTGCTGGAAACGTTGCAATCGTGATGTACTAACCAAATGTAGGTACGATCGCCGATTTTTAACTTTCTCCGGCAAAATTTCAAAAATCGAAATTTTTACAAGGCCACAGGGGCAAAATTCAAAAGTGACCAAAACGTGCTGGAAACGTTGCAATCGTGATGTACTAACCAAATGTAGGTACGATCGCCGATTTTTAACTTTCTCCGGCAAAATTTCAAAAATCGAAATTTTTACAAGGCCACAGGGGCAAAATTCAAAAGTGACCAAAACGTGCTGGAAACGTTGCAATCGTGATGTACTAACCAAATGTAGGTACGATCGCCGATTTTTAACTTTCTCCGGCAAAATTTCAAAAATCGAAATTTTTACAAGGCCACAGGGGCAAAATTCAAAAGTGACCAAAACGTGCTGGAAACGTTGCAATCGTGATGTACTAACCAAATGTAGGTACGATCGCCGATTTTTAACTTTCTCCGGCAAAATTTCAAAAATCGAAATTTTTACAAGGCCACAGGGGCAAAATTCAAAAGTGACCAAAACGTGCTGGAAACGTTGCAATCGTGATGTACTAACCAAATGTAGGTACGATCGCCGATTTTTAACTTTCTCCGGCAAAATTTCAAAAATCGAAATTTTTACAAGGCCACAGGGGCAAAATTCAAAAGTGACCAAAACGTGCTGGAAACGTTGCAATCGTGATGTACTAACCAAATGTAGGTACGATCGCCGATTTTTAACTTTCTCCGGCAAAATTTCAAAAATCGAAATTTTTACAAGGCCACAGGGGCAAAATTCAAAAGTGACCAAAACGTGCTGGAAACGTTGCAATCGTGATGTACTAACCAAATGTAGGTACGATCGCCGATTTTTAACTTTCTCCGGCAAAATTTCAAAAATCGAAATTTTTACAAGGCCACAGGGGCAAAATTCAAAAGTGACCAAAACGTGCTGGAAACGTTGCAATCGTGATGTACTAACCAAATGTAGGTACGATCGCCGATTTTTAACTTTCTCCGGCAAAATTTCAAAAATCGAAATTTTACAAGGCCACAGGGGCAAAATTCAAAAGTGACCAAAACGTGCTGGAAACGTTGCAATCGTGATGTACTAACCAAATGTAGGTACGATCGCCGATTTTTAACTTTCTCCGGCAAAATTTCAAAAATCGAAATTTTCACAAGGCCACAGGGGCAAAATTCAAAAGTGACCAAAACGTGCTGGAAACGTTGCAATCGTGATGTACTAACCAAATGTAGGTACGATCGCCGATTTTTAACTTTCTCCGGCAAAATTTCAAAAATCGAAATTTTCACAAGGCCACAGGGGCAAAATTCAAAAGTGACCAAAACGTGCTGGAAACGTTGCAATCGTGATGTACTAACCAAATGTAGGTACGATCGCCGATTTTTAACTTTCTCCGGCAAAATTTCAAAAATCGAAATTTTTACAAGGCCACAGGGGCAAAATTCAAAAGTGACCAAAACGTGCTGGAAACGTTGCAATCGTGATGTACTAACCAAATGTAGGTACGATCGCCGATTTTTAACTTTCTCCGGCAAAATTTCAAAAATCGAAATTTTTACAAGGCCACAGGGGCAAAATTCAAAAGTGACCAAAACGTGCTGGAAACGTTGCAATCGTGATGTACTAACCAAATGTAGGTACGATCGCCGATTTTTAACTTTCTCCGGCAAAATTTCAAAAATCGAAATTTTACAAGGCCACAGGGGCAAAATTCAAAAGTGACCAAAACGTGCTGGAAACGTTGCAATCGTGATGTACTAACCAAATGTAGGTACGATCGCCGATTTTTAACTTTCTCCGGCAAAATT
>OX419339.1:22869388-22901888 GCA_948470475.1 Galaxea fascicularis
ACCGTTGACCAAAACGTGCTGGAAACGTTGCAATCGTGCATGTACTAACCAAATGTAGGTACGATCGCCGATTTTTAACTTTCTCCGGCAAAATTTCAAAAATCGAAATTTTTACAAGGCCACAGGGCAAAATTCAAAAGTGACCAAAACGTGCTGGAAACGTTGCAATCGTGATGTGCTAACCAAATGTAGGTACGATCGCCGATTTTTAACTTTCTCCGGCAAAATTTCAAAAATCGAAATTTTTACAAGGCCACAGGGGCAAAATTCAAAAGTGACCAAAACGTGCTGGAAACGTTGCAATCGTGATGTACTAACCAAATGTAGGTACGATCGCCGATTTTTAACTTTCTCCGGCAAAATTTCAAAATCGAAATTTTTACAAGGCCACAGGGGCAAAATTCAAAAGTGACCAAAACGTGCTGGAAACGTTGCAATCGTGATGTGCTAACCAAATGTAGGTACGATCGCCGATTTTAACTTTCTCCGGCAAAATTTAAAAAATCGAAATTTTTACAAGGCCACAGGGGCAAAATTCAAAAGTGACCAAAACGTGCTGGAAACGTTGCAATCGTGATGTACTAACCAAATGTAGGTACGATCGCCGATTTTTAACTTTCTCCGGCAAAATTTCAAAAATCGAAATTTTTACAAGGCCACAGGGGCAAAATTCAAAAGTGACCAAAACGTGCTGGAAACGTTGCAATCGTCATGTACTAACCAAATGTAGGTACGATCGCCGATTTTTAACTTTCTCCGGCAAAATTTCAAAAATCGAAATTTTTACAAGGCCACAGGGGCAAAATTCAAAAGTGACCAAAACGTGCTGGAAACGTTGCAATCGTGATGTACTAACCAAATGTAGGTACGATCGCCGATTTTTAACTTTCTCCGGCAAAATTTCAAAAATCGAAATTTTTACAAGGCCACAAGGGCAAAATTCAAAAGTGACCAAAACGTGCTGGAAACGTTGCAATCGTGCATGTACTAACCAAATGTAGGTACGATCGCCGATTTTTAACTTTCTCCGGCAAAATTTCAAAAATCGAAATTTTTACAAGGCCACAAGGGGCAAAATTCAAAAGTGACCAAAACGTGCTGGAAACGTTGCAATCGTCATGTACTAACCAAATGTAGGTACGATCGCCGATTTTTAACTTTCTCCGGCAAAATTTCAAAAATCGAAATTTTTACAAGGCCACAGGGGCAAAATTCAAAAGTGACCAAAACGTGCTGGAAACGTTGCAATCGTGATGTGCTAACCAAATGTAGGTACGATCGCCGATTTTTAACTTTCTCCGGCAAAATTTCAAAAATCGAAATTTTTACAAGGCCACAGGGGCAAAATTCAAAAGTGACCAAAACGTGCTGGAAACGTTGCAATCGTGATGTACTAACCAAATGTAGGTACGATCGCCGATTTTTAACTTTCTCCGGCAAAATTTCAAAAATCGAAATTTTTACAAGGCCACAGGGGCAAAATTCAAAAGTGACCAAAACGTGCTGGAAACGTTGCAATCGTGATGTGCTAACCAAATGTAGGTACGATCGCCGATTTTTAACTTTCTCCGGCAAAATTTAAAAAATCGAAATTTTTACAAGGCCACAGGGGCAAAATTCAAAAGTGACCAAAACGTGCTGGAAACGTTGCAATCGTGATGTACTAACCAAATGTAGGTACGATCGCCGATTTTTAACTTTCTCCGGCAAAATTCAAAAATCGAAATTTTTACAAGGCCACAGGGGCAAAATTCAAAAGTGACCAAAACGTGCTGGAAACGTTGCAATCGTGATGTGCTAACCAAATGTAGGTACGATCGCCGATTTTTAACTTTCTCCGGCAAAATTTCAAAAATCGAAATTTTTACAAGGCCACAGGGGCAAAATTCAAAAGTGACCAAAACGTGCTGGAAACGTTGCAATCGTCATGTACTAACCAAATGTAGGTACGATCGCCGATTTTTAACTTTCTCCGGCAAAATTTCAAAAATCGAAATTTTTACAAGGCCACAGGGGCAAAATTCAAAAGTGACCAAAACGTGCTGGAAACGTTGCAATCGTGATGTGCTAACCAAATGTAGGTACGATCGCCGATTTTTAACTTTCTCCGGCAAAATTTCAAAAATCGAAATTTTTACAAGGCCACAGGGGCAAAATTCAAAAGTGACCAAAACGTGCTGGAAACGTTGCAATCGTCATGTACTAACCAAATGTAGGTACGATCGCCGATTTTTAACTTTCTCCGGCAAAATTTCAAAAATCGAAATTTTTACAAGGCCACAGGGGCAAAATTCAAAAGTGACCAAAACGTGCTGGAAACGTTGCAATCGTGATGTGCTAACCAAATGTAGGTACGATCGCCGATTTTTAACTTTCTCCGGCAAAATTTCAAAAATCGAAATTTTTACAAGGCCACAGGGGCAAAATTCAAAAGTGACCAAAACGTGCTGGAAACGTTGCAATCGTCATGTACTAACCAAATGTAGGTACGATCGCCGATTTTTAACTTTCTCCGGCAAAATTTCAAAAATCGAAATTTTTACAAGGCCACAGGGGCAAAATTCAAAAGTGACCAAAACGTGCTGGAAACGTTGCAATCGTGATGTACTAACCAAATGTAGCTACGATCGCCGATTTTTAACTTTCTCCGGCAAAATTTCAAAAATCGAAATTTTTACAAGGCCACAGGGGCAAAATTCAAAAGTGACCAAAACGTGCTGGAAACGTTGCAATCGTGATGTACTAACCAAATGTAGGTGCGATCGCCGATTTTTAACTTTCTCCGGCAAAATTTCAAAAATCGAAATTTTTACAAGGCCACAGGGGCAAAATTCAAAAGTGACCAAAACGTGCTGGAAACGTTGCAATCGTGATGTACTAACCAAATGTAGGTACGATCGCCGATTTTTAACTTTCTCCGGCAAAATTTCAAAAATCGAAATTTTTACAAGGCCACAGGGGCAAAATTCAAAAGTGACCAAAACGTGCTGGAAACGTTGCAATCGTGATGTGCTAACCAAATGTAGGTACGATCGCCGATTTTTAACTTTCTCCGGCAAAATTTCAAAAATCGAAATTTTTACAAGGCCACAGGGGCAAAATTCAAAGGTGACCAAAACGTGCTGGAAACGTTGCAATCGTCATGTACTAACCAAATGTAGGTACGATCGCCGATTTTTAACTTTCTCCGGCAAAATTTAAAAAATCGAAATTTTTACAAGGCCACAGGGGCAAAATTCAAAAGTGACCAAAACGTGCTGGAAACGTTGCAATCGTGATGTGCTAACCAAATGTAGGTACGATCGCCGATTTTTAACTTTCTCCGGCAAAATTTCAAACATCGAAATTTTTACAAGGCCACAGGGGCAAAATTCAAAAGTGACCAAAACGTGCTGGAAACGTTGCAATCGTGACGTACTAACCAAATGTAGGTACGATCGCCGATTTTTAACTTTCTCCGGCAAAATTTCAAAACTCGAAATTTTTACAAGGCCACAGGGGCAAAATTCAAAAGTGACCAAAACGTGCTGGAAACGTTGCAATCGTCATGTACTAACCAAATGTAGGTACGATCGCCGATTTTTAACTTTCTCCGGCAAAATTTCAAAAATCGAAATTTTTACAAGGCCACAGGGGCAAAATTCAAAAGTGACCAAAACGTGCTGGAAACGTTGCAATCGTGATGTGCTAACCAAATGTAGGTACGATCGCCGATTTTTAACTTTCTCTGGCAAAATTTCAAAAATCGAAATTTTTACAAGGCCACAGGGGCAAAATTCAAAAGTGACCAAAACGTGCTGGAAACGTTGCAATCGTCATGTACTAACCAAATGTAGGTACGATCGCCGATTTTTAACTTTCTCCGGCAAAATTTCAAAACTCGAAATTTTTACAAGGCCACAGGGGCAAAATTCAAAAGTGACCAAAACGTGCTGGAAACGTTGCAATCGTGATGTGCTAACCAAATGTAGGTACGATCGCCGATTTTTAACTTTCTCTGGCAAAATTTCAAAAATCGACATTTTTACAAGGCCACAGGGGCAAAATTCAAAAGTGACCAAAACGTGCTGGAAACGTTGCAATCGTGATGTACTAACCAAATGTAGGTACGATCGCCGATTTTTAACTTTCTCCGGCAAAATTTCAAAAATCGAAATTTTTACAAGGCCACAGGGGCAAAATTCAAAAGTGACCAAAACGTGCTGGAAACGTTGCAATCGTGATGTGCTAACCAAATGTAGGTACGATCGCCGATTTTTAACTTTCTCCGGCAAAATTTCAAACATCGAAATTTTTACAAGGCCACAGGGGCAAAATTCAAAAGTGACCAAAACGTGCTGGAAACGTTGCAATCGTGACGTACTAACCAAATGTAGGTACGATCGCCGATTTTTAACTTTCTCCGGCAAAATTTCAAAACTCGAAATTTTTACAAGGCCACAGGGGCAAAATTCAAAAGTGACCAAAACGTGCTGGAAACGTTGCAATCGTGATGTACTAACCAAATGTAGGTACGATCGCCGATTTTTAACTTTCTCCGGCAAAATTTCAAAAATCGAAATTTTTACAAGGCCACAGGGGCAAAATTCAAAAGTGACCAAAACGTGCTGGAAACGTTGCAATCGTCATGTACTAACCAAATGTAGGTACGATCGCCGATTTTTAACTTTCTCCGGCAAAATTTCAAAAATCGAAATTTTTACAAGGCCACAGGGGCAAAATTCAAAAGTGACCAAAACGTGCTGGAAACGTTGCAATCGTGATGTGCTAACCAAATGTAGGTACGATCGCCGATTTTTAACTTTCTCCGGCAAAATTTCAAAAATCGAAATTTTTACAAGGCCACAGGGGCAAAATTCAAAAGTGACCAAAACGTGCTGGAAACGTTGCAATCGTCATGTACTAACCAAATGTAGGTACGATCGCCGATTTTTAACTTTCTCCGGCAAAATTTCAAAAATCGAAATTTTTACAAGGCCACAGGGGCAAAATTCAAAAGTGACCAAAACGTGCTGGAAACGTTGCAATCGTGATGTGCTAACCAAATGTAGGTACGATCGCCGATTTTTAACTTTCTCCGGCAAAATTTCAAAAATCGAAATTTTTACAAGGCCACATGGGCAAAATTCAAAAGTGACCAAAACGTGCTGGAAACGTTGCAATCGTCATGTACTAACCAAATGTAGGTACGATCGCCGATTTTTAACTTTCTCCGGCAAAATTTCAAAAATCGAAATTTTTACAAGGCCACAGGGGCAAAATTCAAAAGTGACCAAAACGTGCTGGAAACGTTGCAATCGTGATGTACTAACCAAATGTAGCTACGATCGCCGATTTTTAACTTTCTCCGGCAAAATTTCAAAAATCGACATTTTTACAAGGCCACAGGGGCAAAATTCAAAAGTGACCAAAACGTGCTGGAAACGTTGCAATCGTGATGTACTAACCAAATGTAGGTGCGATCGCCGATTTTTAACTTTCTCCGGCAAAATTTCAAAAATCGAAATTTTTACAAGGCCACAGGGGCAAAATTCAAAAGTGACCAAAACGTGCTGGAAACGTTGCAATCGTGATGTACTAACCAAATGTAGGTACGATCGCCGATTTTTAACTTTCTCCGGCAAAATTTCAAAAATCGAAATTTTTACAAGGCCACAGGGGCAAAATTCAAAAGTGACCAAAACGTGCTGGAAACGTTGCAATCGTGATGTGCTAACCAAATGTAGGTACGATCGCCGATTTTTAACTTTCTCCGGCAAAATTTCAAAAATCGAAATTTTTACAAGGCCACAGGGGCAAAATTCAAAGGTGACCAAAACGTGCTGGAAACGTTGCAATCGTCATGTACTAACCAAATGTAGGTACGATCGCCGATTTTTAACTTTCTCCGGCAAAATTTAAAAAATCGAAATTTTTACAAGGCCACAGGGGCAAAATTCAAAAGTGACCAAAACGTGCTGGAAACGTTGCAATCGTGATGTGCTAACCAAATGTAGGTACGATCGCCGATTTTTAACTTTCTCCGGCAAAATTTCAAACATCGAAATTTTTACAAGGCCACAGGGGCAAAATTCAAAAGTGACCAAAACGTGCTGGAAACGTTGCAATCGTGACGTACTAACCAAATGTAGGTACGATCGCCGATTTTTAACTTTCTCCGGCAAAATTTCAAAACTCGAAATTTTTACAAGGCCACAGGGGCAAAATTCAAAAGTGACCAAAACGTGCTGGAAACGTTGCAATCGTCATGTACTAACCAAATGTAGGTACGATCGCCGATTTTTAACTTTCTCCGGCAAAATTTCAAAAATCGAAATTTTTACAAGGCCACAGGGGCAAAATTCAAAAGTGACCAAAACGTGCTGGAAACGTTGCAATCGTGATGTGCTAACCAAATGTAGGTACGATCGCCGATTTTTAACTTTCTCTGGCAAAATTTCAAAAATCGAAATTTTTACAAGGCCACAGGGGCAAAATTCAAAAGTGACCAAAACGTGCTGGAAACGTTGCAATCGTCATGTACTAACCAAATGTAGGTACGATCGCCGATTTTTAACTTTCTCCGGCAAAATTTCAAAACTCGAAATTTTTACAAGGCCACAGGGGCAAAATTCAAAAGTGACCAAAACGTGCTGGAAACGTTGCAATCGTGATGTGCTAACCAAATGTAGGTACGATCGCCGATTTTTAACTTTCTCTGGCAAAATTTCAAAAATCGACATTTTTACAAGGCCACAGGGGCAAAATTCAAAAGTGACCAAAACGTGCTGGAAACGTTGCAATCGTGATGTACTAACCAAATGTAGGTACGATCGCCGATTTTTAACTTTCTCCGGCAAAATTTCAAAAATCGAAATTTTTACAAGGCCACAGGGGCAAAATTCAAAAGTGACCAAAACGTGCTGGAAACGTTGCAATCGTGATGTGCTAACCAAATGTAGGTACGATCGCCGATTTTTAACTTTCTCCGGCAAAATTTCAAACATCGAAATTTTTACAAGGCCACAGGGGCAAAATTCAAAAGTGACCAAAACGTGCTGGAAACGTTGCAATCGTGACGTACTAACCAAATGTAGGTACGATCGCCGATTTTTAACTTTCTCCGGCAAAATTTCAAAACTCGAAATTTTTACAAGGCCACAGGGGCAAAATTCAAAAGTGACCAAAACGTGCTGGAAACGTTGCAATCGTGATGTACTAACCAAATGTAGGTACGATCGCCGATTTTTAACTTTCTCCGGCAAAATTTCAAAAATCGAAATTTTTACAAGGCCACAGGGGCAAAATTCAAAAGTGACCAAAACGTGCTGGAAACGTTGCAATCGTGATGTGCTAACCAAATGTAGGTACGATCGCCGATTTTTAACTTTCTCTGGCAAAATTTCAAAAATCGAAATTTTTACAAGGCCACAGGGGCAAAATTCAAAAGTGACCAAAACGTGCTGGAAACGTTGCAATCGTCATGTACTAACCAAATGTAGGTACGATCGCCGATTTTTAACTTTCTCCGGCAAAATTTCAAAACTCGAAATTTTTACAAGGCCACAGGGGCAAAATTCAAAAGTGACCAAAACGTGCTGGAAACGTTGCAATCGTGTTGTGCTAACCAAATGTAGGTACGATCGCCGATTTTTAACTTTCTCCGGCAAAATTTCAAACATCGAAATTTTTACAAGGCCACAGGGGCAAAATTCAAAAGTGACCAAAACGTGCTGGAAACGTTGCAATCGTGATGTACTAACCAAATGTAAGTACGATCGCCGATTTTTAACTTTCTCCGGCAAAATTTCAAAACTCGAAATTTTTACAAGGCCACAGGGGCAAAATTCAAAAGTGACCAAAACGTGCTGGAAACGTTGCAATCGTGATGTACTAACCAAATGTAGGTACGATCGCCGATTTTTAACTTTCTCCGGCAAAATTTCAAAAATCGAAATTTTTACAAGGCCACAGGGGCAAAATTCAAAAGTGACCAAAACGTGCTGGAAACGTTGCAATCGTCATGTACTAACCAAATGTAGGTACGATCGCCGATTTTTAACTTTCTCCGGCAAAATTTCAAAAATCGAAATTTTTACAAGGCCACAGGGGCAAAATTCAAAAGTGACCAAAACGTGCTGGAAACGTTGCAATCGTGATGTGCTAACCAAATGTAGGTACGATCGCCGATTTTTAACTTTCTCTGGCAAAATTTCAAAAATCGAAATTTTTACAAGGCCACAGGGGCAAAATTCAAAAGTGACCAAAACGTGCTGGAAACGTTGCAATCGTGATGTACTAACCAAATGTAGGTACGATCGCCGATTTTTGACTTTCTCCGGCAAAATTTCAAAAATCGAAATTTTTACAAGGCCACAGGGGCAAAATTCAAAAGTGACCAAAACGTGCTAGAAACGTTGCAATCGTGATGTACTAACCAAATGTAGGTACGATCGCCGATTTTTAACTTTCTCCGGCAAAATTTCAAAAATCGAAATTTTTACAAGGCCACAGGGGCAAAATTCAAAAGTGACCAAAACGTGCTGGAAACGTTGCAATCGTCATGTACTAACCAAATGTAGGTACGATCGCCGATTTTTAACTTTCTCCGGCAAAATTTCAAAAATCGAAATTTTTACAAGGCCACAGGGGCAAAATTCAAAAGTGACCAAAACGTGCTGGAAACGTTGCAATCGTCATGTACTAACCAAATGTAGGTACGATCGCCGATTTTTAACTTTCTCCGGCAAAATTTCAAAAATCGAAATTTTTACAAGGCCACAGGGGCAAAATTCAAAAGTGACCAAAACGTGCTGGAAACGTTGCAATCGTCATGTACTAACCAAATGTAGGTACGATCGCCGATTTTTAACTTTCTCCGGCAAAATTTCAAAAATCGAAATTTTTACAAGGCCACAGGGGCAAAATTCAAAAGTGACCAAAACGTGCTGGAAACGTTGCAATCGTGATGTCCTAACCAAATGTAGGTACGATCGCCGATTTTTAACTTTCTCCGGCAAAATTTCAAAAATCGAAATTTTTACAAGGCCACAGGGGCAAAATTCAAAAGTGACCAAAACGTGCTGGAAACGTTGCAATCGTCATGTACTAACCAAATGTAGGTACGATCGCCGATTTTTAACTTTCTCCGGCAAAATTTCAAAAATCGAAATTTTTACAAGGCCACAGGGGCAAAATTCAAAAGTGACCAAAACGTGCTGGAAACGTTGCAATCGTCGTGTACTAACCAAATGTAGGTACGATCGCCGATTTTTAACTTTCTCCGGCAAAATTTCAAAAATCGAAATTTTTACAAGGCCACAGGGGCAAAATTCAAAAGTGACCAAAACGTGCTGGAAACGTTGCAATCGTCATGTACTAACCAAATGTAGGTACGATCGCCGATTTTTAACTTTCTCCGGCAAAATTTCAAAAATCGAAATTTTTACAAGGCCACAGGGGCAAAATTCAAAAGTGACCAAAACGTGCTGGAAACGTTGCAATCGTGATGTACTAACCAAATGTAGGTACGATCGCCGATTTTTAACTTTCTCCGGCAAAATTTGAAATATCGAAATTTTTACAAGGCCACAGGGGCAAAATTCAAAAGTGACCAAAACGTGCTGGAAACGTTGCAATCGTGATGTACTAACCAAATGTAGGTACGATCGCCGATTTTTAACTTTCTCCGGCAAAATTTCAAAAATCGAAATTTTTACAAGGCCACAGGGGCAAAATTCAAAAGTGACCAAAACGTGCTGGAAACGTTGCAATCGTGATGTACTAACCAAATGTAGGTACGATCGCCGATTTTTAACTTTCTCCGGCAAAATTTCAAAAATCGAAATTTTTACAAGGCCACAGGGGCAAAATTCAAAAGTGACCAAAACGTGCTGGAAACGTTGCAATCGTCATGTACTAACCAAATGTAGGTACGATCGCCGATTTTTAACTTTCTCCGGCAAAATTTCAAAAATCGAAATTTTTACAAGGCCACAGGGGCAAAATTCAAAAGTGACCAAAACGTGCTGGAAACGTTGCAATCGTCATGTACTAACCAAATGTAGGTACGATCGCCGATTTTTAACTTTCTCCGGCAAAATTTCAAAAATCGAAATTTTTACAAGGCCACAGGGGCAAAATTCAAAAGTGACCAAAACGTGCTGGAAACGTTGCAATCGTCATGTACTAACCAAATGTAGGTACGATCGCCGATTTTTAACTTTCTCCGGCAAAATTTCAAACATCGAAATTTTTACAAGGCCACAGGGGCAAAATTCAAAAGTGACCAAAACGTGCTGGAAACGTTGCAATCGTCATGTACTAACCAAATGTAGGTACGATCGCCGATTTTTAACTTTCTCCGGCAAAATTTCAAAAATCGAAATTTTTACAAGGCCACAGGGGCAAAATTCAAAAGTGACCAAAACGTGCTGGAAACGTTGCAATCGTGATGTACTAACCAAATGTAGGTACGATCGCCGATTTTTAACTTTCTCCGGCAAAATTTCAAAAATCGAAATTTTTACAAGGCCACAGGGGCAAAATTCAAAAGTGACCAAAACGTGCTGGAAACGTTGCAATCGTGATGTACTAACCAAATGTAGGTACGATCGCCGATTTTTAACTTTCTCCGGCAAAATTTCAAACATCGAAATTTTTACAAGGCCACAGGGGCAAAATTCAAAAGTGACCAAAACGTGCTGGAAACGTTGCAATCGTGATGTACTAACCAAATGTAGGTACGATCGCCGATTTTTAACTTTCTCCGGCAAAATTTCAAACATCGAAACTTTTACAAGGCCACAGGGGCAAAATTCAAAAGTGACCAAAACGTGCTGGAAACGTTGCAATCGTCATGTACTAACCAAATGTAGGTACGATCGCCGATTTTTAACTTTCTCCGGCAAAATTTCAAAAATCGAAATTTTTACAAGGCCACAGGGGCAAAATTCAAAAGTGACCAAAACGTGCTGGAAACGTTGCAATCGTCATGTACTAACCAAATGTAGGTACGATCGCCGATTTTTAACTTTCTCCGGCAAAATTTCAAAAATCGAAATTTTTACAAGGCCACAGGGGCAAAATTCAAAAGTGACCAAAACGTGCTGGAAACGTTGCAATCGTCGTGTACTAACCAAATGTAGGTACGATCGCCGATTTTTAACTTTCTCCGGCAAAATTTCAAAAATCGAAATTTTTACAAGGCCACAGGGGCAAAATTCAAAAGTGACCAAAACGTGCTGGAAACGTTGCAATCGTCATGTACTAACCAAATGTAGGTACGATCGCCGATTTTTAACTTTCTCCGGCAAAATTTCAAAAATCGAAATTTTTACAAGGCCACAGGGGCAAAATTCAAAAGTGACCAAAACGTGCTGGAAACGTTGCAATCGTGATGTACTAACCAAATGTAGGTACGATCGCCGATTTTTAACTTTCTCCGGCAAAATTTCAAAAATCGAAATTTTTACAAGGCCACAGGGGCAAAATTCAAAAGTGACCAAAACGTGCTGGAAACGTTGCAATCGTCGTCTACTAACCAAATGTAGGTACGATCGCCGATTTTTAACTTTCTCCGGCAAAATTTCAAAAATCGAAATTTTTACAAGGCCACAGGGGCAAAATTCAAAAGTGACCAAAACGTGCTGGAAACGTTGCAATCGTCATGTACTAACCAAATGTAGGTACGATCGCCGATTTTTAACTTTCTCCGGCAAAATTTCAAAAATCGAAATTTTTACAAGGCCACAGGGGCAAAATTCAAAAGTGACCAAAACGTGCTGGAAACGTTGCAATCGTGATGTACTAACCAAATGTAGGTACGATCGCCGATTTTTAACTTTCTCCGGCAAAATTTCAAAAATCGAAATTTTTACAAGGCCACAGGGGCAAAATTCAAAAGTGACCAAAACGTGCTGGAAACGTTGCAATCGTCATGTACTAACCAAATGTAGGTACGATCGCCGATTTTTAACTTTCTCCGGCAAAATTTCAAAAATCGAAATTTTTACAAGGCCACAGGGGCAAAATTCAAAAGTGACCAAAACGTGCTGGAAACGTTGCAATCGTCATGTACTAACCAAATGTAGGTACGATCGCCGATTTTTAACTTTCTCCGGCAAAATTTCAAACATCGAAATTTTTACAAGGCCACAGGGGCAAAATTCAAAAGTGACCAAAACGTGCTGGAAACGTTGCAATCGTCATGTACTAACCAAATGTAGGTACGATCGCCGATTTTTAACTTTCTCCGGCAAAATTTCAAAAATCGAAATTTTTACAAGGCCACAGGGGCAAAATTCAAAAGTGACCAAAACGTGCTGGAAACGTTGCAATCGTGATGTACTAACCAAATGTAGGTACGATCGCCGATTTTTAACTTTCTCCGGCAAAATTTCAAAAATCGAAATTTTTACAAGGCCACAGGGGCAAAATTCAAAAGTGACCAAAACGTGCTGGAAACGTTGCAATCGTGATGTACTAACCAAATGTAGGTACGATCGCCGATTTTTAACTTTCTCCGGCAAAATTTCAAACATCGAAATTTTTACAAGGCCACAGGGGCAAAATTCAAAAGTGACCAAAACGTGCTGGAAACGTTGCAATCGTTATGTACTAACCAAATGTAGGTACGATCGCCGATTTTTAACTTTCTCCGGCAAAATTTCAAACATCGAAACTTTTACAAGGCCACAGGGGCAAAATTCAAAAGTGACCAAAACGTGCTGGAAACGTTGCAATCGTCATGTACTAACCAAATGTAGGTACGATCGCCGATTTTTAACTTTCTCCGGCAAACTTTCAAACATCGAAATTTTTACAAGGCCACAGGGGCAAAATTCAAAAGTGACCAAAACGTGCTGAAAACGTTGCAATCGTCATGTACTAACCAAATGTAGGTACGATCGCCGATTTTTAACTTTCTCCGGCAAAATTTCAAAAATCGAAATTTTTACAAGGCCACAGGGGCAAAATTCAAAAGTGACCAAAACGTGCTGGAAACGTTGCAATCGTGATGTACTAACCAAATGTAGGTACGATCGCCGATTTTTAACTTTCTCCGGCAAAATTTCAAAAATCGAAATTTTTACAAGGCCACAGGGGCAAAATTCAAAAGTGACCAAAACGTGCTGGAAACGTTGCAATCGTCATGTACTAACCAAATGTAGGTACGATCGCCGATTTTTAACTTTCTCCGGCAAAATTTCAAAAATCGACATTTTTACAAGGCCACAGGGGCAAAATTCAAAAGTGACCAAAACGTGCTGGAAACGTTGCAATCGTCATGTACTAACCAAATGTAGGTACGATCGCCGATTTTTAACTTTCTCCGGCAAAATTTCAAAACTCGAAAGTTTTACAAGGCCACAGGGGCAAAATTCAAAAGTGACCAAAACGTGCTGGAAACGTTGCAATCGTCATGTACTAACCAAATGTAGGTACGATCGCCGATTTTTAACTTTCTCCGGCAAAATTTCAAAAATCGAAATTTTTACAAGGCCACAGGGGCAAAATTCAAAAGTGACCAAAACGTGCTGGAAACGTTGCAATCGTGATGTACTAACCAAATGTAGGTACGATCGCCGATTTTTAACTTTCTCCGGCAAAATTTCAAACATCGAAATTTTTACAAGGCCACTGGGGCAAAATTCAAAAGTGACCAAAACGTGCTGGAAACGTTGCAATCGTGATGTACTAACCAAATGTAGGTACGATCGCCGATTTTTAACTTTCTCCGGCAAAATTTCAAACATCGAAACTTTTACAAGGCCACAGGGGCAAAATTCAAAAGTGACCAAAACGTGCTGGAAACGTTGCAATCGTCATGTACTAACCAAATGTAGGTACGATCGCCGATTTTTAACTTTCTCCGGCAAACTTTCAAACATCGAAATTTTTACAAGGCCACAGGGGCAAAATTCAAAAGTGACCAAAACGTGCTGAAAACGTTGCAATCGTCATGTACTAACCAAATGTAGGTACGATCGCCGATTTTTAACTTTCTCCGGCAAAATTTCAAAAATCGAAATTTTTACAAGGCCACAGGGGCAAAATTCAAAAGTGACCAAAACGTGCTGGAAACGTTGCAATCGTGATGTACTAACCAAATGTAGGTACGATCGCCGATTTTTAACTTTCTCCGGCAAAATTTCAAAAATCGAAATTTTTACAAGGCCACAGGGGCAAAATTCAAAAGTGACCAAAACGTGCTGGAAACGTTGCAATCGTCATGTACTAACCAAATGTAGGTACGATCGCCGATTTTTAACTTTCTCCGGCAAAATTTCAAAAATCGAAATTTTTACAAGGCCACAGGGGCAAAATTCAAAAGTGACCAAAACGTGCTGGAAACGTTGCAATCGTCATGTACTAACCAAATGTAGGTACGATCGCCGATTTTTAACTTTCTCCGGCAAAATTTCAAAACTCGAAAGTTTTACAAGGCCACAGGGGCAAAATTCAAAAGTGACCAAAACGTGCTGGAAACGTTGCAATCGTGATGTACTAACCAAATGTAGGTACGATCGCCGATTTTTAACTTTCTCCGGCAAAATTTCAAAAATCGAAATTTTTACAAGGCCACAGGGGCAAAATTCAAAAGTGACCAAAACGTGCTGGAAACGTTGCAATCGTCATGTACTAACCAAATGTTGTTACGATCGCCGATTTTTAACTTTCTCCGGCAAAATTTCAAACATCGAAATTTTTACAAGGCCACAGGGGCAAAATTCAAAAGTGACCAAAACGTGCTGGAAACGTTGCAATCGTCATGTACTAACCAAATGTAGGTACGATCGCCGATTTTTAACTTTCTCCGGCAAAATTTCAAAAATCGAAATTTTTACAAGGCCACAGGGGCAAAATTCAAAAGTGACCAAAACGTGCTGGAAACGTTGCAATCGTCATGTACTAACCAAATGTAGGTACGATCGCCGATTTTTAACTTTCTCCGGCAAAATTTCAAAAATCGACACTTTTACAAGGCCACAGGAGCGAAATTCAAAAGTGACCAAAACGTGCTGGAAACGTTGCAATCGTCATGTACTAACCAAATGTAGGTACGATCGCCGATTTTTAACTTTCTCCGGCAAAATTTCAAAAATCGAAATTTTTACAAGGCCACAGGGGCAAAATTCAAAAGTGACCAAAACGTGCTGGAAACATTGCAATCGTCATGTACTAACCAAATGTAGGTACGATCGCCGATTTTTAACTTTCTCCGGCAAAATTTCAAAAATCGAAATTTTTACAAGGCCACAGGGGCAAAATTCAAAAGTGACCAAAACGTGCTGGAAACGTTGCAATCGTCATGTACTAACCAAATGTAGGTACGATCGCCGATTTTTAACTTTCTCCGGCAAAATTTCAAAAATCGAAATTTTTACAAGGCCACAGGGGCAAAATTCAAAAGTGACCAAAACGTGCTGGAAACGTTGCAATCGTGATGTACTAACCAAATGTAGGTACGATCGCCGATTTTTAACTTTCTCCGGCAAAATTTCAAACATCGAAATTTTTACAAGGCCACAGGGGCAAAATTCAAAAGTGACCAAAACGTGCTGGAAACGTTGCAATCGTGATGTACTAACCAAATGTAGGTACGATCGCCGATTTTTAACTTTCTCCGGCAAAATTTCAAACATCGAAATTTTTACAAGGCCACAGGGGCAAAATTCAAAAGTGACCAAAACGTGCTGGAAACGTTGCAATCGTCATGTACTAACCAAATGTAGGTACGATCGCCGATTTTTAACTTTCTCCGGCAAAATTTCATACATCGAAATTTTTACAAGGCCACAGGGGCAAAATTCAAAAGTGACCAAAACGTGCTGGAAACGTTGCAATCGTCATGTACTAACCAAATGTAGGTACGATCGCCGATTTTTAACTTTCTCCGGCAAAATTTCAAAAATCGAAATTTCCACAAGGCGAAATAGGCAAAATTCAAAATTGTTCGTTTTTTTTCTTCTGGTTACGTTTGGTCTTTACTCAAATGGCTTTAGCTTGATTTTTTTGCCTTGTGCTCGTGTGTAGTTGTAGCGTGTCATTGGGCCGATAAGTTTCTTTTTAGCTTCTTTGCGGATGTGGCTAATATCACTTTGGAGTTCATCGTCCAGCACGATGTTGACTCGTACGTTGTACCTCAGGTCTCTAGGGTACGTTTTCTTTTCGGTGTGTGCTTTCAGTTTCTTAATAGACGATTCGGATATTTCAACTTTCTTTTCCACAGTAGAGGCGCTGTATCTGTTATAGCGAGGTCTCCTTTTGGGGATGTTGTTTTCCCTTCCTTCTCTGTGGCGGCGCTTACGGTCGGGCGGCCGTTGGCCACTTTGAAAATTGCTATCTGATGCTAACAGCGTGTCCTCGTTATTGTCTTTGTTGCTTTGGCCTGATTACAATAACAAAGATAGCAAAACAAAGGACATGGCTATACATATATATATATAGGGGGACGCGGGTTCGATTCCCACTCACGGCATAAATGTTTTTTCATTCAAAAAGGATCAGTTAGTAGTTCGCTGTTGTTACTTTCTTCATTCATCTACTATATATATATATATATATATATATATATATATATATATATATATATATATATATATATATGCTTAGATGGACAATATATATAATATTCTTGAGTTCTAATCATGTAAAACAGGGATAAATTTTCAAATCTAAATTTCAGCATGTTCCACCAATGGGATTTTTTGGTACTTTTAGTATGTTATTTAGTTCATCAACCTTGTCAATAGCACGGTAAAATAAATTCTGTTGCAATTTGTTTGACGTCGAACCACAGTTTCCTTGGACGACAGTGAAGTGACTGAAAATCAAGGTGCTATTAACAAACAGCAATTTGACACTGAATTGAACACAAAAGTTGATAAAAGTCAAATCATGGGTGGAAATGCAGAAGCAGGGAAGTTAGTCAAATGTTTCCCTGACAAAGGTATAACCACACCCAAATTATACGTTGAAGACAGATTTAATGATTAGGTGATAATCAAAGCTGATGATCGAGGTTTTGATGATGTGCATCTGAATATACCAAATCTGAAAAATTATGATGGAATAGGAGGAAAAAGAAGGAGTGAAATTATGGCAACTTTTGTCGACCAAACAATAACTGGGAAAAAGATGTTTCAAAACAGCATCGAAGTGGGTGGAAATAAAATCAAAGATCTTGCAGCACCAACAGATCAAACTGATGCTACAACAAAAAAATATGTTGATGATGAGGTCACAAAAGTCAGTGTTGATTATCTCAAAAAGGATGGTAGTGTTGCAATGACTGTTGATTTGAATGCGGGTGGAAATAAAATCACAAATGTTGCAACACCAACAGATCAAACTGATGCTACAACAAAAAAATATGTTGATGATGAGGTCACAAAAGTTGGTGTCGATTTGACACCATATCTCAAATAGGATGACAGTGTTGCAATGACTGGTGATTTGAATGCTGGTGGAAATAAAATAAAAAATGTTGGAACACCAACAACACAAGAAAACGATCGTGTTGTCAACGTTTCGTTTTTAAATTCTCAA
The DNA here is from genome assembly GCA_948470475.1 of Galaxea fascicularis. Lineage (NCBI taxonomy): Eukaryota > Metazoa > Cnidaria > Anthozoa > Scleractinia > Euphylliidae > Galaxea > Galaxea fascicularis. The sequence goes on from OX419339.1 coordinate 22,886,921, forward strand.
GTAAGCGCATCAAAAGCTGATATAACACAGCAGTACAAGGATTTCGTCGCTGAATCACACATTGTTTCATCTCACAAAACGAATGCATTCAAATACCTGATTGACGCTGATGAGAGTAGTTCAGAATATAATATCACAGTGAAAGGTATTACCAATTTCAATACATCTCCTCATCAAAACAAAAAAGCTTATGATATAGTTTTGACAAAGGATGTGGGATCAAATAATTACAGATCAAGGATCGGTTTCAATCTTCATCCAGTACCTTTCGCGAAATATACAATTGTATTTGAATTTTTCCCTCCTGAAATGACAAACATCAAACTTTCATGCCAAGCAACTGATTCATACATTCGCAAAGTCGTTCAGCGTGATTTCACTGATTATAGCAAACTACTCGTACAATTCAACCATGTCAGTCACCTGGCTCTAGATTATATATATTTCACTATGCATAGCACAGCTACAGCGACTCTGGTGAATTGTCAGTTGATTGTTTATGGTGAAAAAGATTGGTCAGACAGTGTTTTTTGTTGTTCAAAAATGAAAATGAAGATATGAAAATGCAGACTGATTTCGACATGAATAACAAAAGAATCAAGAATTTGAGCAACCCGATTAATGATGGAGATGCTATCAATAAATTATATTGCGATAATATTTCATATTACTCAGGAAATCATACTTACAGAAACATATTTTCCGAACTCACCGATTTGGTTGAGACATCTCGTTTCAATCTCATTCAGGGTGTCACCAATGTTGAATAAACAAAATAAACCCTAATCTCATCTTTGGAACAAATCGTCTCATTAGAGACTTTCATGCGATTTACGGTTTGAAATTAAACCCCAAAACACATATCCAAACAACAGATGTATTTAATCAAAATTCAAGTTTCACCTTCTTCATATCTTTCCTTCGTGACTGCCGAACCAAAACCTGTGAGATAAGTTGGTTAACAAACAGTGGGAGCAATCGAACTAAATCATATCCTCAGTACAAGATCACCAATGACGACATAATAATTGACGCTGATTCAAAAGGAACACACGGAATTCAGTTCCCAAGCAGGTAACAAAACAAAAAACTTTTTCTTTGGATCTGTTATGACAGCTCGAAGTATCAATATAAAATGGCGTTGGTGAATTTTTCGTCTCATGTCTATAAAATCTTCCATCCACCCAGGAATTTACAGTCAAGTCAACTGGAAGTCAGTTTTCATGTATTTGTGAATAAGATCGGTTTCAGGAAACAATTCATCGATGTCAACAGCATGGACTTTTTCAGGATTATGTTGGAGGAAAAAAGAAATGGATCTTATGTTGTGTAAATAATAATAATGGCCAAATTAATCATTGATTTCAACCACATATCAAATGAACTGACCGAATCACAGATAGCTGAACTGAAATCGTACTACGAAACTTACCACAAAAAAATGTGGATGTACAAGGCTGCGTACAAACGTTTGAGAGCATGGCAATTGGTTGGCAATATTTCAAGCGTAGTATTTGCTACCGGCGGGCTTAGCAAGTTCAATAGCTACTTCAGGCGTCAGTTTGTTAGCCATCGCTTCTGCAAGGGTACTCATTCAAGTGTATATGAAACACAAGAACGTGGATATCAAGCTGTATCTGTCAAAGGATGGAGTCCAGAAACAAGTGTAATTTTCTTCGAAAATCACCTTTAATTGCTACGATTTCAAACGAGCGAAAAGATTACAAAACGCGCGGGAAGTGCATGCCCATATATGGCTTGTCACGCTAGGCATACTGTGACATCCCCCTCTTTTTGTTGACAAAAAGGGCTTGGTTACATGCAATAAATTGGCAGGGAGAGCATGATAATCACTGCTAATCAATTAAGCAAACGTCTATCAAATGACAACGGGTGTGAGTGAACCCAATGTCAATAAGTAAAAAAAGTTTCATCCACAAGTCTGTGTTGGTCGCTATTCAGTCTTTGAACTTGGCTGGGACCTGAGTGACACGTCCTGTCCTGGTAACCTGGCTTCTTGATTGGTAGCAAGTCCTTTCGCCAGCTGTAAATGTACTGGCTGGTTCAAGATCAACTTGCTTCTCATTGCAAGGTAGCTTTGAGGGTGGCTGTTCGGGTGTTGGTGTGCTGTCGTTAGGGCTACCTTCTGTCAACGGGGGACGTCTGGCTGCCCTGTTATTGGTTGTGTGCGCAGCTTTGGGATTGTGCACTGAAGCCACGCACTTGTAGGCGGAGAGGTATTGCAGGATGGAGGAGTGAGTTCACTCTGGCTTCTTGGTCTCAGGTGCTCCCTAGTTCTCTGCTAGATTTTCCTTGAATGTCCACCGTTTAGGTTCGGGGGTGCTCTGTTGACTGTGGCCTGTTTAGCAAAGTTGCTGGCTGACAGGTCCTCTTTAAGACATTCCAGACAAACACTGGCTCCCGGTTGTTAAGGGGTCTCTGGTCACTACCAGCCTTTCTGTTGTAAAATACTGCCTGCTTTTCTTGACGCCTCTGGTTGGCTTCTTGGTGGTTCATCATGGTGGTTCATCATGTGGGTGCTTGGACTTTAGTGTGCTTCAGCTATTTGGAAGTCTTGTTTGGGGTTTACGCCCAAATATTAATTCATGGGGTGATGGGATCTGGTCACCAAGTGGAGCAGTTCGATACACTCACAAGGCTGTGTAAGGGCATTCATTCTTCTATAGTGCCTTCCTCGAGAGTGATTTGCAGGTCCCAATTGCTCTTTCTGCTAGGCTATTTGCTTGATGGTGATATGGAGAGCTGCAGTGCAGTGTGATGCCGCTTTGTTCACATTTTGTTTTGAACCTTTCGCTGATGTACTGAGATCCAAAATCGGCGATGATGGTGGCTGGTAGGTCGTACTCTGCCATGATGCTTGTGAAGTGGTTGCGCACTGTAGGGCTGGTCATGTCGTTGAGAAGTCTTATCACAGGAAATCGTGAGTAGTAGTCGACAACCATCGAATATTTCTTTCCATTGAGTTCAAAGATGTCAGTGCCAAGCTTCTCCCATGGCCGGGTCGGAAGGTCTGGTTGCGTGATAGGTAGTTTGGGTTGAGCTGGCTGATGCTTGTCACACAGGTCACAGTTCTTCACCATCTGCCTAATATCAGCGGAGATGCTGGGCCAGACAACTGATTCCCTAGCTCGGAGGATACATTTGTTTTCTCCTGGTGTCCTACTTGGATTGCTTGAACGTCTCTCATGGAAAGTGGTATGACGATTCTGCTGCCTTTTAGCACTAGACCATCCTCTAATGTGAGGTCGCATTGAAAGTTCCAAAACTCCGATAGTTTTGGGGGGCATAGCTTTCTGTGCGAGGGCCAACCGTTGAAGACAGTATTCTTCAATAGACTCATGGTATAGTCTTGTGTTGTAGAGGACTTCACCGCTCTTAGGTCAGTGGGGGTGGACAGGAAGTGAATGTTACGCTGTGATGCCGAGTCCTCTGTCACGTGTTCAGGGTTGCGTCCTGCGTTTCTGTGGCACACTCGTGACAGGGCGTCAGCAACGGGGATTGATCTCTCCTGTTTGCACTGGACACGGACATCAAATCGTAGGCATCTTAGGAGTAGCCTCTGCAACGTGCTTGGGGCTTCGTTGATGTTTTCTTGAAGATTTGTTCCAAAGGGGAGTGGTCGGTTTCGACTGTCACGTTTCGGCCAAGCAGGTAGTATTCGAACTTCTCTCAGCCGTATGTCACAGCCAAGCACTCAGGCTCAATATCGGAATATCTGGATTCGGCTTCGGTGAGTGACCGAATGCCTTGGCAATGATGTGTTCACTTCCTTCTCAGCCAGGCTCCAATGCCTGTTTGGCTCGCGTCACACTGAAGAATCTTGGGCGTAGTTGGGTCTGGGTCATAGTAGGAGATGAGCTTGGACATGCAGACTTATTGCTTAATTCTATCAAGTGCCTGCTGACGGTGGGGCTCCCAGCTGAAGTGGACATGCTTCTTAGTGAGCTCTCTTAATGGTGATGTCAGGTCGGCTAGCTTTGTCGAAAAGCGGTTGAGGTAGGTCACCGTGCCCAGGATGGTCTGGAGCTCTCTCATGTTTGACGGGGTCTTCATATTGTGAATTGCTTCAAGTTTCTCCCTTGCTGGCTGGATCCCATTCTCAGTCAGAATGTGTCCAAAGAAGTGAACTTCTGTCTGCTTGAATTGCAACTTTTCAGAGTTTAGGCTAACATTGTGTTTGCAAGTGGCTTCGAGCATTTCGCAGAAGGCTTGGTCGTGCTCTGATTCGGTTGACCCACACACCACGATGTCGTCAGCAATACCCATTGCATTGGGGATGTATTTGTACACCTCGTCAAGTTTGCGTTGGAAGATGTCCTGGGAGAGCCTGACCCCAAAGGGTAATCGTTTATAACGGTACCGCCCAAAGGGGGTATTGAAGGTGCATAGCAAACTTGATTCGTGGTGCAGGGCTACATGCCGATAACCTTTTTTGGGGTCGACGACAGAGAAGAACTTCTTTCCATGTAGCTGAGGCAGGAGTTCGTCAATGGTACGGGTGTAATAATGCTCTCGACGTATATTCTTGTTGAGGTCTTTAGGGTCGAGGCAAAGTCTGATCTTCTTTTTACCTTCTGGGGTTTCTCTGATGTTGCATACGATTGCGTTTACCCAGTCAGTTGGCTCGTGCACAGCAGTGATGACGTCATCTGCAATCATTTTGTCAGATTCCTCCTTGTATAAGGGTAGTATGTGTACTGGAACAGTGCGCGGTGGGTGAATGACTGGAACAGGGTCGTCAATTAGTTGGATGTGGTATTTCTCTCCCGGAAACAACCTAACTTGTCGAAACAATCGTGGTACTCTTCTAAAACAGTGGGCTTAAATTGCTGACCTTGGTGTGCCTCAGCCATTGTCTTGGCTGGGGAAGTGGTGCTAACGTCATGTAAATTTGCTGATATTATTCCCAGGTCTTGGGACTGTCGGCAACCCAGCATGGATGGGCTTCCGGGAGCTTCCACGATGTTAAATTTGACACTGGCTGACTTGTCCTTAAAGGAGACCTTTACCATGGTTGCACCAATATTTTCTATCTCAGAGCCTCCGAATCCTCTCAAGACATGGCTGCATGGAAGGATGGCAATTGGAAAGGGGAAGTGCTGGAGGTCTGTGGTAGTGATTACACAGGCATCCGCTCCGGTATCGACTTTCAAGCTCATGTTGTGGTGTTCATCATTAATCTTGACCTTGGCGTAGATCTTGTCTGGATGGCTGTCAAGGGCGTGTACTGAAATTACTTGAGTTTGCTGGCCCTGTGATGAAGTGAGGGTTCCAAGGAATACAGTGATTACTGATTCTTTCTCTCTCTGGTCGTTTTTTATTTTTTTAAGTACACGAGCAGCCTATAATATGATGAAAACGAGGGGATCCTCGCGTGACCGGTTTGGTCGCTAAGAAAAGCAATTAAGTAAAATAAAAATTAAACACAGCTGTCAACGGAGTGCAAAACAGCTGGTCTTGCGTGCCCAAAGACATTATCGGGTTTAAGTACTGTTAAGGATTTAAAAACTAAATTTTCGTTGAAATCCCGGTGAATTTTCAAACTGCCAGGCATTTAGCCTGAGCGAGAACCATGCCCGTGAATCGAACACGAAAAATATAGTTGATTGCTTATCTCAAGTTAGTAGGCTATCATATCAAAACCATTGAACTCGGCCCAACTGATTATAAACTAACACGCTCCAAGGAGGCTAACATGTATGAAGTGGTGGAACAGAGAATTAACTCTGGAGTGTAAATTAAAGTGCTAATAGAAACCCATGAAAAACCCACTGGGCGTTAGCCCTAGTAAAGGGTATCAGGGAACCACACGAGGCAAAGAAAAAATTCTTATGACCTCGGTGGGAATCGAACCCACGACCTCCGGATTAGATCTACCGTTGCTCTGCCGACTAAGCTACGAGGTCGGACAGAGAAAGTCGGGGACGATTAAGATGGTGAATCGCGGCGAAGAGAAAGTAAGGGTACATATATATGTTGTGCCGCGTAGCACTATAAACACATACAAGTGGTGGAACAGAGAATTAACTCTGGAGTGTAAATTAAAGTGCTAATAGAAACCCGCGAAAAACTCACTGGGCGTTAGCCCTAGTAAAGGGTATCAGGGAACCACACGAGGCAAAGAAAAAATTCTTATGACCTCGGTGGGAATCGAACCCACGACCTCCGGATTAGATCTACCGTTGCTCTGCCGACTAAGCTACGAGGTCGGACAGAGAAAGTCGGGGACGATTAAGATGGTGAATCGCGGCGAAGAGAAAGTAAGGGTACATATATATGTTGTGCCGCGTAGCACTATAAACACATACAAGTGGTGGAACAGAGAATTAACTCTGGAGTGTAAATTAAAGTGCTAATAGAAACCCGCGAAAAACTCACTGGGCGTTAGCCCTAGTAAAGGGTATCAGGGAACCACACGAGGCAAAGAAAAAATTCTTATGACCTCGGTGGGAATCGAACCCACGACCTCCGGATTAGATCTACCGTTGCTCTGCCGACTAAGCTACGAGGTCGGACAGAGAAAGTCGGGGATGATTAAGATGGTGAATCGCGGCGAAGAGAAAGTAAGGGTACATATATATGTTGTGCCGCGTAGCACTATAAACACATACAAGTGGTGGAACAGAAGGGTTGGGGTGTATGAAGGGTTATTAGGGTCATTATTCAATATTCAACTCGGTTATAATGAAGTTAGGTAATAAAGGTATGTTCGGCAACTCTTCTGAATTATGTTTTGACGATGTAGATCATGTTCTCTTTTTCTAATTATGTTCAGCAATTCGCTGAATTATGTTTTGGGAATTCAAATTATGTTTTCCATCTTCAAATTATGTTCGGAAGGCTTCTGAATTATGTTTTGACAATGTAAATTCGAATTGTGCTCGGCGAACCGCAGAAGGCATGACTCTTTCAATCATGTTCGGCTAAAATGAACTGGTGCCTTCGCAGTGGGAGAACAACGAGGAACCCTGGGCCGAGAAAATTTCCCGGCTTTTCAAACATGGCGGCGGAGTCAATATCTAGCGAACTGTGCAAATGCGTGAAAGACCTCATCCTGTTGGTGGAACAAAGACGTTTTGGCCAGACCGATTTAATACGATTTCGTCTTGATTGGTTGTGCAGTGTAGTGGTTCGTTATGTGGATCACATTCCATCTGGAGAGGCAGTTTTAAACCTCATGCACGAAGCTGCAGTTCTGTTAGGCACGGATAGCGATGATGATCATGAACATAATTTGAAGATGGAAAACATAATTTGAATTCCCAAAACATAATTCAGCGAATTGCTGAACATAATTCGAAAAAGGGAAACATAATCTACATTGTCAAAACATAATTCAGAAGACTTACCGAACATAATTTATTACTTCATTACAACCGAATTGAATGTTGAATAATGACCCTAATAACTCTTCATAAGCATGGGACTTTCATGGAATTTTGACTGAAAGTTCCAACTGTCGGGCATATAGTCTCGGGGGGGAATCGTGCCTGTCAGTTACAAACAGCACTAAATTGTGATGAAAATAGTTGCTCGGCAAACTTAATTCAAGTCAGTTGCAAACTAGTGATCCTGTTTTTAATCCCCCAGACAATTAGAATACCTTTAGTGGCTTTGTTTTGAATTTTCAGCCCGTGAGTAGGATAGATTGCGTTCCGAAAATTTTTGAAGTGTCGCAGAGGCGATTTTATTCTTAGTCCAAGCAAGCCAAACTAGTTAGCCGCGAAGCCACTCTCCTTTTCCCAATCGCATGGCAAATCCGAACAAAGATAGGACACTTTCGAAAGACTAGGTGAAAGCATTTCCTTTAAATCTATAAAAATGTCCGACTGCCGGGCATTTAGCTTTTTGAGACCCTTCCCGGCTGCCGGGCACATAGCCACAGCGAAAATTAAGGCAACACGCTCTGTCCTTAACATAACAATTGCTATTCAGACTGACTTGGAGTGAAAATAACGCTTACTTGGCTGACTCCTGAATCCTGAAAGTTTCTATTTTTTTGGCCAGTTACAGTCAGTTTGTTTACATTCAACGGCACCAGTCGGTAATTCCATCAGTTGAATTGACCAACTCCAGGCATAGAGGCTTGTAAGAATGTTGAATACTATTCTCCAAATGTCCTTTTCTTGCAGGATTATTTTCTTCTTCTGGGATAAGCCTCCAATTTCAGCAAAATTTTGCACGTCGCCCTGCCACTAATGCAAGCTTCAACTCGTACAACTCAAACGTAGTCTGCATTAATCGACGGGCAGAGTTTCTCTAAACACAAATAAATAGAGCTTTCCAGCTGGGATTTATCAGAGAAACTCAAGCCAATAACAATTTGAAGTTTGAAATTGTCCAAAACAGCATCAAACAGTATTCAGTTAAGTTGTTGCCAAGCGCTTGAAGAAATCAGGGGGGGATGTAATGCTTATCTTTTGTGGGGAGGTATGGTGCGCTTACAAAACATTTTTTTATTATCCGATCTGACCAAAATATGGGATTTTTTTCTTACTTGACCAAACCATCGATAAATTTGCAAATTTCACATGTAAGTCCGTTGGAAAAATGTATGTATATACGTATCCCGGCTACCGACTGAACATCTCAGTACAGATTGAACAACAACCTCCCCTCCCGGAAAGATGGAAAAGTTCTCCTTTGCTTATGACCCTTGAACCTTTAATTTCAAAACAAACATCTCTGTTGAAAAAGAATACTTCAACACTGTAAAACAGAAGTCGCCTTTTCTATTTAAACCTGCAAAATCGTTCAATTTCCGTAAATTAATCCATATTTTGTTCGTTTATGTTTTGAAAACGGAGGTATAATTGCGCAGACCTAATAAAATATAAAGACTTCTAACGTAACACAACTAAAACTTGCCCTTTTATGAAGACAATTGTACTTGAAACACAAACTTGAATATTTCAAGCGCTTTGACCACGTGACTGATGACGTCATCTCTTTCTTTTCACTATGCAAAAAATTGTCAAGTGGAACGTTACTTCCACTCAAAGTTTTGATCTCGTGTAATGCGAGTCTACACAGCGCTCGACCTAGTCTTCCAAATTTTTCGCTCATCTGCATTGCCCCTTCAAATTTCTAATTCCAGAAGCAAAGTGGTTATTTTCAAATGCCCCACACATATCCAACCTCAAATATCCTATTTGTTTTTAAATTGAAGACGTTTTGTCCAGTAACCTAAAATGCTAATTCAGGAATAGCTAGGTGACTGATGACGTCGTTAACCTAGGATTGAGTTAACAGATATTTTATGGCAAATAATATCTTTCTTTCGTGTGACACACTTCTATGTATAAAATTGCAAAAATTATAAAGCTTGAAAAGTTTTTAGCCCATGAAAGGAATTCTGGGAAATTGTTTATGATTATTATAATTTACTTTTATTATAATTATATTATTTTTGTCGCGTCACAAATACGAAATGGTTGTATTGTTTGTTTCTTTTTTTATAAAATGCTTTGGTATGACATAAGATGGACTGGATGGCATCTAATGGTTTAAGGTGTTAAACTGGATTGTTTTATAGAGATTTCCACCACTGCGAAGACGGTATCTCAACACGCAACAAATTACGGTAGTTTTTCGCTTGTTTTAGATCGTAAATCAGCTCCTTAGAAGCGACGATTGAATGGTAACGTTTTGCTCGGCTGTTCGCTTCGCTTCCGGGGCGGGCTACACAACGTGATACTATGCAAATTACGCAAAGCGAAATTATCTAAAAAACGGACCGGCGGCATCGAACCGGTACCCGCGACCCGCGAACGGCGACATGCGACGTTTAGGGAGACTCCCTCGGCTCAACCAGAAGACTCCTCAGGATCACTGACGATAATCTGACAGAACTACTCTTACTCTGACAACTTAAGCTGCTGATTGGTTGGAAAATTAAGCAAAATGTGACGGTCACCAAACAGATCCAGAACTGTAAAGATGCAACACATGCATGGTAAGGAATGCCTGTAAGCCCAAACATTACCTGTGCCTTTCGGTTGATGTCAGTCGCAAACGATGTTTACATTAAATTTTATTTGTGTAAAATTATCTCATCTAACTATAAATCTTGGGTTATTGGTGGTAACTCACGCGCCCCCGTGAAAACCGTTACCCTGATAACAGTTGTTATCGAACACAAAACACTGTAGTTCTGCTTAAGCTACTGAATGGACTGTTTGGCTAGGAAACAAAGTCACTGAACCCTATAACAGGTGGTCGCAAGGTAAGAAATTCAGGTCAACCTAACATTATTTAGATCCTAAGAGAGGCCAACGACAGAACTGATATAACTCGCTTTTCTTTGAAAATGTAGCTGGAAAGGAATTAAATTTGAATACTTTGCCAGTTGGTAATATCTAGTAATCTCTGGCATTATTCTCCTGTTTTGTCCTAGTTTACTATTTTCTTTTTTGTGTGTGTTACCACAACATTGACCTGCTGTTAAGATATAAGGTTCATCTCAGGAAAATGGCAACTGTTTTCTAAGTATCTAGTACTACGTTTATATATTTGTTGTCAGGAGTGAGGACTTGAATTATTTTTTTGGTGAAAAAAGGCACTTCCAAACTGTTCATATATCTGACAATTATTCTACAAGAGCGCACTGGATATGATAACTAACCAATGAGGCCCATAGTGCCCAGTTGGTTATAATCATTTTATATCCATCAAGGCATAGTAAAACAATTGTTTTTATAAAATTCTAGGACCACGAATTGAGAATCTGAACAAAAATAGTGAAACAAAGAAATGCAGAAAAAGAGAACACCGATAAAAAAGCATTTGTTGATCATATGACAAAAAGGACAGGAAAACCCTTCAATGTGTTTCTGGGCAAAGTTGAATGGAGTTAATAAAACTATCCGAGATGAACGCCGCAGAAGCTTAATTTTTAAAAAAGATCATTGCTCTATTTACCGGCTCTGGACTGTTGTAAATTGTCAGCTGTTTAATAAAAATTGTTGCAATCACTGCGTTTAGCGGATGGTACGGCTTTCATATGGATGTAGGAGTTGAAGAAAATGAGTTTATAGTCCAACTAATCAAAGCTGGTCGACATGTACGAATTTGATCAAATGAAAAAACATTTTTAGTATACTTTGATGAAGAAGAACATTGCCTCGCTGGAACTGGTCGGAAACAAGAAACCTGAGAGATAAGCAAGAGAAATATCCTGGTTATGCTTCAAGAAATAGCCTCTTCTATTTTTTTAAATTTACTTCAACAGAACAGGTACAATAATTACATTGGATGCAAGAACAATGCGGAACAATACGTAACGTACATTAGTTGCACAATACAATCAATTAACTCTGATTGATATTGTAATGCAGTCACAAAAAAAATTACATGAGAAAAGAACAGCACATTTTTAGTTCAACTTTACAGTATACACAATACTGTCTCTAGTGGAGGCAGGATGGCCGAGTGGTTTAGGGCGCTGGATTTTCATGCGGTGACCCAAGTTCAAATCCCCTTCTGGCCACTGGCTGCTGCTGTTCTGGGCAAGTGCCTGGTTGGAATCCCTGATAATCCTGTTGGGAATTCGATAATTGCTTGTCAACACAAGGTTTTCCCGATGAATCTTGCGCTAAAACCACTCACTCACGATACAAATTCGTTCATAAAACATATATATTTCTCTCACAACGTCCCTAGCTCGATTACAACACACCCTACGATTCTCAAGAACAAAAGACAAAACAAATAGTACATCACTTCCGTTGATTGGCCACAGTTACTACTGATGACAGATTCGATGCCTCTCCTTTTCCGGTCAACTAAACAATCAACTTAAACATGTAAAAGGCTTTGCTAATAAAAGGAATATTCGTACACACAACTTATGACAATCCAACTGGTGTGCCCTCCCGCAGTTGGGATTCTTACCTTTGTTGTTTCGTTTCTTGCATTTGTTTCATTGGCGCTTAAAAGCCCCTCTAGTCAATTAAGTATTTATTTATTACTTTGGTGGTACTTTTTTAGCCGTAGCAATTTCCTTCAACATGACGAGTATTTCATGCAGCCGCAAAAGTAAATTCCGAAAACGTAGCCCGTCCTCGCGCGCACTAATGCAAATAATATGTTTTGCGATGAGGAAACAGTAATTTAGTGCCTGCCGCTTAGCCGATCTCTCGTGACAACCGTACAAGATTTTGCTTGACTTTAACGAGATTTCAAACCACCAAGTCATTGAAACTGAATCCAGATCTCTGAATCTCGTCGCAGGAAACTAAAAAGATGGTTTCATGTTTCCTTCTCGCTTTTGCAAAGGGTACAGAGGTCATTGTCCTTTATGCCATCTCGATATTCCACCCGCCGTTGACGACTCATAAACTCAGAAATGAAAGAAATCGCTAAAATGGTATCGGGTCGGGAAAATAACCACACAGCAAGCAAGAACACATCATATAAATAGGGTAAGGCGTTTTTTATTGAGAATTTCTGCGAGTATTTATTTTCTTGAATCTATAACCTGGATTCCCATACAAACCTTTATGTATGCAACTCGTAGTAAGCTTGGGCTGTCTGTGGTCACACTCAAATAAACACGGCCTCCGCCAAATGTACACGTGACCTCTGTCACACTTCAATAAACACGGCCTCCGCCAAATGTACAGGCGACCTCTAGCTACCTCTGTCACACTTCAATAAACACGGCCGCCGCGAAAGCTCACAGCTTGTAAACACTGCCGACTCAAAACATTCTCTCTTAGAAAAAAACTACACCGATCGGCTTATATACTTTATAGCATAAGATTCTAGAACTTTCCGGCTCAAATAAATAAAGTAACATTACAACATTAGAATATTTACGGCATCATACGTAAACATAATAATAATAATAATTGAAACTTATATAGCGCATTTTTCATGCCGAACATCATCAAATGCGCTTTACAATTTAATGAAATGAAGTTAGAATAAGTGAAATTTACAAGCAGTTATGATTAAAAATAAATTAATGTATAAATAATAAAATAATTACAAGGTAAACAATAAATATTTAACGAATTAAAATGTATAAGAATTACAACTTAAAAGCTTGTTTAAAAAGATATGTTTTGAGGTGGCACTTAAAACTTGAAAGAGAGTCAAGGCTAGATATTTTACAGGGCAGATTGTTCCAAAGCTTCGGGGCTGCGTAACAAAAAGCTCTTTCCCCAAGTGTTGAGAGTATCTTGCCACTAGGAGTCTCAAGCATAATTTTTTGGCTAGATCTGAGTAAATATCTAGTTGATGATTTCCGACTGATCAATTTACAGATATAATCAGGTGCCATGCCGTGAATAGCTTTTAAGGTAAAGAGCAGAATTTTAAATTCAATGCGGTACTTAATTGGAAGCCAGTGAAGCTGATATAAGACTGGTGTGATATGACTGAACTTCGGTTCCTTGAAAATTAATCTTGCAGCTGCATTCTGAACTCTTTGTAACTTTTCAATTTGTGCTTGTGGAAGTCCGTAGCTGTTACAGTAATCTAATCGGCTTGACACAAACGCATGAATTAAGGTCTCGGTGGATTTACCCGATAAATGTTTTCTTATTCGCATAATGTCATGAAAATAATAGGATGTACATGTATTACAAATTTTGTTAACGTGGGAGTTCATCGACAGCTTGTCGTCACTAAATACACCGAGATTTTTCACAACTATCTCATTACATCAGAGTTGCCCACGGTAATCGAAGAAATTTTAACTTTAGTTAACTGTTGTCGGGTTCCTATGATAAGAAATTCCGTTTTTTCATCATTGAGAAGGAGTTTGTCGTGCTCCATCCACAAGCGTATGTCCTTTATACAATTTTGAACGGCTTGAAAAAACTGCTGATGCAACTAATTAAATATGCAAGAAGCTTCTAGGCTAAATTAGCGTATTCACGAACCATCCAGACACTGACGCGAGCCACTGTGACGTGGGTCCGGCGATTGTCCCCGGCAGACACAACAAAAGGAGGGAAAAGCAAAGTGTAACATACAAACCCCTTCCCACAATACATCATTTTGCTTAATGATCAGTTCCCAGTGAATTGTGGGTAGATCCAGTCCTTTGTGGGGGCAAACGGCCATTTTAAAACGTAATTTGAAATGGTGATTTTGACCGTTTGCCCCCACAAAGGACTGGATCTACCCACAATTCACTGGGAACTGATCATTAGCAAAATGATGTATTCCCCAACACACCATAAATTGAATTTAAAATAACTGATGTTTAATAAATGATTACCGTATATTAAGAGAAACTAATTCTAAATAACTTTACCCAGAGTAATTTTAAAACCTAAACGATAACAAGAACACTAATTATTTACAACTTATTTACAGCAGTTCACAGTCCAGTTCCTTTTCGAAATCCTTGACTCTTCTAAACCAACACCACAAAATCTGAACCGATTGCACAAACCTCCTTCTCTTCGTACGTTTCTTTCAGTCGACAATTTCTCCTCAGCACATGATCTTTCAACAGTACTCTCAGTCGCCACACAGCATGTAGACAGCACGTAGCACTTCTCCGTTCTTTGGCCACCACTTTGGCAGTGAATTCTCCTCTTTCTCTTCTTGCCCTCAGGCACTACAATCCGTCTCTTTTTTTTTTCCTTGCTCGACCGTTCACCAAAATGAACTGCAGCACATTGCGTTTTAATCCTAAAATTTATATATTTATGTAAATTCATTTTTACAATCAACACTTACCTTACATACATATTGTTAAACATGATACCTTACACTCCTACGATAACAACGCTTTACTAAATCAACACTTAAGTACAATGAACTTACTGGCTATTCTTATAATTACAAACTCACTTCTAATTACAAGCTAACAACAATTTTTCGTAACATAGATTACAGTATGTAGTAAAGGGCGTATTCAGATTGAACTTTGCGTTAAATTCCAAAAAGTAAAGAAAATTATTATGTCGTTCAGCAAATCACTTATGTA
>OX419339.1:22911888-22914388 GCA_948470475.1 Galaxea fascicularis
TATTTTCCGTAAAATTACGCAGTTTTTGTCAAAAACTTCATGCTAGCCCACATTTAGAGCACATATAAAAGAAGACAATAGAGTACATTTACAGGACAATAGATCAGGACAATAGAGGAATACGGATTTACATATTTGGCTTACCATGACGTTCTTGCCCAGTTTTTAATGTCCTTAAAGATTCACAGGCGCCGTATTCATTCATGTAAATTACATTCGACCAAATACCAAAACGTTTTGTTGCCTGGAACTTTGACAGACGTGAGTAATTTCAACCGGCGATGGAATACAAATATGCAAATTTGTTTACGGACTATAAAGATAACATTCAAACATGGTCGCTTTGTTAAGAACTATAACAGGCAAGTTAGAGTTTCTTACTGGTCGACAGCTCATCTCAAGCTAGTTTTATAAACGTTTTAGGTCGTAATGAAATTTCCGACCATTCTGAAGGCGAGATAACATCACAATATTTTGTGAAAGTCCCGAGGGAAATTAGTCACGCTTTACAGTCACGATGTTTTTGAGCCATTCAGGCACACAAGTTCAACTTTTGCTTTGTATGCGGAGATATTCTATCCATCTATTTATGCTTTGTGCTGCAATTAACTTGCCTTCCCAAACATTTTTTTTGTCCATACAGATTAGCTGCTTGTCAGACCACGGCGATGAAATTTGACCTCGCCTGGCAAATCACATCCTCACAGAGAAAAATATTTGCATGCTTGTGTTTTTGTCAACTGTTGAATATGCTTTCACAAATAAGTGTTATGCTGATCATTTAAGCCAAAGGATATAGCAGATATAGACTTTCTTGACAAGATCATTGTTTTGAATTCGAAGGCCATTAGTTTGCAATCAAGCATTCACCTTGAACAGAAACCGTTGACCGGTTAGCTCAGTTGATAGAGTGCCGGACTATCGTGGAGGTCGTGGGTTCAAGCCCCGGCCGGACCAACACTCAGGGTCTTTAATAAACTGAGGAGAAAGTGCTTCCTTTGCAATGACATCTGTAAATGCTTTAGACTTTCTAGTCTTCTCAGATAAGGACGATAAACCGGAGGTCCCGTCTCACAACCCTTCACAATTAATTCTGTGGGACGTTAAAGAACTCAGTCTCTGTTCGAAAAAGAGTTGCTCCTTTCCTTTCCTTTCCTTTAGAATCCGGCCGCGAAGCGTCTTCAAAAACATTTCAGTACATTAAGACTTACGTACCTGTTTAAGCAATAATTAAATCGATCATATGTTGCTCCTAAATCAAATGCGTTGCTTGCCTGAATACGGTTTTTTTTTTGGCTAGAAAGCCTTTCCTCCGTTTCCTTGTTTTGCCGTTTCATTCTTCCTCATTCTTTCTTCCTTCATGTGACGAGAAATTCTCTATTACTAGCACAGTGATAATAGTCACTGTTGACTGGCTTTGTGCAAATAAGTTAACATTAAACTTGACCAAAACAAAATACATAATTTTCCAGCCTAGGCAGAAATTAAATTCTAATCTTCATCTCCCTATAGCCTTGGCAGGTCAGCCTCTTGATCATTCCTTTAGTGTCAAATACCATGGATTAATTATTGATTGTCATCTATCTTGGCATGATCACATTGAGTATATTTGCTCCAAGATAAGTAAAAACATCAACATTATGACTGAAGTAAAGAAACTAGTGTCTAAAGTAACCATTATTAATATGTACTACTCTTTTATTTATCCTTATTTAACATATGGTTCTATATTTTGGGGTAACAATTATCAGAGTCCTATTTATGATGTAGTTAAACTTCAGAATAAGGCAATAAGAAGATTTCGACGTTCAATTCTCGCAGCTTGTGCTCTTTATCATATTAACTTTCCATTTTCCAACTCAACAAAGGTCTGTTTTGTTTAAGGATCGAACGAAAAACCATCTGGGTTACATCTTCATTTCTGTGCCTATACCGATGGACGCCATCAACATTAAACACGTAAACAGTATCTGCAGAGCAAAAATCTACGCCTTTGTGCTACCCGCTAAAACTTGCAAACGTACGCGTTGGGCCAAGAAGAATATAGAGGCAAAATAAATACTTACCAGGGGAGGGACAGGAGGAGAGTTTAGTGAATAAATTAATCAGACACGAGTGACTGAGTGATCGATGGCCATAAGACCCACACCTAAACCTCATGGATGACGAGTGTTAAATTAATATGTTTGAGTTGTTTGTTCAGTACGGGTCGTTCCAATTCAATGATTAAGGGCTTCTTCAGTTAGAAATTAGTAAGAACCGAGTCTAAGATGGAAAAACAATTAAAAAGTCATCAATTCGTACACGACTCAGAACCCTGTTCATGTTGATAGATATGGGAATTGCGATCCGAAAATTAATTCTCGCGAACCCTGATGCCAAAATGTCTAATGGTCTGACCGACATAGCAGAGAGACCCTGTAGCTTTCCAGATGCGGTCTGTGATTAGAGAACGAAACAATGGATGACATAACACAAACAATAGCCCTAACCCTAATGA